>JAOXJK010000012.1:24906450-24960241 GCA_025774025.1 Xenus cinereus | reverse complement strand
ATACAGAAATCTACTGCCCTTTAATTTACACAGAATTACTTTGTAATATTTACTGAATCATGCAATTTATCTGTGTATTCTTATTTAGAATAATGGATGGGGAAGGGAATTTTTGCTCAGAATCTTTTTGGTCAAATTATTGTTATCAAACCACAGTCTTCTGTAAAGCATACCAGAATTCAAGCAAATTTGTGTCAGTAAATTACTTCAGAATAACAATACCTGCTATTACCTGTTTTTCATACAAGTTCTGGTATGCAGTAGCTTCAGGCACCGTGTTATAAAACAGGAAAGTAAATGCACTGTTTTGAAATCCTGCACCACTCAGCTGGTTTTTAGTGACGTTCAACCCAGTCTCAGTCTAGGAAGATCCACCAGAACATTTTCCCTATTCTATCCCACAGATTTCCTCCTTTTTAGAATTTCTCCTGCCGTCATTTTCAGGCAAAAAGGCATCTTAAGGAATAACAATATGTAAAAAATGTTTGTTTTTGAGAAACCGCTTCCCAGCTTACTGGCCTCACTGTATTTCCTCCAGCCTCACAGCCTTTGACACTTTCAAGACAGTCCATGTAATTAAGTATACAAATAAAACTTCTCATTAGTTTTGACAATGTATTTGTTATGTTCTCTGAGCTTAATTTGAAAGCTATAAAGAGCTGTGTTAAAATCAAATGGTTTACAAATACACAGTACAACGTACAGTACCTACTGAAATACTTTGCATAATTTTGTCACAATATAACTGCTACAAATACAAATGTGCAAAATACCCCAAATTTAAAGTATCTTCTGACCTCTTTTTTGTCTAAAGCAGCATATTCAGCTTCAATGCTTTCAGCTTCGGGATCACGTGAAAATACCATTCGAGATTCCAGGTTAAGAGCCAGCTCTTTGTGGTGTTGTTTCTCTGCACAGTCACATGGGGTATCTTTATTTTCATTTTCTGCAAACAAATCTCCACCATGTTTTACTAAAAGCTGAAAAGGAAAATGGCAATGTAAACAGTTATTAATTAACAACTCTAATAATATCCTGAAGAAAAGATATGTCAGTTAAGAAGAGAAGAAAAAAAAATATGAAGAAGAAAAACAGAAACAAGAGACAAATAAATAGCAGTGGTCTTCGGGAAACAAAGATTCTCTATTGTTATCAAATAAACTACTGCTTGATTTCATATATAATTATACCTATAGGCACTGTAATTCCATGGAACCACAAAATCTCAGAAATACGTTACAAGGCAGTGCTGTACAATATGTCTCTCTTAGGTTTTAAACACTGAAATTCTGCTCTACTGATATGGTCAGTGCTCCACAGAAAACAAGGGGCTGATGGTCCTCAAGCACCGAGAAAGATGGAGCTAGAAACACTTTTAAATGTTCTTTAAATGTTACGGGCGTAACCCCACCGTTCTTCCCAGCACTGGTACACTGGTGGAGACAGAAAGTGCAAGATTCCTTTGGTGGAAGGGAAGATGGGGTACCAATTTACAGAGAGTACATAACACTACTGGTAGCTCTACCTTGATTTTAAGGAAGTGAGAAAAGTGAAATTAAATAATTCTGCTTCTAATAATTCTAACATGGTCTAGTACTGTGCCATTTCACCAACCTTATCTCTTGCCAGTAACCACCCAGAAATGCAGTCTCCAGCTAATAAACACTAATTATGCTGCTCACATTACCTTGCCAGCCTTGCCTCCTGCTATAAGCTGATCTGATAAAAGCAAGGATAACAAATGCCACAGATATTTAAGGCCAACACTGGACCATTTTGCTGATTTATTATGACATCCGTGTAGCATGTGCTAAACTTCTAATGATGGAGCACCCAGGACAATCATTCACTACTAAAATGATTCATCTTATTTCTAAATAAAACTAAAATCCATAAACATTACCTTGCTTTCAGACCATGATGGCTGTAACAACACTATCCTGTATTTTTAGCCCGAATATTTAAAAACTCAACTTCTAATTTCTACCCTTCTAAAAAAAAAAAAAAACTTCCTCAAAATGATCTGTTCTCCACATAAACCTCTTAGACCATGATCAGTCACTTCTTACTTTTCAGCAGAATGTATTTCCTTCACTTGTTGCTGTAAAATACAGAATGTATTTTACAAACCTGGAATCACTCTTATAAATTCTTTGGAAACTTTTCCCATATTCTCCAAAATAAAAAGAAATGCAACCTCCAAAACTCCACAAACCAGTATAATAACAAGATTTAGTTGAGAAGATATTAGTGTCCTTAAGTAAGACACCATATTTAATCTTCACAGTAGAGTATCAGGCAGAAACAAAGATAACACCAGGGTAATGATAAGATACCTAAGATACCTAGCCTACAGTTACCTTGTCCTGTCTAAACTTAACATTGTCAAAACTTTGTTAACTTGAGCTTCACATTATGTCTGTGCTTTTTAAACTCTAACAGAAATTTAACTGAGGTAACGAAGACACCTTCTGAGGAAGAAAAATAACAAATATACTTTAAAGACGACTCCATAGACCTATGCAGCTCAAAATCTAATCCGCAAGATGAGGAATATGCAAATCAACACGTTTTTAATAATGATGCCATATTTCTCTGGTAGCACTGTTAAAAAGGCTTCTGTCTCTCAAGTCATTAAAAGGAGATTAATAATTTAAATAATCACAATAATTTAAACAATTGCAAAAATGCCATTTAATATGCCAAATGTGCTGTGATGGAGTGAAATATATCTGCATAAAATCAAATCTATTCAGCATGAAAGTTAAGCCCTTTTTCTATTCATTATTTTGAGGTAAGCCCATTAACTTTGCCCAAACTATCTTTAGCAATGAGTTCCACACAGCTGTTCTGCTCAGAGGAGAAACTTAACATGTGAATGGAGAAGTATCGGAGAAGTATCAAGACAGAACATTTGACTATCAGCTCTGAACAAATCAACTAGTAGGTGGTTCGCCGTTTCCTTTCCTTGTGTGGGTGTGGTGGGATAGGGGAAGAGGCAAAGCTGGGTTTTTCCTGAAAAGTTAGGGAAAATGAAAGAGAGGATCAAAGAGGAATGCTGAAGTGACAGTAACCACCACAAAACTGGGCAAAAGGCATTCCTGGGGTTCTATGTAACCTTCAGTTTACTGGAGAGAGGAAAGATGACTTGAGAACTAGGCAATTCGCTTTTTTATCTCTTTTTGTTTCGTTCAGAATTTTAATCCTCAAATACTTCCAGGAACAAAGAGATCATTGTTAAATTCCTTTCGGGCTTTTCATAACGTAGTGTTCCTGTTCATAATCGTGTTCCTACTGAAGGAGTTAGAAGGACTACAGACTATACTGGAAGACTTAAGGTATCTCAGATGCTAACCTTAGGATCCAAGGTCTTCTATGGTAGGGCACAGAACGGCGTTTTAACTTGGGATGTACTCTATTTTTCTAATGTAGAAACCATGACTAGTTAGATTACATAACTGTGTCCAAACTCTGGCAAATAGCAATCCACGTGGATCAGACTGTAAATTCTTCTTCAAAGAAAAACTGAAAGCAAAGTAGAGTCTGAGATGATTTGGTCAATTGAACAGTACGTATTGTCATGATAACATAACCCAGTTTATATAATTAAATGGAGAACTAGCAGTCTAGTAGCTGGATTAATCTAATGAATCCTATCACAGACAATGAGAAACAGAATGGTAATTTGTGAAGAAACACAAACCATGAACTTTTATGGTGAGTTTAAAGCCCATTGATTTTACAGTCTGCAGTTAGAGACTGCAGCCCAGCTCCAGAACCACAATTTACACTGCAGAGACTGTGATTCTTTCTGACATTACAGTCTGCCCACATCTTCCTGTGTGAGCCCATCAGCTTCATGCTCTTGAAATGGAAACTTTGGAACAACTGTGTCTACCTCTAATACCACTGTACAGCCCCATTCGGGAGCACTAAGACAACTCCTTGTAAATCTGAAGTCTAAGTTACCTGGGGATCTCGAGTGTAGAGAAAGAGAGAAGACAAATAAGAGTTTTGTGGATAATGTAATTGTTCTCTCTTTTTTTTTTTGCGCTAGATATTGATATGGATCACAGCGTTTCCTAGTATCGGAAGGGTGGTGTTATTTACCTTTTTAAAAAAAGACAAAACATACCAAACTCACAGATAAATAAACTCTATCAACAAATACCAGAGAATCCCAGTGGAATACAATTCTGGAATTAAACAAAAAAAAAGCTTTGGTCACCATCTGGCCAAAACTGTAACAATAGAAGTGACATGCTGACCAAGAACAGAAATGCTGCAAGGGCAGAAACCACACAAGTAAAGGGAACTTCAATCACTGCATCTCCCAAGCATATTGAGAAAATGCTGTGCTAAAACGTGATGCTTAAATTAAAATTTCAGACTACATAAGTGACTGAATAACAGACAAATTAGTTAACAAACACACGAGAGGAGAAGCAACTCCTGACTCTCCTGACTTCGTTCAGAATAGTCTACAAGACCTAATTCAAAAAGTTACCATCAAAGAACCACTCAATAACAATTCCCACTATGTGCTGAGATTCACCATTCTTGTAGAAGCAGAAAAAAGACAAACAATCCACTGCATACTTTCAAAAAATGGTACTAAATAAAAGTGTGGAAAAAAATTCTAGAAACATTGGAAGAATCTGTGAAGGTAGAACAAGGTGATGGAATCATATGGGAAATAAGAAGCTGAAGTTGTCTCCAGATGAAGAAAATGTAAGGAAGAAAGTCTGGAAAAGGTAAATGTAAAATCACAATAAGGAAGGTTCTGAATGTTTTTTTGAATAGTATGCCAAGTGCATAACAACTCGGAATAAATAATTTTAAGGCATCACACAGTAAATCTGTCAATGTGTTTGCAAAGTCGGTCGCTGGACAAAGTGAAAAAGCAATCTCAAATAACATAAAGTAGAAAAGTGGTACGAGTCGTTGGAATCCAGATTCCCTGTGGATGTACCACACATGCCTTACGAAGGACACGAAAGAAAGTCTGTTTCAAATTGATGTCTCAGCACAAGGGGTTCTACAACAACCAATAAACCAAATGCTAATAAAAATATCCAGCACCAGATGGTATTTATTCATGAGTCCTAATGGAACTCAAGTACAAAATTTCTGAACTATTTATTACAATATGCAATTTATTGCTTAAATCTGTCGTGGTACAAGATCAGAAGGTGGTAAAAGTAACTAAAATATCTCCAGAGAAAATGAGGAAAGTACAGGGATAGCATCAGTTTTTACTGCAGAGATGGGTCATGAGAGAAGTCCCACAGCTGCTGGAACCTATTTAAGATATGCTGGTTTTCTAGAAAAGCAGGTGAATAATGAGGTGAGAAGCTTTGCTGATGATACAAAGGTCATGAGTGAAGTGCAGTCTCAATAAAGTTATAGAGTAGAAAAATAACCTAATTTTTACATATAAATGCTGAACTTTGAACTAATTATTACCATTCAAAATACTACAAATCTTGATGTTATAATAGACAGTCTTATGTAAATGTTAGCTGTTTTTGAAAATGTTAGTTGTCTATTCTTCTGTTCTTTAAATTAAATTACCAACATAATTAAGTAGTAGTCCACATCACTTGGTATAGCTTAAAAATAAATTTGATGGGAGACTTTCAAAGTCATTATGATGACCAGTTACTCATTACTATCTGCTACATTCACAAACATTAAAGTAATTTTTCATTTGTAAGAAGGTAATTATATTGAAGTATGTTAGCACAGATGTATGGCATCCCCTAAAAAAGCTGGGCACTGTGAACTAAAGACATCAAACCTGTTCTTAAAAGATGGACAGCGTTTCTCAGTCTCAGCTACAGAACAGAACAAAAAGAGCTCTACTTTTCTCTCAGGCAGTTATTTCGCTACTCTTTACATATATTCCTATGTGTATAAGGTGCCTATACCTACCTTTAAAGCTTGTTCTCCAGTGTTACAGTCTTGTCATTATTTCCAATTTTTATAAGCGTACATGAGTCTTCTTTGTGCTGAGGACTTTATGTCATGAAGTTAATGTACACGTAAACCATTTTTTCCATTGTTCTCTATAGACAGTGTATGTTTTGGGCTGTTTACCTTTGTCATTTTTTCAATTAATTAAAAATAGAATTAAAAAGTTAATTCAGTATGCTATATCAGATTCTTTTCCCCCTGGAATGGCTTTGTGAAACACTGCGCACATCATTTAGTAATAGCAGACTTGTGATTATATATTGTCTCTTACCTCCACACAGGTTTTCATCCCTGAGGCAGCAGCATAGTGCAAAGGTGTATTTTTTTTGTTATCAACAGCATCAATGGCTGCTCGTTCATATTGTCCTTCATCCAGCTTCGCTCCCTTCCACTTCAGGATCATTTGCAAACAATCTGCTCTTCTGCAGTCGTCTTCTGAGGGTCGTGTCAGGCGAGGATGAAGAGCTCCTTCCGAGATCATGATCTGAGGTCCCATACACAGCAAGTGCATAGATGTCTCATTGTGCACATTCCGTTTGTTTGGGTTACCGTCTCTAACAAAAAGGAAAGTTCTGCAAGGGGAAAGAAATAGAAGAAAAATAACTAGCACACAATTCCACTAATTTTCGTGAAGTGGGAAGGGTCTATTGCGACAGCTCTCTCTTCTTGACAAGATTTTGATTAGCCATGTGAATGATAAACACTCTTAATAGATAATTACTACTGGACAGCTCTGCTCTTAGGACTCAATAGCCAAGATCAGGATGAGTTACTGAAATATCATTAAGTGCCATATATAATTATTTTGTCAATGTGTGACATAAATTTTAATTGGCAAAGTTTATTCTACAATTTTGTATTTTATTGCAATAAATATTACTAAGCCACAAGACTGATGAAATAGATAATTTCTTCTTTCTGCTCTGTGTCCTGAACAGTAGCACACTGGTAGTTTGCAAATAGATAATGCTAGAGCAACCTCTTAAAAATTCGTCCTTCTTCCCCGTATCTTTAGTCAGGTGTCCAGGCAATACAAAATACTTCTCCTGCTAGTACTGTATGCATTGAGGAAAGACTTTGTTTTCTCACTCTAGAATATATGGAAGCGTAACGTAATGCAAACCCTCACCCAGGCAGATGACAGAGGCTGGCAAGAAGTTAAGTCTTCTCTTGAATGTTTTAGAGGCAGTTCAAAGTGGGCGATAAACTACACTGGCAAAAAGGGTCAGCTTAGGAATGAAAGGGAAACAACAGAGTGACTCCTGAATCACAGCAGTGATTCCTGACAGCTCCAGAGACCACGCAGCTTTCTGCTGCTTCCTGCCAGCCAGGAATTACTTGCTTCATACTCTTTGCATAAAAGTAGAATTTGAAGGCTGTCAAACAAGTACCCCTTTTTAAACACAAAATTTCTCTCTAAAGGGTTAAAAAATAGTTTATAAGGTAGCTTTAGTAGTGAGTAACTATTAGTATAACTTTTTCCATCATAAAACTAAGCTCCTGGGAAAAAAAAAAAACCAACAATAAAACTCTTGTTTAAGAAATTATGTGTATCCTAATTTAAAATGAGAAATTTTTATGTCCTGGCTGCTTGCAGATTCTCTGCTCTTAAACAAGTGGAAAGGCACTTTTCTGTATTAAACAAATGATGGAAAGCTCTAGAATGGATTTAAATCTTTTAAAGCATCACTGCTCTGTTTTACTATTGCTTCATAGCACAAAGAATATCCTTACTCAAATAAGTCTATCAGCAAGGTAGATTTTCAACCCCTGCAGCAAGAAGTATGAGCAGATTATTTTTTTCCAAGATATGAATCCAAAAACCCTCCCTAGAAGGCTATTCCCTTGCCTAAGCTCAACATTTGCCCTTCTGTCAAAGTTATCTGCTAAAAAATTGTCCAACTGTCTCTAAATATGTTGAAAACTCCAGTAAGAAGCATATGCAAATTTCTGAGAACAATTTTTGGCACTTGTAAAAAACACTGTTAGGCTTGGGGGAAAATTAGTTTTGATTACTTGTTCTTCTTGCTTGCCACTCAACATCTGTGTCTCATAAATAGGTGTGACAAGCACCAGGGCTGCCAGAGGCAACTAGCACCTCACTCTGGACACAAAAATGGGCTTCACAGTATTCCCCCTTTCTCTCTCCTCAATTTCTTCCAAAAATCAAAGGATCAGCCCTTCAGCCCAATGGGAAGTCAAGCCAAGCTGAAAAGCCCAGCTGAACCCATGACTTTTAAGTTCAGAGAACATGACTGATGTCCCAAAAAGGGTAAATGAGCACATTTTACATCCACAAATTCATTATTTGACTCCATTTTTACCTGTGGTATTTGGTGCTTAAGGCTTTCACAGAGCAGTGCTATAGACCCTTGCAATTTGCCTCACTTCAGAGGTATAAAAAGCTAAATTTTGCCTGGAAACGTACTGGCAGAATGAAAATATGCATTGCCTATGGGAAGTAGCAGCTAACCACAAGGCAGCCAGACTTTACTCTAGCTGCAGGTTCCAGATTTTGCTTCAAGCTGTAGCTCTTTGCAGAATCCAAACTTGAGGTGACAAAAGCATGAAAAAAGTGTTGAAAAAAGTAACAAAAAAGCAAGGGCTGTAACATTCACACCTACTGCCGTGTGTATTTGCAGGAAAGCAGTACGAAACTCAAGATCACAAGATTGTGAACTTGAATAATAAACAACCGGCACATTCCCTCATTCTGGGAAGCTAACATCAACACAACCGTTTCTTCAGGTTTTAATAAAATCGTTCATGTTTGGGTGTGAAAATCGCCATATTTACAGTTTCTTTGTCTCTCTAAACAAATGCTATGTATTTATAGATATATATCAGTATACATATGTACGTATATAAAAACATATGCAAATGTACCTATGCATAGAAAAATAAAAACAAAATCGAACTATTGTAAAATGAAATTATAAAGGTAGTTCTGACAGCTGGAGACTAAAGCAATTATGAACCTGCTCAAAGACAGTGAAAACTTACTGATTTCTGAATGCAAAGCACTTATGTATACTATAGAAACTATGCAGCAGATTGCACCCTTGCTTTAAGCAAGACAAGCAGGGTACTAGAGAAAGGTGAGCAGCAGCAGAAAGGGAAACTGAAGGGCTCCCTTTCCCAACATCCGCCCTGGTCCCTGGGTTAGAGAGCCCATCTAAGTCCAGCTTGCTATTAAGAACGTTACCCTGCGAACTCCAGTGGAGGCATCAACCTAAAGCTCATAGATTTTTTAACATTCAGAGAAGTACGGGTAAGCCATGAGTTACAATAACATATAGGAGAGTCAGGTCTTGTCACCCAGTAATTTAAAACTCATATGCCATGAATTAATTCATATAGTTATTGAATCATTCGGCTGCCAACACAGTAGGTTAATACTGATGCATTAAACCTTGAGTAATTGTGGTTACTTCATTAGCTTTAAGTACTTTTTCCTCCAAATGTAATATAACAAAACAACTCCAGTGTACTAGCAAGCACTGGAAGAAATCTTTTTAGTCACTACTGACAGCTGTATAGAAAAGTATGAGCTGGTTTAAATAATTTTGTGAAAAGTACTATTATTTACCTGACGTTGAAAGCCACATCTAGTAAAAGTAATTATTGATATTTATGTACATTATATACTGCTAGAAAAGTCTTTAACTAGTACTTACGCTTTCTTCTCTGTTTCATTAAGATTCTTATGCTTCTCTTACAAGTCAGGAGTTTCCTGCATGCAGTAAAAACCTGGGCAGGAGACAGCGACTATTTCTATTCTACGATAAAGAATCTGCTGACGGATCGTGAACCATTTATCAAAGGAAATTCACAAACTATTACCCTGACTTTTTGTAAGCCTTACATTCATTTGGCCCTTTGTCTAAGAACTAACACTACCAGAATTTCCACTATTGATAACCCTCCGCAGTAAGGAGTGAGGTTATGCCAGCGGTGATTTGGGCTAACAGGAGGCACGTGAGAGCCTACCAGTGACACCGGCTCCTCTGCTGACTGAAGTCTGTGAAGAGCTAATTCTTCCTTCCAAAATCTTAAGTCTTCAGAGACATTTCAAGCTCCCTTATGTCAAGTACTCCACTCTAGTCTACAATTCTGTATTTTTCCTAAACAGCAATGCCTCCCATTTGTTCCCATTCATATGAACTCCTTCCAAGTACGGTATATCTGGCAAAAAGGGTTAAGTCCATTTCCCGAGTACTCAATTTCTCCACATTTTCAGAGAAAACCACCAGTTTGAGAACCAAGCCCAGACTATGGCATGTATTTACTTTAATGTAGTAGCACATCACCTAAAGACACCTAAGAAAGGTCTTATACAAATACGCATCAATAAAGAACTTGCTATTCTCTTTACTAAAAATGCAAATAGGTTGAAAAGTTTCTTTGATTTATTGGTTTTGTGTCAGCTAATATGGTTAAGTGTGACCTTCTGTAGATAGATAGTAATCTTCGGCTTGGTACAACACAAAATACCAAGAGGGACAACATGCAGGAGTGGCAAAGGGATACAATTGAACTGTGGAGCACAGATCCAAAGATAGTGTAAGCTAAAATGTGAGGAATCCTTATTTTTTTATTATACTGAGGGCTAAAAAAAAATACACTTTATGTATGGTTCCTATGCCTATTAGGACAAACAGCAGCACCAAAACACTGAATTAAACCATTCCTGATGCAAAGAAGTATCAACAACATTTTTAAGTTATCCTTAACCAGAAAACTATTATACTTATTTATGAGCAACTTGTGATTGGCCTTCTCTCGGACAGTCAGTAATATGGTTTCCATGATCCCATGCCACTTCTGGCTTTTATTTCAATATTTGGAGTGAGATTTCAAAAGAAAAAGAGCTGAGTGCCAAATTACAAGTGGCTTCCACTGAAGCTGGCTGCTTACCAGCAGCTTTTGTGACTAAATGTCTTCTGTAATGCAAAATGTGTGTGATTTCCATCTCTGCTCCTTTTATACATTTCTTTACAGCTAGAACTGATTCTTGAACTTAGGTGTAATCCTTTCAGCCTTCTCTCCACATCCCTCATTTGAACAGTTTTTTCCAAAAAGACTAAAAGACTATCCACACTCCATTCTCTTCTCAGATAACTGTCAGACTATTACTTTTAGATTGGTTTCAAACAAATGTCTGATGAAATAATAAGCATGAAACTACTAATGAGCAGGCTTATCTTTCCATCTGAACGCACAGCTCTGTATTTCTGTGCAGGGACTTTTATCCACATATCAGCTTGTAAATCACCAGCAGTGTAGGAAATCTAGTGTTGATATTATTTACATAGCACTAATGATGAAATTACACAGCAAACACTAACAGGCTTTGCACCATTTACATTCTATTTCTTAAAAACTATGGCTGTATTACGGAGATTGCCTCATCTTCCCCTATCCCTCCCCCTCCAGAAAAATCCTTTCAATCTCTATGTTGCTTGATCTTCACTAATTTTTATTTTCCTTAAATGCCTCAATGGAGTAATTGTATTACATTTAAATCGAAAAAACTTAGAAATTTAAAAAAAATCAAATCATCCACAGTCTATATTTTGGCTAAAAGGGAAACTGGGTTCATATACAATGTCACCAAGTATTTTAGCTGGATATTGCATTTAGCTATAAAAGTTAATTAATTATTTCTGATAAATTTACTTCTGTTTATGAGAAATGGCAAGTCTCGCAGTCATTATTCCGGTAAGTACTGGGCCAAGAGCTCTCTGTGAGGAAGTCACGTGAGCCTCTAACCCCAGGGTGAAGTTAGGCTGTTTGACACAGTGATTCAGCAGTTACCAATCAACTCCACAGCGTCACAAACTCCACCTGGTAACAAAATTAATTGAAATAAAGATTCAGTTATCCTGGCTGGCAAGGACCAAAGCTGCACTCCTCTATAACCCAAATACAATTTTACTTTGCCTGTGGTAAAACATCCACATGGTTGTACGAAGGAGAAGAGACAACACAGAACAAGCAATCTTTAGAAGTGTACTGCATTAATATATCTCATCTCACCAATCGCTAATGAAGCAACCTTATTCTGCAGTACCCGATTTCCAAGGAAAGAAAAATAAGAACGATGTGGGGAAGAGATGATCATTTCAGTGAGCGCATTTAAACAGTGTCTAAGCACGTGCAGGGGAGAGCACGGCAACCCAAGGCTCCCACTCTTCTCAGGGGCGCAGAGAAAGCTGGTCAAGGAGAAGAAGTAATTAAACACACCCAACAGTGGCGCATCTATTCCTGGAGAGCAAGGCTGTGTTGTGACCAGTGAAATCCACAGGCATCTCATATATTCTACTTATTAAGGTCAAAATAATCAGAAATCAGCTAGAGAAAGGTCAGTTTTAAGAGCTGAAAACATAGCAGCTGACTGGCATTTGAGCTTTGCTTATAGATCGGACTTTGTAGGTCAGACTACTGTTAAGATAAAGCCTACCAACTGTTTTATATCTTGTGGGGAAGCCATAGAAAGCACCAGGGAAGCCACCATGGGAGGCCACACATCTATAGCTAGTGAGGACTGCTTTTAAACGAGATTGTGAGTTTTAGGGAGTAAGTCAGATAAAGGTACCAGTTTTTCAGCCTGCCTTAGGTGCACTTCAGAAGACAGTGCCCAGCTGGGTGAGAGCCTTAGAGAAACACGGCAACCACCCCTGCTGCTGCACCAGGTCTGTCCTGCTCCTCTGGGCATCCCAGTGCCTTCTGCCTTTGGCAGCCTGCTCCAGTGAGCATTCAGTCATGGCAAGAGCTTACTCCGTTTTAAAGGTGTCATGACACGACTTTATAAACGACTCTTTTCTACCATCCAGCCACTTGCCCTTCTACTGAAGTCATGGGCGTTTCAATTCACTTGGTCCACTCACTTCTCTATAAACGTGCCCACGAAGCCTGGTCAGATCATGTTCTTCACTTGTTATTCTCCTACACCAAATCAAAAACTGCCTTCAGTATTTCATACTCCCAAGCATTTAGTAGGTGACCAAGCCTCATAACCACATAAAATAACTAATCTGAAAAGGGTCTTATAGAGCCATAACCTGGGTACGTTTCAGCAGCCGAGTGGAACAACAACAAACCACTCAGATAAACACCAGTGCTCACGCCTGGATGGACCCAAACTCTGGACCCATTATCCACCACAGACCATGGACACTGGATCACAAGGAGTATCTCCCACGAGTAGCAGTCATTTCTGATACTGTAAAACTGTGAAGTGTTCTATTTACAGCTTTGCAGGTGCTCACTATTCAATTTCAGATGATTTAGCACGTTCTAGGATAAGATTAATCTTTTCAGCTCTGGAGATCTACAATGCAGACAACTACAGTTGATCCGGTTCTCTTAGATTGCCTTTAAAATCAATGGGAAGAAACAGGCACTTCTGGCACACCATTGATTTAAAATATTTTAGGGTCAATTTCACAATAAAATGAATCTTGCTGTTGCCTTCACTAATATTCTGACTAGATCTATTACCTAGGTCCACACTGACTATAAAGGGAGTCTAGCATGAATAATTCCAACGTAGACATACTTACTTTAATGAATAATCTATCATAATTAATAGTCATCAATCTATCATAATTAATCATAATTAATTCTAAATATTCAACTTACCTGTGTAATCATTGATAATTAAAAAGAAGCTTGCTTTGTTATTCAAAAGTGAATAATGTAGACAATGACATCCTAATAGATTATTCAGATGAAATATTATGATATATTGTAATATTTTAAGTTATTAAAGCAGGACAGAATTCTTTTGTTGTGTTAGAGAAAGGGAAAATAGTTAGGTGGTTATCTTTTATAATAGAATCAGACAAGAAAACTTTTAAAAACTACTTTTAGGAAAGAAGTATACGCAACTATTACACCTTCATAATAAGTAGCCTCTTTTTTATTTACATCTCCAGAAATAATAACAGTCTGAAATTCAGAGCAGCTTCAATGTTATCAGAAAATAGTCAGCTGGAAGATCTGCAAAGAAGATAACAGGGATTCCTCTAATGCTTCACCTTAACATATATTTTTGCAGCACAAAAATCCCCTAATATCCTCTTAACTTGAGAGAAGTCATGTGCTGAAAAACAATTTGTACATATCTCCCTCCAATGCATCCAAAACTAATTTACAACATCCCTGCAAAAGGAATAAAACCCAGCCAAACCTGACGTGGGAAGAGGCAGTGTTGTGACCAATGCAACGTCCCCTCTGACATCAACAACTTTCTGCCAAATTCATCCCATATAACATATTACTGATCTCAATACTCTTTCTTTGATTGCATTACAATTGCTTAGACCAGCCCCTAATAAAACTCCTTGAACAGCCATAAAAACCTAGATAAGATTACAGTGTACCCTACATCAACCTGAAATTCAAACCACTGCTACTTTGATCTTCTGTCATTCTACCACAGTGGAAAGTACTTCCTAAATAGCACTGAACCAAGAAACACTTGCTATTATAGCCAGATCACAGGCACGATTACCAACGTTTCTCTCTGGCTAGCTTAGCTATGCCTTCAATGCCAGAGCTCCTTTACTACTATTACTGATAGGCAGGCATCAAGAATGTTAAAAAAAAAAAAGTGGGTATTCTTTTCAGTTTCAGCATTCATCTTAATTTCCAGCATCTTCTGCAACTGGAAAACTTTGTTTTTCCTGTTCTAGAAAAAAAATCAGCTTCACAAACCTGTCCTGCCTCCCCACAGCCCCATGCTTCTATCACTTCCTCCTCAGGCCCCCTCTCCTGCCCAGCAGCAAGAGCTACCAACAATTCACACACACAGCCACGCACATGGACACACACACGGCCACACAGGCAATACACATGTGCACGGTGGTCCATGCCGGCGTATGCAGACAGAAACACTCAGCACACACACGGCCACAACCAACACTGGCCACCTCGCTCTGTTCCCCTCTCTGGGCAAGCAGGATGAAAGTCCGCTAGTGGGAAAAATATGCATACAAACAATGTTGATCCCTTCAGTAACTGCCTTGGGTGCTGTTTATCCCAAAACTGGCACTGGGTGACCTGGACCTTCCTCACACACACACCCGCTGCAGATCCCCCGTAACTGGCCCTAGACACCACCAGTACCTGCCCCCTGGAACCTCGTATCTCCAGTTGCCTCAGACAGGCCTTCTGCCTGACCGGTGGACTTAAGGCTGATTCCAAACATGGCTCCCAGGCCACTTATCCTTGCTGGCTAGTCCAGCTCGATATTCACTAGCCATTATAAACATGTACTGACAGGCACGCACACTGGTCTCTCCAGCTGCTGGCATCCCAGGCTCAGGGACCTCTCAAAGCCACCCATTTCCATGTCACCGGACCCTTTTAGCCCCTGCTCTATTGTCCCAAGTGTGTTCCTCCTCAAACCACCTTGATCCCTGTTCTGGGTTGATCTCCACTAGGCTGCCAGGTGCCCACCCAGCCACTCTCTCACTCACCCTCCTCAACAGGACAGGGGGAGAAAATAGGACAAAAAACCTTATAAGCTTGAGATAAGGACAAGGAGACAGCTTGTCAATTACTGTCACAGGCAAAACAGACTCAACTTGGGGAAATTAATTTAATTTATTGCCGATTAATAACAGAGCAGGATGGTGAGAAATAAAAACAAAACTGCAAACTTTTCCCCCATTCCCCTTTCAGCCCAGGCTCAGCTGCACTCCTGAGTATTCTAGATCCTTCCTCACTGAGCAGCGGTGGATGGGGAATGGGGGTTGTGGTCTCTTTATCATCTCTGCTGCTCCTGCCGCTGTTCCCCTGCTCCAGCTTGAAGTCCCAACCACGGGATACGGGCCTTCCAGAACTGGGTCTTTCCCCCAGGCTGCAGTTCTTCAAGAACTGCTCCAGCATGGGTCCTCTGCACAGGGTACAGTCCTTCAGGAACAGCCTGCTTCAGCATGGGTCCCCCATGGGGTCACAAGTCCTACCTGAAATCCTGCTCCTCTGTGGGCTCCTCTTCACAGGCTGCAGCTCCTGCCAGGAGCTTCCTCCGGCACGTGCTCTCCATGGGCTGCAGCTCTGGCATGGGGTCCTCCAAGGGCCACAGTATGGATATCTGCTCCACTGCGGACCTCCAAGCACCACAGCATGGATATCTGCTCTACTGTGGACCTCCAAGGGCTGCAGGGGGACAGCCTGCCTCACCATGGTCTTCAACACAGGCTGCAGGGGAGTCTCTGCTCCGGTGTCTGGAACACCTCCTCCCCTCCTTCTTCTCTGGCCTTAGTGTCTGCAGGCCTGTCTATCTCACATTTTTTTCACTCCTCTCACAGCTTCTGTACAGCGTTTTTTACCCTTTCTTAAATGTGTTATTACAGAGGTGCCACCATCATCACTGACAGACTCAGTTTTGGTGAGTGGTGGGGCTCTTTTGGAGCTTGCTGGAGGCAGTTTTGTCTGGCATGGGGCACCCTTGATGTCTTCTCACACAGAAGCCACCCCTGCAGCCCCTTGCTACCAAAACCCTGCCAAATAAACCCAGTACAATCCCCTTTTGTAGACGACTCCTGACAGGTGTCACAGCCGGGACATGGGATGAGCAACTCTCCTGTGAGAGTCCTGGAGCAGAAGGCTCCTTCCTCTGAAGAGCTTACTGGGATTCCCCTGCCACTCTGCCCCTGGGGATCACAGAATCATAGACTAGTTTGGGTTGGAAGGACCCTTTAGAAGTCATCTAGTCCAACTGCCCTGCACTGAGCAGGGACACCTTCTACTACACCAGGCTGCTCAGGGCCCTGTCCAACATGACCTTGAAAATTTCCAGGGATGGGGCACCTACCACCTCTCTGGGCAACCTGTTCCAGTGTTTCACGACACTCAGAGTAAAAAATTTCTTCCTTATATCTAGTCTAAAACTACCTTGTTTTAGGTTAAAGCCATTACCCCTTGTCCTATCACAACAGGCCCTGCTAAAAAGTTTGTTCCTGTCTTTCCTGTAGCCCCCTTTAAGCACCGAAAGGCTGCAATAAGGTCTCCCCGGAGCGTTCTCTTCTCCAGGCTGAACCCCCCCAACTCTCTCAGCCTGTCCTCACAGCAGAGGGGCTCCAGCCTTCCCAGCATCTCCGTGGCCTCCTCTGGACCCAACAGGTCCATGTCCTTCCTGTGCTGTGGGATGAGCCCTCCATCAGACAGCCTCACCCAAACTCTAGCTCTATAACCCTGCTACCTGGACAGGGAAAAGGAGACAGTGGTCAGTCTCAGGGAAGCAACCAGTGCTGTGTAATAATTTCTGGCAACTTCAAGCAGTGTTTTGGAAATTCTCGTTTGTGCTAATTAGCTCTGACCAGCAATTTTTGGTTTTTAAACATTAAATGCTCTGTTACAACAAACTGATCTGTCAGGTAAACATTATTTAGGGCTGCAGACCAAACAAAAGTTATATATTAATGGAATGCCTAACTATTTTCCATTTTTACTTTCAACATTTGTAAGATACCAAAGCTTTCCACAATACAAATGAAAAATTATTGTAGAAACAATCCTAGTATTTTAACACACTCTTGATGAATCTTGCAAAGAGGAAAGAAACTAATAGCAAATTTTGAAATTTTTTGCAGCTCAATTATATACTAAATCCAGTTTCTGGGCTGTAAATGCCGGATGAAAGGCACAGCAGCCGGATAATTCAGGTACCTGCTGTAAAACAACTCCATGGTTCAAAACCTTTGAGAAAGTTGTGTCGGCTCATGTTTCTGCCAGCAGGCTTCATGCTGGGCTGTACAAAGTTTGTCCAGATGAGGAGTTTTGCTTCATGGCCTTTTCACCTCTTCTCCAGTTTCTGGTTTCTTCACTGCCAAGATAGATACCCCAGGATGTTCCCGCTGCCTCCCTGAGCTTCCACCGTGAATGTGGGCAGCCATCACTAGCCACACCACACCAGGAGTGTGTCCCTCTGCCTCAGTGTCTGCTAACAGCATTGCCAGACAGACTATTTCAAAACATCCCAGAATATCTCTCTCAATGTATTCTGTTATGCAAAAGGTGTACTGACAACTACATCACACTTCTCTATTTCGAGAAAATTTCACCCAGTGAATCGTAAAACACATCAGTTCATATCCACCTACAATAATACAAGTCTCAGCCTATAAAGAAAAATTGAATGGTATGGTACACATATAAATAACTTCTAGATTTTGAACTACAAGTTAGTGTAGCTACAGAGTCTCAAATATTTTAAATGTTTAATGAAGAGATAAATATAAAATATTATAGTATTATGGATATTTCATAATTGTAAATTTCTCTCAAAATACAAGCAGATTAAAACTCATTTGTTTTTAGCTACTGCACTTCATCAGTAAATCGAAGCTTTCTTTTTAATATTGAATTTATTTAATCTCTGCCACATCCACGTCTTTCTCTATCAAAAGGAAAAAGCTTAACTGGAAATCACTTGTGCCCTTTCTACTACCAACTTAACAAACAGGCACACTGTTCACTCTTACTACTTTGCTTAGATAAAAAGGCTACATTTGTGTGCAGCGTCTTAGAGAGGAGTTCTGAACAAAGCCCTTAGAAAGACAGCAGAAAAGTAAATACTTAAAAACCTCAGCAAATTATTCCTAGCAACAGCAACAATTCTAACAGTCCAGGTTTTCAGAGGCGGACTCTAGCAAATAATAGCACCTTCACATTGTTTCCTGGCAAAGAATGGATTGCAAATCCAGGACTCAAACTAGGAGAAAGAATTATTATTTTCATTATTTGTTTGCAATGCGTGCAAAGTAAAACTGAGTTGTCGTGTGAGACTTAGGTACTAAAGGTCCCATGCAGCTAATACTAAAATGTCAGTTCTAAATTACCTTTTTTTTTTAAACACAAAGCAATTATTTGAGATCTCATCATAACGGTGCAATACGAATTAACTAATGGACTGCTCAGGTCAGTAATTACAGCTCCATTTCTTTCCATAGTTGCACACAATTTAATGTGTCCTTGCTTTTTCAATAAGGCTATTATTTTCTTAAGAGAAATAACCTGACAATCTCAGAGAAAAAAAATCACACAGGAAATATAAATAAAAACTGGTTGCTATTTTAAATTAAGTTTAATTAAATTTTTCCTATAATTCAAGAATCAGGAGTGGGGTAAAGTTTAGGCATGTTAAGAAACAAACAATCAAAAAGACTCAGTGATGAAATGAAAACCAATAAAAATAGAAATATCGACTACATGGAGGAGAAGAGAAAAATATTTAGCAAAAATAAAGATAAATTAGAAGTTATAGAGTATAAAAACCTGTTAGGTGAATCTAAAACACTGGGGAAAAATTTATGGTGGGAGGCCAGATAGCTAGTGAAGTTACAGCATGTGAGGGACAAAACAAACCTTATGAATACCACAGACCCATCAGCAGATACACATAGAGATGACAATAATATTAACAATAACACAATTCAGAATATATTTCCATTCTGCTTCTTGATACAAGGAAGAAGATATTTACAAAATTCTCTGTAACTTATTACCCACTGAAGAAGAGGTTTGGCAATGTCACTTGGTACTAGCTGTATGAAATACTGGACCAGAACAGCTTGTACCTGCCACATCTGGACATGGATGTTAATCTTTAATTGATCTTAGAGCACTGACAAAAACACAGAAGAACAGAAGTAGCCAACAATAGGGAATACTGTACACGTTGACTGTGGCAGTAATAAAATTACTCATTATCAAGATATTGATGTTCACTGTTATTACCCAAAATGAAAAATAAAAGCTGCTTGAATAACATAAGAATAAACTTATATTGTGCCATCTGGAAGGGGATACAATCAGTATGGTATCTATTAGCTACTGCTTTACAAACAGCTGATTTTAAGACAGGAAAATACATCAAGAATGGCACAACAGTCACTATTTTCAAAGAATCATGGTATAGGAGTCTTCAGGAATCAAACTAAACCTGTCCAAGATTAATGTTACAAGGAAGGATCAAAGATACTAAAAATAAAATCAAAACCCGTTATATCAGTCTGTGGTTATAGACTAATTTGCGTGTTTTCTATTACTACTTGAACATGTTATGAATTCCATACCTGCAACACACACATGGTGTATATAACCTGGTTGACACTCTTGCGTTTCTTTTGGCCACTTACTGACACCCAAACAAAACTTCAAATGGTACTCACCCCAGAATACGGTTCATCCCATGCCGAGCAGCATAATGGAGTGGGGTGTTGTGCTGGTACGTTTCTCCGTAAGAAGTATTTGGGTCAAGAGTTTCTTTCAGCTGAGGGTTGCTCTCATAGATTTGGCAGGCCAGGTTTTCATCTCCATTTATAAGAGCTTTGCGGAATTTGGTGGTTGTGTTTCCCATGTTGCTATCCTAGCTATCAATAGCACTTTTTCCTTTCCCCTTCATCCACTTGTTGTATGGTTCCGTAACATGCTTCACAGCCTAAAAGGACAGACAATATTTCAGTTGTTCTGTAAAACACTCCTTCCTAGATGAATTCACCCAGAGCCGCAGCACTGTAAGCAGGAGTATGAAGAAGCACATAGGGCCTGTAAACTCGGCTCAATAATTGCTGAATTCATTCTAGGCAAATACACACAAATTCCCAATTCTTCACAGATTATTTCCCTGATTAATTGTGCCATCTCCCTGTGCAAATATCTTCACTACCTATGCTCTTTGAACATATGGAAAAGAAAAAAAAATGGCCAATATCCACCTCTGTTAGAAGGCAGGGATGAATACTGAATTTCCAAGAATGAGAAGCGAACTAGAAATTAGAAGTGATATCAAAACACAAAACCAAAGCAAAATTCTTAAACAAGGATGTAAAATTCTTCAAAAGCATGCAAGAAAGCAGACATCAGTTTAACTTTCACTCAAAGAAGAGCATGTAAAAATGTGCTGGAAGCACCTGTGCTTGTGTAGGTGGGTGTAAACAGCATCCTTCTGTGCCAGCAAGATGAAGGCACACGAACACAGGAACTGCCATGGCCCCACCTCAAGAGTTCTGCCAAGCAGACTATTTAAACAACTAACCCCATTTTTAAAAAGATACTTAGTGAACGGGTCCATACTATGCCAGAAATTACACCGGCACAAACACCCTACAGGTACTTTCCAGCTGCTCTGCTCCTCAGCCTCTCACCCTTACCTGGTGCAGGGAACCAGCAGACGGCATAAAGGCAGTGCATCTCCACTCGTGAGATGGTCAAGAGAAGCTTATCAGGCCATGCAGCTGGGAAGAGTGCACGTTGGTTTATGTCAGAGGGACAGAGAGGGGACTGGCACCAGGCTGCAGCTGGTAGCACAGTGAACCTTCTAGAAGGTCTCTTTTGTGTATGAATCATCCCATCCAGACTGCTCCATGCCAGACTTGTCACCCACAAAGCACACACTGGGATCCAAATATGCCAGGCATAGCAGGTTAGGAAACAGATTTATTATGTTGGGCACATATAATCAGGCACGAGCTGCTTCATGCCCAGTACCTTACATTAGGCTTGTTGGGACTATCTCAAAACTTTATTTCGACATTGGCTTTCCAGCAGAGTTACTGGTGCCCGGATGGCCTTACAGACAGAAGAAACAGAGGAATCCAAGGGGTCTAGAGCTGCAGAAAATCCAAGAGAATCAGGATGTGGATGCAATTAATGTGAAAAGGATTTGGGGAAATGCGGGGAAGAGCTGCAATGAGATATTTTTATTTCCCCAGAGTAGTCCTCTCCTGAGCTGCTTTCAGGTATTGGTGTGTCACGGTACAGCCCAGACGTAACACAGCTTTGCTCAGGTCCCATTCTGCAGGGGGTCCCACCAGTGGGAGTCTCACACTGTCTCCTCCCCACAGCTCCTCCGAGAGGTCCGTTTGTGAAGAGGAAGGAAAAGACCACTTTGGTCTGAATCCCACCAGGGCTGTTCGAGAAGGAGAGAGGTGGCCATGGTGGCCTCCCTTTCATCCCATATTCCCACAAAACTTCAGAGGCCACTCTGATTTTGGGGCAGTTGTGTCCTACCTTGTGATGCTGCTGTGTGACACTGCTCAGCCAGCTGACACCACGCTGAACATGCTGCCCGTGTCCCCCTGTGACCAGAGGTACCTAGTAAGCAACTGCATTAAGCACCCCAAAGTTTTTCATTATAATAATGGAGTAGGCACTCATCTAAAAGCTAGTGCACAGCCTTCATATCTTTAGTTATATACACAAAGACCAGATTCGTCAATCACATCAAGGATTCTGCAGCATTTTGTACCTTTCCATCATCTCTATATTTTAAAATATAAACATGCAGATACTATGCTCATATAATATTTACATTCTTCAAGAAAGTCACTGCATTGTTCACCTTACCATGCCATAGCTCTCAGTGCTGTAGAAATTAACACGTTTTCAGATGCAGAAACAGATGCATTACTCTAAATATTGGATAGTTTCAGGCTTTAATGAAAGACTGTACAAACCCAAGAAAAACCCTACACTCTTTTCAATCAACCAGTACTTCATATTGCAACCAATAGTTCATATTACCTTCAACAGCTGGGATCTCAAAAATAACTCAAAAGAATGACTTTCACTAAAGTTTGTTAATGAGATTAGTTTACGGTATTATATTATCTGTCAATCCCTATCCACCACCAATAGCTCTCGAGACTATAAACTAAATTAGACAAAAACAAGTGCCTGAAAGGTATCGTGTTCCTAGAATCCTCATGAAAATCAATAATGAAGATGCCACTAGTGCGTTAGCACAAAACCTTCTTCCATCATTTGACATTAGGAGGTAACAGCACCAATTGCCATGCACTTATTTCTGGAAATTAGCACATGGATACCTGATGTCAGCTGCAGAACATGCTGCATCTTCCCCCAAAATGGAACACTAAACAAACCTAGGTAGGGAAGAGAGAGGGTGCTGGAAGTGTGAGGAGACAGGATGGTGCCCTCAGGCAGTCCCAGAGGAAGCTGGGACAGGGTGGTACTGCCCTTTAAGAGGAGATCTGAATGATTTAGGCAGGGGTCTGGAAATGCATGGAAGAATGGTGGGGGTCTGTGTAGGGTGGCTCTACAGAAGTAAAAAGCTCAAGTTTTTGCGGGGCAGAAAAGGCAAAAATTGTAAATTCCATTAATTCTATTGCACACCAAACAAATTTTATTTATTTTTTGTGGAGTATGGATATATTAGTAGCACAGTCTACAACAACTAATAATATAATTGGCACATTGCTTGAACTATTATGTACATTATCATAACATCTGGGTATTTTAGGAATACACAGCATGTACTCCATCAGTCTCTGAACCAGCAGTGACATCTGCTTCCACAGCCAAAGCTTACAGCGTACGTGCACAATAAAGGGTTATAGATGCTACAGAGACGATATAGAAAGGTGAATGAAATAAAAAGAGTAAAATATGTGTCTGCGTAACACGATCACTACCCAAATGAAAAGATTCTCAGTGAAAGGAAAGGGAAAATTTGTAGAAGGACTGTGAAACTGGGCAATTATGTGGCTTTGTACAGACACAAGAGAAATGCCCTGCAAAATCAAGAATCAGCATAGAGGTATTGAACATTTAGCAAATGGCTAATCTAACTATAATGATCACATTATGAAAATAAAACGAAAGATGATAGAATGGGGATAGTCCATGAAAGCCCTTCAGGTAAAGGCAAACATTATATTTGACATGATAGCAAGAAACCAACCTCTGGAAGAAAGCAAGGAGAGAACTGACAGGGTCAAAACTAACTCAGAAAACAATTCCCTACTTAAAATATACGATCCCATAAACTGTGCTAATGCCTTTCACCTCCATACAGTATACACGAGGTCTTTCATCTTTATCACTACGACAGACATTACCCTTTTATGCTTTGGAAATCTGCAGTTTTCTTTTCTGAATTAGCCACTAAACATTCCCGCGGAAACACAGAAAGACAGGGAGAAGCTGCCCCTGTACCCTGGCTGGAACAGTTGGCTCCCAGTGTGTTTGGAAGCCCAGAAGAAACCCAGATGTGACAGCTGCTGCCTCTCTCAAGCTGCCGTGGCTCATGAGGGCCCTGCCGTAAAATATTCAAGGTCTGCCCATATGCAGTCTTCAGTTCATCTTTCAGCAAACAGACCAACCTCATCCACCACCAAAGAAGCCTCTACTCCAACTGAAGGAGAAAAAGGACAAAATATGAGATGATGCAACAAACTCGGGGATCTGAAAATGGCTGAAATGGGCCCAGTCTGCCTTCTTTTTGTGTTGTTTTTTTTCCATTAAGAGCTTCCAACCCGTTCTGTGTTCTCAGAGGACAGTATGCTAACAAGGCCAACGCTGGAACCGGGCAGTGATTCAGAGAAAGGAAACGTGGGTTGCTCTTTTCACCTCGTTTTATATTTTTGAAGATAAAGGGCATGTAATACATGTGTTTCCACCTAAAAGGGGAGAATTGGGTGGTAGGGAAGGGGTGTGAAGGGTCCAGCGGGTGCACAGCCTCAGGGACCTGGACAGCTCGCCTGGGCTGAACACAGGGGCTGTGAAAGCTCCAGCAGCCCCCAGGCTCGCGCGGGCAGTGTCCAGGGCCAATGCCACTGGTCTTCCTTTGCTGTTTTGTATAAACACAGCATCTAAAATCCTTAGGCTATTTTTTACCGTATGGCAGCCAGGCTGTATCTGGGGGTGAGGAGAAGGAAGGAGACACACTGGACCACGCCACACTGCTTAGGAAATCTACCGCAACCAGTAAAAAAATATTCAGGTTTTACTATGAAAAGAAAATGCTACCTATTTCTTGCACCAAAAAATCTATTATTAATATAATGAGAAAAACCAGCAATGGCTCTAATCATCATTTGCAACCATTATTTTACAATGTAACACTGTGTAATTCCACAGTTTAACCCTACAAAGTTTGAATACAATTTGGAGTTTAAAAAAAGCATACTTCTTATTTGACAAAAGTACTTTTGCTGTAAACTATAAGAACAGTATTGTAGAATAGCCAAATAAGCCAGGATCAAAGAAGTAAGGCTTTACATAGCTCCTCATAATTAAATCTTAACATTTTAAAAATACATTCTTGACTAAAATTAGTGTATGTTACATAGTTTCTACACCCTTGGAAAGACAATTGATAATGAACTCCTTACCCAAAAAGGATAAAGAAAAGAAGAGATCAAAACTACTTGTTTTTCAAAAGCACCTGGCTTTTGCTGAAAGTATAAAATACTATATTGCATTCTAAAAGCACCTTCTGTTTCAAGCACAGTTAGCTCAAAAGGTAACTATTTTATTTGCTTTGGATACTGCAGTTAAACAGCTCATTTTTAAAAGCTGAGTTTCTAAAATACTTACTGCAGTCTGTCCTGCATTACAGATCATGATTTATTGCAGAGGGGAGCCCTGTGGCTGGGAGGAACCCCGGTGACCTGGTGCAGGTGGGGGCCTGCCACGCCGGGACATCGGTGATTTTAATCCTCACTGTGGGGACAGACTAATACAAATGAAGCAAATCAAAACTGACGTTCAAGAACCCTCCGAGTACTGAGCCCTCTCCCAAACATGGCAGAAAAAGCCCTCCCCACGCTAGGTCAGGAGTTACCACTCTGACCAAAACCTGCTGGCTTTGCCAGGAGCACAGCACCCACACCAGCATATTCACACCTGCACACCGACTTTACATACGGCTCGCAGAGATGTCTATAATTAAAATGTAGCAGAAAATGTTAGGCTGAAGCTAATTTTTGCATGGTTACAGTAAAGATTTAAGATATGCCAAATTTTAATGAATGGGCAAAAATTGCTCTTGCTGGATACCTACATTTGGAGGGACATTTCTGTGAAGTTTTAAGTAACAAATACACTAGCAAAGCTTGGGAACTGAGTTATGGAAAAGTGGTGGTGGAGAGGTTTGTTTGGTTTTGGGTTTTTGGGGTCTTTTTTGTTTTATTCACACTGAAATATTCTGTATGTGCCAGAAGTTCTTAAGTCATCAACAGGAAATAATTAAAGTATCTCTGCCACTTCAAACCTCTGTGAACGGAGCTTGACATTATCAAATTCAGTGTTACAACTTACACATCAAAGCACAGACCAAAAAAAAACCATTGCTAGGCCAACATCTCACCCCATGTGGAATGGTGACCAACATTACATTCTCTGTGTTTTAAATACTAAGGTTGAAAAGCGGCAATAACGTTGAGAGTTGACTTGAATAAAACACAGCATAGGGTAGTGAGACGATGAGTTATTTCCTCATTTGTATGTCTGTGGGATAGAGAGTCTAGCAACTCTCATTACAGTCTCTTTATGCTGGCACATATACCCACAAGTAAAAGGCCTAAAGTTATTGCTCGACTCAGAGATCTGAGACTTTGGCTTACTGACTCAGGCACCAGGACTTTCATCCAGGTGGAGTATTTTCTTTCAAGCACACTTCTTTCACAACTCCAGTTTGTGCAGAAGAAGGGATTTTAAGCATGGCTTTGGTTTTCTTTCCATTTATACACTTACAAGGATGCAACAGGGGCAGCTGCAACAGAGACTAGCAGCAGCTATCACTTCAAGGAAAAATTCTGTGTAGATGTAGCTGCAGTGATTGGCACAATAATTTTGATGGTGTTGTCTACAGTACTTGGATTCATCATCTAAATGAGAGGTGGTAAATCCACGGTAGGGGAGGCACACGCACACATGACAGGAGAGACCAGATGCTGTGCACCCAAACCCAGGCTCCACTGAGATGTTAGACGAAGAGAGCATCCCTGCAGATCCTCAGGGGAGAAAGTACAGTGGCACAAGTATAAAATATCTGTACCTAGTGCAATAGCGACATTACCATCCTAAGACCTCCTCTATGTAGGTCAGAAGGCAAAGAAGCACAAAAAGAAATGTTTGACATTTTATAAGATTAAATCAAGCTAAAGACAGACATACTTGATAGTTCTGGCATTTTCACCTCAAGCACCATTTTCTTTAGTATAAAAAGCTCACTATAGACTGTTCCACTGACTAAAGTAACTCAATACACTTTTGATAGAGTGCATTAAACACTGCTAGTTTAATAAATGTCTATAAAAGTGACTTCTCTATCACAGGTCAATGCTGATAGCACCACTTTTTCATCACACAAAAGTGAACAAGTACCACCTGGCCCCTGTATAAAGAGGCACCATCAGCTGTGACTCACAGGACAGTCAGCATCAGTGATAAGCTAAAGTATATGAACCAGAGACTGTTAATGTTCGTAACCAGAGCAGTGCCTCTCATGCTGGCAGCATGAGAACCCCATTCAGGCACTGCAATGCTGCTTGGGTTGGTTTCTCCTTGTCCTCGCACACTGCCTGGCCATGAGGCCGCAGAAAGCCCTATGGATGGTATGACTGAGCAATCACTCAAGGCAACGCGCCTTGACCCTGGCTTGACCGACTCCAGGATGTATTTTTCAATTATGCTTGCTCAGCTTAACATAATTTAAAACCCACGTTAAGATTTAGGTAAACAAGTTTGGAACTGCGCTGCAGCCCAAAGCCAAGGCTCTGGAGAGCCTCTGGTACAACCTGGCCAGCCAAAAGCTTGAATGTCAACTTCATTTTCAGCGGCATTAAACTGAAACAATTGAAAACAAAACTTTTTGGCTGCCAAGGATATCCACAGGAAGCAAAAATAAAGAGGATGGCAACGCAGGGCTGCTCACAAGCACACTCATCCACAGAAAAATCTGAAAATCGCTTTTACGTTTAGAAACCATGGCCTGTTCCTGAAGCAGAAGTCTCTGTTTAAGGAGGCTCTTCCACAGGAAAGAGTATCGGTTGGTAGGGTCACGCTATTGCTGGATCTTGTAAAGATGCAAAAGGCCTACATGGTGGACCTTAAAAAGTAATGACAGCTAGTACACAAGGTCAGCCACTTTCTAAAAGCACACAGTTGCATTTAGAAATTTTGACTATCTGAAAGTCAGTGCATTTCAATGCAAAAACTACTGGTTTTATAAACAGCAATGTATTTTTAATAAAATAAAAGTAAAAAGGTGATCAAACAAATAAATCTAGATGTTTCAGTGTAGAATCTCCCAAAATATCACACTGTATTTCAAATTGTCAGAAGAAAGCACCAATCACAGTATCCTACCACTGACTCCCGACTCACAGCTACGCTGTTGAGAGGACCAGTGCTTTACCTGCAGACTGCTGAGAGTCCGCAGGCTGCACATTCTGAATGAAGCAACACTTACTGTAATTTCTCTACTATTATCGGGACAACTGAAAGCACCGAAAATGATATTATACACCATTTCAAGGAACATGCAAAGCTCCCTGTTTCCACTTAAGCAAGCTATGCTTTGATGAGTGACAGAATGCATCTCTACTTGGTGCATTGTAATTATTTTGTAAATAACTATGGGATGAAACTTTGTAAAATATACTCTACTTACATAAAAGCAGCATCCGTTTCTATGCTATTTAAGTGAGAGGTGAGGAAATAACATTCAACTGTCCAAGAAAGATGATAAGTGATGCTCACAAACGTACTGCACTAGAAACATACACACACATACTGTTATCGTCTCCTGGAAGCATTCTTACCTGTTGGTTTTGTTCTCCATGAAGCTGAAGGACAATGTGACCCTACTGATCTTTCAAAGAGATCTAGAGTTTTTTTCAGATGAATGAACAAATCAATTTCCTTTTAACAAAGCTGTAATTTAACTGGTCAGCACTCCTTCAAAGCAACACATTCATTTAAGGTCTAAACACTGAATCTAGGAGATCATTCTGTCTCTAAAATGGGATGGATTCCCACAGCAAAATATGTTTTGTACCCAATATTTCACAAGCGTTTTATGACATCTCTGAGAGACAACTTTAGGAACTATTTAACTCTGTCTAGTCCAAGAGGCACACATCCTGCTTGTCACAGTGCTAACTTGCCAGAATCTCAAGAGTCATCACTGCTCAAAAGGAGCCACTCGGGTATCTGCAGTGACAAGGATCATCACTTGCACCTTACATATGCCAGAAAATTAGCAGAACTGCAACTTCTGCACCTCTGATAAAATATTTAATATACCTACTGGCAAAATTCTAACTCTGGCAGGGAAATGGCAAAAGATATATTGGATCTAATCTAACATTAACTTACACAAACACATAACTTGAAGAAATACTTTTAACTTTTTCCAGAACACCTCTGCTGAAATATTGGGCTGTTTTTCCCGCTGTGTACACACTGTTTAATTATTTACATAAAAGGTGTGGATAACAAAATTTAATTATGTCACTTGCAGTTTGTATTTATGAAGATTATTCTTGACTCCAGTGTAATTGCAATGAAACACAACCTTGTTGCATGACAATGATTTTTGGATTCAAGATAAATACCAAGCCAAAGAAAATAGGGAGAGAGAATAAAGCTTATTAAAAAAATCCAAAACAACCTGAGCTTGAACCATAAAATCACAGAATGGTTTGAGTTGGAAGGGACCTTCAAAGATCATCACGTCCACCCCTCCTACCATGAGCAGGGTCACCTTTCAGTAGATCAGGTTGCTCAAAGCCTCATCCAACCTGACCTTGAACACTTCCAATGGAGGGACATCCACAACTTCTCTGGGCAACCTGTCCCAGTGTTTCACCACCCTGATCATAGAAAATTTCTTCCTTACGTCCAATCCAAATCTACCCTCTTTCAGTTTAAAACCATTGCCCCTTGTCTTGTCACTACAGATCTTGTTAAAAAGTCTCTCTCTGTCTTTCTTGTAAAGCCCTCTTTAAATCTGGAAAGGCTGCAACAAAGTCTCCCTGGAGCCTTCTCTTCTCCAGGCAGAACCTCAAGTCTCTCAGCCTGTCTCCATAGGAGAAGTCTTCCAGCCCTCTGACCATTTTCATGGCCCTCCCCTGGACCTGCTCTCTCTTTCTTGTCCCAGGGTCCATAGAGCTGAACGCAGTACTCCAGGTGGGGTGTGGAGAGGAGAAGAAGGATCACCTCCCTCAACCTGCTGGCCCCACAGTTCTCCCATTAGTTCTTCTGTCAGTTCTGCTATCAACATACCATGCCCAGTGTGTGATGTAGACACTGACACAATACTACGACTACTGCTGTTTGTAGAATACTATTACTGACCTTTCCTATGTAAGGCACAGCAAGGAGTAAAGAGAAATAAAAGTTGCCAGAGTCCCTTATTTTGCAAAATCTGAGCCATTTGGCATTAAAATTGCATGAAATGGAACAGAGTATACAGGCTTAACGTTACAAAGGTTTTCAAGGAGCGTTCTAAAAAAAGTATTCCCTTTTACCCAAGTAATAGAATCTTTATGACTTTAATTGAGAAGATTTTCAGCCATTTACTTGAAGATTCCACCAGAGGTATCTGTACAGACACTGGGATCATAGAATAGCTATCAGTGCTTGATGGCTGGTGGAACATTGTCCGTGAGTACATCCAGGTGACAGTAACAGCAGCTATGCCGTTTCTCCTGTGCTCTCACCGCTCCTGCTGGCAACCAAACAAGGCAGTGGAAAAAGAGCAGCAGGAATAAGAAGCCTGGCTGGATTGCCACAAGCAAGAAAAATGCAGGAAACAAGGGAAAACAGTTTGCAGTAGTCAGTGGGTGGAAAGTGAAAACAGAAAGGAGAAAGGACATTGCAAACCCTTCATCATCCGTGGGCCACTGTCATGTGGCTAAATAAAGCAAAACTAGTAGGTGTTCATTTAAACTAAAGGACATATTAATAAAGGGTCTACATAAATAGGTGAACAAACATTCCTTATTCTGGCATTTTTTATTTCTAGGAAACGACTGAGGCTGTGTAAGTCTCTTACAACAATTTTTCTTTTGTCAAAACTTTCTCTAGTAGTGTGTAGCTATGCTACTTGTCAATGCAATGCTCCAGTCAGGACAATGAAGCTTCCTTTAGAAACAGAGAAGCATCAACAAATGATTAATATTACTACCTTTCCTGACATCCAACCTTAAGAAAAACATATGTTAGTGTGCTTTAAAATTAGTATTCATATAAAAAGCTGAGCCATAAGTAAAGAAAGCAGATATTCTAAGATAGAAATAAAATAATTTTTCACATTTTCCATGTTCTTTTCACAGCTAATATTTCTAAGAAGTTTTGGAGTATCAGGCAGGGAGTTTTCTGCTCGCTCCTGCCTAGCACACACTTCAGCTCACTTGAACAGAGAACATAACTGAACACAGACCTACTTGCTTTTTTAAATCGGTCTTTTAAAAGTCCTGTTACATACGTCTGTTACGGTCTTTCTTAAACATCAAAACTTTGATATAAAAACCATTCTTTATATTCTAAACCACAGCATTCAGTCACCAGATTCTTACATCTTGTGTCTGATGGAACATTTCACTACTACATCCACTGTTTCCATTTCTTATTACGCCTGAAAACAAAAAACTCTCTGTTCATGCAGAAATATGTCATAACAATAAAAGAGCATCTGTGCTCCACCAACTCCAATGGCATCTGTAGTGATTAAGGCTAACCAGTTTGCAGTGGGTTCTCCTTTTAAATTATCGCATTACTGTTGTAGAAAGCCAGGAATGGTTTTGTTTTATTGGCTTAGCACACAGGCGACACCATACCGCACTCCACTAACCTGACTACAAAATCAAATTATTTTTCCTTCAGACAAAGTCTTCTAAAAATTTTCTTCATTCCCAATGCAGTAATTTAACAGTAACTTCCATGAGTCTGGATTAAACAACATCAAGACATCTCTTTGGACATCAGTTGTGCTAAAAGCAGGCAGACGAGAAGGCTGTTCAGAAGGTACCTGGGGCAAGATACTATCTCAGCCAAATTTGATGATCCGAAACTATTATATCAAAGAAACGTGTGACCTAGGTAAATGGCTACCTGATATGGCAACAGACAAAGATGGAGAGCAACAGTTTCTGGATGAAAACTACTGCCCCAATTCATGAAAGAATCCATGATTTTTCACAGAAGACAGTAAGCTTTTGGGTACTGAAAAATGAAGGATCCTTGATGACAATAAGTGTTCCTATCCCTGTGCTTTCCAAGATCAAGATTTAAGTAATAAGAAAGGGTCAGGATGGTGCTGAATTTCTGGCAGAATGTTGGATAACTTATATGGGGGAAGTCTGTGGATGTAACATAAGAATGAGTTTAAAAGGCATTGAAGACCTGCAGGAGTTGCATTTCTCAGTTTTATTTACCTCCTTCTGTGTGCTACAGAGAAACTATTTTCCTGGACTCCAACCTCAGAAATTGATATAATCCATTATCTTTCCTGCTAGCAGTCAGTTGTACCTATTATAGAAAGAGTTGTTCAGTGAGTTTTTTGTAGCTACATTACTAAGCTAAAAAAAAGAGGAATTACAAAAATATCAGGCATGCCTTTAAAAAATGTAAAAGCAGAACCCAGAGGTTTTTTTTTTCAGCACTGTAGATTTGGAAGGTTTATAGCACAAATTAAAAATGACAGTAGGCCTGACAAAGACTGGCAAGAATCCTTTGCTGGTTTGGAAGTTATTTCAGACAGGGCCTGAAAATCCCCCCAGAATTAGAAAAAAAATAGTGTCACTTCTCAAAAATAAAGACAAACTTCACTTAGGAATACATATCCAAAATTCTAAATGGGAGAAAAACGAGTTTATTCCTACCTTGAAAGAATTCTATGCCTAACAGCAATTCTATTTCAAGACATTAGTTTAAAACAAGCCCAAGATGATTTTCATTATAGATACTCAACAGATATTAATGACAACTAGGTTACTTCTTCAATTCTAACAGTCTCAGTTGCCACTTCTACTGTTTCTATATCAACATTCTATTGATTAATACGATTTTTTCATGTGCTTTCATGAAATAGCATTATATCTGGTTTGCAGCAAAATTTCCACTGGTTGTAGACATTACAAATATGAAATCAAATAGATTATATGTAACTTCAATTCTTTTAGAAGTTCTTTTAGTTTGTAATCCAAAGATAACAAACATAGTTACAATAAAGGCCATGCAAGCGTAAACTGATACTTTTCCAAAATACTCTGTCTTCAGCAATTTACCACCTGATGAATTCGAGCCAGACGTGATGTTTTTATATTAATAACCTGTAACACATTTTTATTCCATTAATTTTCTCAAAACCTCCCTGAATCTATGGAGAATTTTAACAGCCACAGCATTCCGAAATTTCACAGCTTAATTATTCATTGTGAAGAAACATCTGTTTTTAACCTGCCACTTGTTAAATTTCATTTTCACCGTCCATGAGAACTGAGAGGTAAACAGCGAAAAAACTTTTCCTATTTACTCTCTACATTCCACTTGTGATTTCAGAGTTCTTTCTGTCATTCCAATCTTTTGCTCTTTTACAGATTGATTAAGCCTAGTTCTTAAGAAATAGATTCTGTGCAACTTTTTAGGATCCTTTCTGCTTTATTTTTTGATCTATTTCAAATGCCACTAACATCTTTTTGAGTTAAGAGATGAGCTGTGTACAACACGCAAAATGCATGGATTTACATGGTAGTAGCATGGCCTTTCTCAACATTCTATTTACTTTTTGGACTGGCACTAAGGACTAAGCTGATTTTCTTCAGATGTTTTATTATAACCTGAAGATCTTGTTCCTGAGTGGCAATTATTAAGAGAATAGTATTCTATATTAATTAAGGAGCTCCTTTTTTTCCCCAACCATGTGGAGGTTGTAGAGAGGTGGGTGTTGGACTCTTCTCCCAGAGGAATAATGACAGGACCAGAGGAAATGGTCTGAAGTTGTGGCAGGGGAGGTTTAGATTAGACATTAGGAAGAATTACTTTCCTGAGAGGGTGGTCAGGCACGGGAACAGCCTGCCCAGGGAGGTGGTGGAGTCACCATCCCTGGAGGTATTTAAGAAACGTGTAGACGTGGCACTTCAGGGCATGCTCTAGTGGCTGAGATTGCTGGGTTGTGTCTGTGTGGTTTTGTTTGTTTGTTTGTTTTGGGGTTTTTTTTGTGGTTGGACTCAATGATCTCAAAGGTCCCTTCCAACCATGAAGATTTCTGTAAAACTTCAATCTTTAGCTATGCCGAGTTTCATATACTACCTACCATTATGTCTCATAAAATTCTTTTCTGGATGATTTATCCTCACATCAAACAGCAGGGGCCCTAGCACGCATCTGAGACTCTATCAGTAACCTTCAACCACTACAAAAAAACATCTCTTTACTCCTACCCTTTATTCCTTTATTGGCAGGAATAAACTGCCTTTTAACCAGCGACTTCTGGGCGCAACAGACCCTATCTCTTTCCCAAAGCTGTTTGGACTCTTTAAGACTTCTAAGCAAGGGATTGTGTGAAATATCCTTTGAAAATCCAAGGAGATTATATCAAATGCACTTTCCTTGCTAACTTCTTCAAAGAATTTCAGTAAGTTTGTGAGACCGGACTTTCCCTTACAATGCTACATTGATGTTCCTCGGCACATCACATTTATCCACGTGTCTGCTAATTTGGTCCACTTTTACATCATTTCTGCTAATACTCCAGGAACAAGCACAGTAACACAGTAATGTTCTGCGACCTTAGCAAAAGCCTTTAGCTTGCTATCCAGTAGCCAAGATCATCTCATGCCTTGGCTACTAATTCACCTTTCCGTACTGCCCAAGTTTTTGCAGGGTTGGGTTTGTTTGTTTTTTTTTTTTTTTTATGGAAAGCTGCTGCCTTACCTCTTTTTAGCCGGCTTCTGTGCCAGCAAGCACATGCTCCGAAAAGCAGTATTTCCTAGACCTTTTGTTTCTAATACTGCTTGCCCATGAGCCCATCTAGTATCAAAACGCATAACGTGGAGTTAGCACAGCCTGGGCTGTGTCATCACTGACTCTGTTCCTTCCACATCTGCTCCACACAGTTCCCAGGGTCATAAGAAGTGAATGACTGATCGTGCTGCAAACATAGCTGGCTCACCAGCGAATCCGGTCCTTCTGGGTAGGTAAGGTGACTTTTAAGGAACTCCGTGTCCCTTATTTGCTGCTACATTAGACAGTGAGGTCCTGCAGAACAGAAAGATCCAGGCCATCCTCCTGACTGGGGAGGTGTCAGTGACACCACGCAGGAGGTTATTAGCCAGTGCTATTTCTGAACGCTGCTGACAAAGTCACAGAGGACATCTGCACACGGGCTTTCTCCGCCGTGACCAGGACACATGCTCCCTTCCTGCTATCTCCATAGCTTGGCATGCCTTCTCACCTAAGGGAAGACTTTGATGTCTAACAAACCTGGCTGCCATGCAGTGACAGCAGCCAGCTGAAGGCAGTGTGGCCACCTGAGACTATGCAATCCAGCCTGCTAAAAAAAAAAAAAAAAAAAAAAAAAAAAAAAAAAAAGATTAAGGCTTTAAAAAAAAGTAAAAGAGCAGGCTTACTGTCATCCATCAAGTCATTATGTCTCTCCTTCAGCTTGATAAACCCATTCACCTTCCTCTACCATGACTGGTAATTCTTAAGCAGCCTGACCTATCACTAGGTAAAGTTCAATTCTCAATCCAGCATTAGCTTGGTACTGGTAGAACTTGTATTTCTGCCTGAAAGCAAGACAGAAATCCACTGGGGTAAGGTCCAAGAACACAAAGCTTGTTAGAAGAATCCCGCTGCCAGTTTCACTGCATGCATCTGTGGGAGCAAAAGCGAGCAGTGGTGGGTGAGACATAAACTGGGGGAACCAGCTGTATTAGTTTCAGCAGCTCACAGAGTTGTGATGCTCAGGAATCCTTTGGTGATCGCTTTATGAAAAACCTGCCCCAGTGCCAATGCAACATACAGGCACTTATTTAAGAATAGTTCTTCCTGCTTGTAAAGTAAAAGGCACCACAAGAGACTCCCCCCCCCAAAAAAAAACCCAAAACAAGGGCATTTCTCTTTCCCCTACACTTTTTGCTCCTGTCTTGGGTTGTTCTCATCCCCCAGGTCTAGTTCCTTGTTATCACTGCCCAGATCAGTGTGTGAACTCTACCAGACTTCCTTCACAGCTTCAAAAATTATAAAGTCATTTTTATAGTCATTATGAAGCATACACTTAGCAAGCTGGAAATTTGCCTCCATTATCTTTTTATGACGCTAATGCTGTTTGAGAAACTTAAACTGTAGTTTCTAAAATGGTTTTAATTGACACGAGAGATGATCCTGCCCTTTCTGTTTCTGATCCACCCCTTCTGTTTGCCTGTATTCCTGCAAATTCCTTGTTTTGTAGTGGCACATGCCTTTGTGATTACACAGAGAAGCGGAATAGCTGTAATTTGGGCTTTAAAATTCATAGCTTTTAAAGCTATTTCAGCAAACAGCTTTAAAAATCTACCCTGTTGTCACCCTATGTACTCGTATAACATCCTGCATAGCAAGAAGCATGTTTTAATTGCATTAAACTACTTTCTAAAAGATTTAGAAAGGAAAAAAAAACAAACCACAATAGACAAGAAGTGAGAGAAATGGAATAGTATTTGTATTACAGCAAAAGTAAGAAGCATCTCTGAAGCAAGCACCTAACAGCTTAAAGAACAGTCATGACTAAGAGGATACAATAACAAAAATATACCTCTTTATAGAGATTAAAAAAATATAGAAGGCTCCCTTTTCAAATGGTGGTTTGTATGAAAATATATCATATTGCAGCAGAAGGGTGTGAGGCTGGAATGTTCCAGGAATCGGGGATGCTGGAACCACCTACTATAGCTTGCTCATTTTCAGGATCAAGTGTCTGTGTAACACAGAAATCTTATTTCCTTAAGCAATTACAACAGTAAACCGTATTTTAAAAAAGCCCAAAACTTTGCATTTTACAGCCTCATGTGCCATTGAATCCATTCTGAAAACCGAATCCTGCTCATAGGTCTTCAATTCTATGTGGGCAAATTTTACAGTCACTTCCATTTTTAAGAATGCAACGCATTTAAATAGAAAGAGAAACAAGTCTTTATCAGAAGCACCCTTGATTGTAGGGAAATGCAGCCACAACATACAATGACTGTATTAAAACATTTCTGGGGTGCCTTTGGTTACAGCTGTTTGGATACAGCAGCTGGGTGGGCACTCTGGAAAGGACAACAGGAATCACTAAACAGGGTTAGGGTAAGCAGAACAAGCCAGTCCTGGGGAAAATAAAGTATACAACAGCTAAAGCAAAATGTGATTAGGGTGAACCGTCTGGCTTGAGGAATGTGAAAGGATTTACTTTCACAGTAAGCCGTGGGTAGACTGGTTCGGGAATATTTTTTGTTCAAAGTTCATACTTAGGTTTTCAGTTTCAGAAAGAAACTTTTTTGAACAATTCCACTTAGCACTAACCCAGCCTGCTTTGATCTGCATGTCATCATTACTTTGAAGGAGCCAAAACACGCTGAAGACACCCAGAAAATACTGTCTGTTTTTGCTAGAAATTGAGTAATTCACACAGAAGTTATTCCCAGGAAACACAGATTTTGGGGGTTAGGATTTCTTCCCTTGTACTCATAACTAGATGCTAAAATGGAGAACCTTTGTATATTTGAAAAATAATGAAGGTCATGTTTATTAGTAACTCCGCATGGCTACCCTGATATCACAACCTACAAAACTGCAGTTAATTCAGCATACTTTTAAGGCTTGTGACTAATTTAGGAGAAACTTGACTCATTCTCTTCTTAGAAAACCATACAAATAGCTGAGAATAAAAAAATAAAAAACCACCCAACCAAAATTAACTGATCATCTTCTAAAAGATTGATTTTAGACCTCTGGTTCTCCATACCGATTCCTCACTTGTATTTATAGTAGGAATACATGCAGGAAAAACAAATCGACAGGATTTCTGAATTGCGCTCAGTGAGACTGAACTTAAATGTTTTTTGATGAAATAAAAACCAATCAATAGGCACTTTACACTGCCTTTACAATAAAATTACGCGGCTGTTTTATTCGGGGTTCCTTATTTTGCATTGTAAAAACATCCAGGGTAACAGAGACTAAAACCTCCAAACTACCTCTTTTTACTTAAACATTACAATGAAGTATTTTATACTAGAACATGCTGCTTGTCTAACTCCCATTCCAGACAAATGAATTTATCTTTCTATTCCTTTATTAAGTAATTAAGTATAAACCTCAGGCAACTTGCTTATGAGAAAGTCTGGATTTATGAACCTGAAAAAAAAACCAACCTCAACAAACAAATAAAACCAGAATAAGCCTGCATTCCAGTTAGAGTTATACATTTATTTCATTGCCTGAAAGGATGCACAAGAAATCAAGCTACTTCTGCATAGCAGGATAAAAATTTAAAGTCACATTACAGAAAAAAAACCAAACCCCAATGTTATTTAAAAATACAAAATTCTGGAAAAAAGATACCTCCTTCAGGATTAGTCTACTTCATTACAGGCACATGAGAATTCAAAACACTAAACTAGTCACTAGGCTGGATGTGCAACCACATCATCTGATATGCAGCAAACACCGCTTTACATTGGAAGGAACCTCTGGAGGTCAACCGCTCCAATGCTCTACCCAGGGCAACCTTCAAAGGCTGCTCAAGGCCATTATCAATTAAGTTCAGAGTATCTCCAAGGATGGAGATCCCACAGTCTCTCTGGGCAACTTGTCCTGGCATTTGACCACCCTCGTGGTGTAAATATTTTCCTAATGTCTAATTGAAACATCCCTTGCTGGAACTAATTTTTTCCATTGCCTCTGGCCCTATGACACAGCTCCTCCAAGAAGAGCCTGGTTCTTCTCTGTACCCTCCCATTAATTGAAAACAAGATCCTCCCCCTAGTCTTCTCTGAACACTGAGGACACACAGCTCTTCCAGCTTCTCTTTCTACATTATGCACTCCTGCCCCCAAATTATTTAGGCAGTCTTTTACAGCTGCTCAGTATGTCAGTGTCCCTCCAGTATGTGTTGGCGTTGGGGAGCACAAAACTAGACACTGTTTCAGATGCCATCACACAAATGCCAAGCTGACAGAAATACTCACTTGTCTCAGCTACTGGCTTCATCCTCGCTAAGTAAAAGCACTCTGCTGACTCACGTTCAACTGGGAGTCCACCAGGAAAGTGATGCCATTTGCTGCAACGCCACTTTCTAGCCATTGGTTCCCAGCCTGTATTACTGCGTAGGGTTATTCTGCTTCAATTTCCAGATTCTTTGTTGAACACAAGGAAGATGTTGGCAGCCTACTTCAGCCCATCGAGGTCCCTCGGAAGAGCAGCCCTGCCCTCCAGCACACACAACCTGGTGTCATCAACAACCTTGCTGATGGTGCATTACATCGCCTCATCCAAGTAGTTAATGAAGATTATAAATGCAAAACTGCACTATTTAATCTTACTGAATACTAATTATCATGTCCTGAAAAGGATAAAGGACTTCCAAGTAGTTTAATTTTAACTAATTAACAGGTTGGTAAATGGGATGTTACAAAGAACTTGTATTTCAATACACAAGCCACTATATAAAGCCTCTTCAGTATTTTTTTAATGGGCAGTCTGCGCTTGGTGACTCATTGAAATAGCTCCAACAAAAGATTTCTCTCCAACATATCCTTCTAAATATGGAGAACTAAACACATAAAGTATCTGTGTCAGTAACCCTCAAGAAGTCAGGGAAAAGGCCCTAAATTAAGAGTCATAATGGATAGTTAACTGGAGATTAATACATTTTCTTGTCTCCCAGCTATTCTGAGATCTAGAATGCAGAAGAGCCACCTGGATTTAAAAAAAAAAAAAAAACCACATAAAGGAGTAACAATTCTGCAAGTAAATTTACATAGGCAAGGTAATAAGAAAATGAGCATTTACAAGGAAAATTCTATTGCAACAGCATTTACAGGTTCTACTGCTGTAAATTAGTCCTGCTGTGCATCCATCCTTGCATATATTATTTTTATATCTTACACACATAGTAGCTAATAAAATACAAAGAAAAATACACAACTGCATACAAGCAGTACAGTAACAATCAAACCCTTAGTACAGAGTTCATTAGTAAATTACAACAGCCCTGAAGTTCCTGTTCTTTTAATAGAACCAATATTTAATATAATGGTAGCACAAAAACATAGACAGGTATATATCATGATCTTTCCTCATAATTTTTCAGCTATTTCTCCAAAGGTTGATTCATAACAGGAAATATTTAAATTATCATTATCAGTGCTTCATCTGCGCATCCTAAAAAATACACTCTTGCTTTTTAATACAGTAAGATTTTGAGTCTCTACACAACAGCTTTGATAGAAATACACCTTCTTTAACTTTGCTTTCAAAATTCCTATTAGAAATCCATTTGAAATAAAAGGGTAGGGCGGGTATTGTTAGGCAGTTAACATCTGTGAAAGCTTCTTGAGCAGGAGATCTTAAGTGGACTGTAGCAATTTACAATCAGGACCAAAACCAGCTGCACGCAAACAGGACGTGATGTTCCTACAGTCACTTAAAGTACCTGGTACAAGAATGAGCAGGGCCTGTTTTTAAAGCAGAATTATATTTACAAACTAGAAAAATCTAATTTTTTTCTCTGAGTGATCATCAGGTGAAGTACTTGGGGCAGAGAATCAGTTTCCAAATCACGTTTAAACTTAACCGCAATTGAATATGGAGTATATAAAACAGTCAAGAAATATGCCATTAGTATACACATAATTAACATTATATATTAACTTTATTTTTCCCTGAAATAGTTTTGAAATCTCCAAAGCTGTATCTTTTCTCAAGCCACCTTTCATTTAAAAAAAAAAAAATAATAAAAAGGAGGGGGTAGGAGTGGAAGAGAGAGATCACCAACACTCCTATAGCACATTTTTCAGAAGTGGGTACTTTAACTGTGTAAGACAATTACCACAGAAGTAAACTGTGTAAGAATTTTCAGAATTAGCCACAATCATCCTTTTACCACTTTTCAAATAAGTTATCTCTCAGGTTACCCCTAGCTGGCATCATCTATCGGAGTGTAAGTCAAACTAAAATTATGTTTTCCTCTCTATAACCTTTAATCTATGCAAATCTTTATTCAGGTTGGTATTCACATAAAAACCTGCCCACTTGACTTAATTTTCCCTTAGTTTACTTCTTGCTAGTGCTTTGTTTCATAGGCTATGCAAGACTATGCGTCTCTGTGTTTTCATCTGTGAAGAACTGCTTAGAATTTTGACTTGCACAGAAGCGCCAAATCATTGACAGTGGTCAAAAAAACCCACCACCCAACACCACAGCATATCTATAAAGGTGTCACCCACGGATTTAACTTAATGAGACAGTGGCACCAGGTAAGTATAACACAGTGTAGCAGCCACTGTCACAGCAGATAACGCTGCAGACAATCCTGACTCCATAAACATGTTCTGCAAGAGCAGATCAAAGCTACAAACCATCCATGTTGTCAACAGAAGAAACAAACCTTTGCTTCAAGATGCATAAGACAACAATGAAACACAAAACAATAATCAGAAAAATAAAAGAGAAACGACAGAAAGAAGAAAAGCAAAAAAAAAAAGAACAAACATTCAGAAGCTAGAACAACACATAAATAAATACAGAGGAAACACCAATAGAATGGCTACTACAGGATATGGCAGAGGCACCGTACAGGAGAGAAATAACATGAACCTCAACAGTAGTAGCCACCATGGTTCAAGGATACAAACAAACCTCTTACCGATAAGCTATACTTTTGTTAACTTGCATAAATGGGAAAGGATTTAAACGCATCCTATTTAAAAATGTTACATGAAGAAGAAAAAAATCTGCCTCCATGAAATGTATTTTAAATTAATCCAGAATTTGAAAAAAAGCAATGGACCTTTTCTTTAATAAGCATTTATTATCTTCCTACATCTGATAATGACTCCTGGAAAAAAAAACCAAACTCACTTAAACTTAAGAACTTACTCCACATTACAGAAAACCAGCCCAAAATTATAAACACTTCTTAAAGTTATATGTAGGAGGTATACAAGCGGCGGTCTACTTTCCTGTTTAATAGAGAGAAAAACCTACAACTAACTGGTCTCTTTAATAGTAAAACAACCCTCTTTCCGTTCTTTTGGTTTTCAAAGCCTGCTGTCCAGTTACTAGAAGTCAGGGTTCTTAAACTGACTTGGATCATATACAGTCTCACAGATGGCTAAGAAATCAAACGTTCTTATCTTTTCCTCTAGACTGTGCTTTGTTTCAGAATGACACAGTGAGAGAGGGTTATGCCTATGCCTTACAGAGTGTCAACCGTAAATGTAAATGGAATAGTTCAGATCGTTCCATCAAATTCAAGGATTCATTCAAAATACCACAGTGACGTGGAAACGCTTAGGCTGCATTTTTGATCACAGCCTTTATCGTAAAGCAAGGACTAAGTGGTTCACAGCAGTTTGAAAATACTCCTTTAAAATAATGTATACCATTTGGCTACCACATGACAATTCTTATTCCGTGGAACTCTACGACTGCAGTATTTCTGAAAGTTTTTTTTTTTATTGACTCGTATGATTTTGGGGGTCTATTTTCACAATAAAAGCATGTCAAAAAATCTATTTTTTGTTGTTGTTATGTTTGTTGAAGAGAAAAGGAAAACCTAAATGCACCAAAAAGATATATAGAAATAGGCAATAACTAAGTTTTCATTTCTCACAATGTTATATAGTATGGCAGCCTACACCACATAAGTTAGAATCATAGAATCGTTTAGGTTGGAAAAGATGTTTAGGATAGAGTTCAACAGTTAACCCAGCACTGCCAAGTCCATCACTAAACCATGTCCCTCAGCACCACACCTACACCTCTTTTAAATACCTCCAGGGATGATGACTCCACCACTGCCCTGAGCAGCCTGTTCCAAGGCTTGATGACCCTTTCGCTGAAGAAATTATTCCTAATATCCATCCTAACCCTCCCCTGGCGCAACTTGAGGCCAATTCCTCTTGTCCCATCGCCTGTTCCTTGGGAGAAGAGACCGACCCCCCCCCGGCTACACCCTCCTGTCAGGGAGTTGGAGAGAGCGAGAAGGTCTCCCCTCAACCTCCTCTTCTCCAGGCTGAACACCCCCAGCTCCCTCAGCTGCTCCTCATCAGACTTACTCTCCAGACCCCTCACCAGCTCCGTTGCCCTTCTCTGGACCCGCTCCAGCCCCTCCATGTCTTTTTTGTGGTGAGGGGCCCAAACCTGGACCCAGCCCTCGAGGTGGGGCCTCCCCAGTGCCCAGTACAGGGGGACGATCAGAGGAGACTGTGTCCGAGTGAAAGGTTTACACTGGTGGGTTGGGTGGCTAACTGGGCACATCGATCTGAACTACCATGAGATGTTGAACTTCTACTAACTTCAGCTTCCGCCTATATCTGTCTAGATGCTTATGTGGTGATACTCTCAAAAATGCTGAAGTATTAGCTTTAGTAGCCTGGTGCCAGGTACAAGATCTCTGGACTTGCACTACTGTGAGAATTTAAGGCCACATTTGAAATAAAGGAAGGTCTTACGCCTCTATATCTCTAAACCCAGCTTTAGTGCAGGATGTCACTGGTGACACTGTAGGCTATATGTGCTAAACAAACACAGGAGCAGGAGCAGAAAGGCCAAAATTCTGATTATAAAAATGAAAAGAGACAATGGAAGCAGCCTGGGTAGTCACTAAAACCAAGACTCTTCTAGAGCTAAAAAATGGGTATTGCTCACAGGACAGAAAAGATAATGATTCTTTTTCTCAAGTGGCAATAGAAACTTTCTGACCATTTGCAATTTGACGTCAGACACTCATTTTATAATCCTCTTTTTCCTTGGTATACTCTGTACTGAAAGCAGAACTGGTGCAGTGCCGATAACGGTGTTTTCTGCAACCTCTAGCCAGATTCAAGAATGTGAAAAAAATGAAAATAATTCTGAATCTTGCTGTTAAAGTGTTATGGAGGTAAGAAGCAATTATTTGAGATAGTTGTTCTGCCTTTAGAAAGATAGTATTTAAATTTTTCTTCCGCCATTTACCTCTTTCCTTGGTAAAAATAATTACTTTATCTTGCAAGCATACAAACTTGTTCACTCAAAGATCATTAAAAAAATCACTAAAAAGTAAAAAAAAATAAGTAAAAACAAATGAACAAATTAAAACACTCTGAAAAGTTACAATCCTGCAACTGAAAGTGAATATATTTCACTAATGCTGGTAAGAATTAGAAAACAAAAGTCCTGATGTTTTCACTGTAAGACTTCTGTGATCTTAGTTTCAGTAATGCTTTGGGGTTTTGAATTGTTACTTTAGCTGACTTTGTGCTAGTGCTTAAATACTGCAGTCAAGGCAGCAATATAAACTCAAGAGACATACTGTTTTACTGTCCTTGTTCTGTTGTGCTTTTGTATTAGTGAAATCTTTCCCAAGCAACTGACATGATTAGATTCAAAGCTTTTAACTGGTTCAACACCAACCCTGATCACAAATACCACCCTTCAGCTCAGGTGTCTTGGACTAGATGGCATAGCTGCAATTTCTTTTAACCCTTCGCTGAGGACAGTACCGGAGCAGAAATTTTAGAAAAGATGATCTGTGCGGTTTCCTTCTTTATTTACTACAGTAGCAAATGTTGGGATATGTTTCAAATCACCTGTAAAGTAGTTGGAGTCATAGACTGAATCATAGAATGGCTGGAATTGGAAGGGACCTTAAAGATCATCTAGTTCCAACCCCCCTGCCTTGGGCAGGGACACGAAGGTGGGCTTGTTGTTGCTAAAGTGATGCCAACGATGTCTTCTTTGTCTTCCAAAGCATTAAATTACGCAAACAAACAAACAACAAAAAAAACCAGCTTACCCCCTTCAGCATTTTTTCTAAACCCGAGCAGAGTTCATTTCTACTCCAGTAGACTTACAAAGCTGCAGTGTTTGAAAATCAGTCATTAGCAGCCCATCTTTCAGACGACTAATATTAGCAGTGCTGTCAACACAGGTTACAGATCCTGTTAAGGAAACAAGGGCTGAGTTCCTCTCCCTGCCCCTCAGCCTGCCCGTGAGTCCACCAGACCATTGCAAGTTCTAAATGAACAGTTCTGTGCTTCAGCTCAAACCCTGAATATCTATGTGTTTCTTGGCCTGTTAAAAGGTTGTTGGTATTCCAGATACGCACTAAAACCGAAGGTGGTTTTTACACAAGGCTCTTCATAAAGGGATCCTAGACCAGACTTTCGCAGAAGTTGTGAGCGCTCAGTGAATTCGACAGCACTTTTGTGAAGTTCTGAAAGAAAAAATGCAAAATTTTCTATAACCAGTTGCTGGAAGTATGTTTGGGTTTTTTGTTTTTGTTTTTGCTTTTTCTGATAATGTTCTGTCCAGTGGAATGTATTTACTGTGCTGGTAAGTCTGAAGCAAGAACAACACTGCAAGTCCCCTTAGTGTTCCAAAATCATGAACCAGGACCAGAAGACTAACTTAATTTACGGAAATGAAATGTGCATATGATTATGTTCTCTCATTTTTTTATAGCACAGTGAGGTCAAGCTTTCTTACACATACCAGTATTAGAAGTTTAAGTTTTTAGACGAAATCTGAGATTCACGTGAATTCCCCAATAAAGACTCCTGGAACTGGAATTTTAAGGAAAACCAATGACTGCTAGACTTAGCGACTGCAGTTGTCTGTGAGCCATTTTGCATTCCTAAAGAGCATAATAAGTGCCATATTAGTTCACACCACTGGTGTTACCTACAATGGTTGCTCCTAGGTGTTTAGCAAAATAGTAATAAAATAGGGTACATATAAAGTGATCCTTCTGACCTCCTAGGATGAAGAACTTGGTCTTTGCAACCAGAGCACTGTGTTCCATACCTGCTATCTTGTACCTTTGTCTTTCATAAAATCCTGTGGTAGTGAGTTCCCTAGCTTAATTACATGCTCTTTTTTTTTTTAAAAGCAGCTCTGTGTGTCTGATCTATGTGATTTGATCATGTCACTTGCTTTTCTTGAGCTCTTGTATTGTAAGCAACAGTGACCAAACACTCCGTGTTCAAGTTGTCCCCATTATGTGTGGTTTTGATCTTCCCTTCTATTCTGTCCCTTCTTAACCTTGGCTGGCCTAACTCCTGCTTTAACTCATTCCTCTGGAGTCTGGTCCTTAAGAGACCTCACTCAATGAAAGCATTAATGTTTATTGGTACTCAGTTGTATCCACCATAATTCCTCAAAAATCGTTCAGCCCAAAGGCACAGGCATTGCAACTTCAGTCCCTTGAATGTGATGAGTTGTGAAGGTATGGTAGCCAGGAAACTACATTTATGCACCACAGTAGTTTTTGGGGGACTGGAAAGTGGCTGCAATTGACTGTAGATAGATTCTGAAGTGACCCTATTCTGTTATTTTTATACTCCTTCTTTTTCTTCTCCTCCAAAAATAGTTGGGAGTAATGTCAGCTACGAAGGCAGTAAAAAACATCAATAACTGCTTTACCTATCTGGTTGTTTCAGTGACTTGTGACACAGGAACTTGGGAGCCACTTAGTCAATACCCTAATGGAGATGCCTGTTAAAAATACACTGTTATCTGATTGGTAGATAAAGAAGATAAAAGAGGAATGTACAATGGAAAATGTTACAACAAATCAAAATGGTGACATTCTACAGTGCCTCAGAGTTAATAAATACACATGAACTGAGGCAATAGGGAATGAAACCCAAAATTTTCAGCAAGCCCTGAGCAGCTAGGAACTTGGATGTTTGGTCGCAGTGCTGTTGCCTCAGTTCTTGCCATTCTTTTCTGTTTTCATTCAGTGTACAAGTGAACTTAAGATGGTGTTCTTCCCCTCATTCACCTCCTTTGTTAGACTGAGAAAATCATATGAAAATAGAGGAAAGAAGCGCTTAATTCTGCTAGTTTTTAACATGCCATTTTTATGGAGATCTACAGTATGGAGGCAGGGATAGTAGGGAGGTGATGTTTCTGTTGTACTAGTCAGGGTCACCAGAGTGTAAATGACCCTGTTTTTTCCTCATCAGTTCCCAAAAGCTTGGAGTATTGTTTGAAGGAACAAATATATGGGAGATTAACTCCATTCCTGTTCCAAATATCTATCTGTATTGAGTTTGTGTGGCAAGATTTTGGTGGCTGGGGGGCCTACAGGGGTGGCGTCTGTGAGAAGCTGGTAGAAGCTTCCCCTGTATGCAATAGAGCTAGGGCCAGCTGGCTCCAAGATGGACCAACCACTGGCCAAGGCCAAGCCCATCAGCAATGGTGGTAGCACCTCTGTGAGAACATATTTAAGAAGGGGATAAAAACACGGGCAACAACCTGAAAGTAGAGGAAGGAATGAGAACATGTGAGAAACAACTCTGCAGACACCAAGGGCACTGAAGAAGGAGGGGTAGGAGGTGCTCCAGGTGCCAGAGCAGAGATTCCCCTGCAGCCCATAGCGAAGACCATGGTGAGGCAGGCTGTCCCCCTGCACCCCATGGAGATTAACAGTGGAGCAGATATCCACCTGCAGCCCGTGCAGGACCCCACACCAAAGCAGGTGGATGCCTGAAGTAAGCTGTGACTCTGTGGGGAGCCGGTGCTGGAGCAAGCTCCTGGCAGGACCTGTGAACTCGTGGAGAGAGGAACCCGTGCTGGAGCAGGTTTGCTGGCAGGACCCCATGGGGGACCCACGCTGGAGCAGTCTGTTCCTGAAGGACTGTACCCCGTGAAAGTGACTCACGCTGGAGCAGTTCATGAAGAACTGTAGCCCATGGGCAGGACTCACACTGGAGAAGTTAGTGGAGGACTGTCTCCCATGGGAGGGACCCCACTCTGGAGCAGGGGTAGAAGAATGTGAGGAGTCCTCCCCCTGAGGAGTAAGGAGTGGCAGAGATGATGTGTGATGAATTGACCGCAATCCCCATTCCCTGGCCCCCTGTGCCACTGCAGGAGGAGACGTAGAGAAAATTGGGAGTAAAGTTAAGCTGAGGAAGAAGGGAGGCATCAGAGGAAGGTGTTTTAAGATTTAGTTTTTATTTCTCATTACCCTACTCTGATTTGATTGGTAATTAATTAAATTAAATTTCCCCGAGTTGAGTCTGATTTTGTATCTCGACCCACAAGCCTTTTGTTATATTTGCTCTACCCTGTACAGTTGAAGAGGGCTTTGGTGGGCACCTGGCATCCAGCCAGGGTCAACCCCCCCCACTACCATTCAGTTTTCAAGTGTCAGGCCTTTTCATTCCTCAACGATCCTCTTGTCCAAGCTGGATCCACACAGGCATAAGACCGAGCAGAATCATTTCCCTCTATTCACAAGCTCTGGAAGAAACCAGGGAATCTTCTTGAGATAATCATCATAATCTTAGTTCAGGAACCTCAACTCCACATTCTCTCTCAGCCTCCAGTCTTTCTCCTTCTATTGCAAATGGCTGCTGTTGCCCTTTTTCCTCCTGTCCAACTCCCACTCCCTCAATTATTCAGTTGTCCATGTCCCATTCCTTTGCATTATTGCTTTTTATGTTCCATTCTGCCAAAGTTTCTATTTCATTCTCTCTTGTCCCTCCCTTCAGTTTCCTATTCCCCACTTACTTTCCTTCCCAAACTCCTTCATTTAAAGATCCATTTTAAAAAGTTTAAGTGAGACAGATATAATATAAACTAAATAAAATTTCCAAAGATAGATCCAACTAATAAGACATTCTCACAGCTGTCTCGGTTTAATTCGGGTGAATGTCTTTCCTTTTTCCCACCGTTTCTTTAAATATGAGCAATTTGGATCAGAAGTTGTGTCTCAGAAGTTGTCTTATAATAAAGTAAGTGATATAATGAGGCCAGAGTTCAAAATAGTGTGAAGTCCTGATATAAATGACCATAAAGGTTGAGATTCTTGTTCTGAGTGGCTGACAGCAGATGTGGATTCTGTATGGTTTTATTGTGTCAGAGGAACAGCGCTTCTGCAGTTCTGTGTGGGCCTTCCAGTACGACTAGGGGTTTGGTGGGGCCAGTGTACTGTCAGCTACGTGGCAGTGCAATTACACATCTGTAGCTGCCACCTTTACATTCCAGTACCTCATTTTTATTAGATGTGGTTGAAAAATCGAACCTTTTCTCAAGGGATTTACTTTATTTTTTTTTCATTCTATCTTTTTTTCGATGTTAAATTTCTAGAAGTAAGAAATTGAGAGGAAATAAGAGAAAGTTGAACAGTTGTTTGATAATTTGAGTGAAGGACTAATGGTACAGTTTTTCAGAACTTGCCACACGTGAAAGGATCGAGGTCTTGCCTATTTTTAGAGTAGCTGCAATAGTGGCCAGCAACAACAAGTGCACAAGAAATTAATGATCTGACCTTGGCTTGGTAGGAAAAATCCATTCCAGTCAATCCATTACACTATAACAGTACAACTTGGTTCAGACGTGGTACAATAATATTAGCATAACATTTTAAAATTATTTTTATTTGTATTTTCCTTTTTTCTAATTATGGGCACTCTTTTAGACAATGAACAAATGAAGCTGCACAGTGAAAATGTTAAAAACCTCCTTGTTCTAATTTTACTGTTGTTACACACTTTCTACAGCTATATTTCTTGACTACAGCAAAACTGATAAATGTATTGTAGGAGTCTCTATTTGATTACCAAATCCCAGTCAGGCAGAGTCAGGTCACAAACCTCCAATGGACAGATATGTGTGAGTTTTTCAATCAAATCTGACAGAAATTAATTTGAGGCTAACATTTCCCTTTGAGATGCCTTCTGTGTGTGCTTGTGCACACAATACAAGCTTTTTCCTGCTGGAAGCTCTTAAAGAGGACCTTGATTTTAAGGGAATAGCTTTTCCCTTGCTGAATAGTAATAGGATTTGATATTATATAGGACAAGATCTTTGAAACTTTGATTATCCCACCAGAGAAAATACTTTCATATAAACAGGTTAAAGCCATGACATTCTTTTTTCTGACTCTGAAGACATTTATCTTGTGGCTTTATTCTGCTTCAGGTATTTTATTTTATTTCTATAACATCAAATGCTAACATTATTCAGTTGCTATTGTTTTCTTTGATGTCTCGATAGCAGGTGCTTATTGAACTGGGGTAAAACAGAAATAAAGGCACATGTAGGTGGGTGGGTGAGGCTTTGGGAATAGACAGAAGATTAGACAAGAGTGATATTCTAATACCAGGGAAGTATCTAGATTCAAAATGTATCCTAGATCAAACGGACGTGCTCTACACTTGCTTTGGTATCCTGGCCCCTTTCTGTGCTGCCTGTCAGAGTTGTGGCCTTCATCTTGGTCCAGGCTACCTCCTTCACCTACCTAGAGCAGGGATGATGCTAACAGAAGGGGTTTTCCATTTTACCAAGAGGAAAGGAGAGGATCTAGCAGTAGACTGAGGATCTAGCAGTAGATCATTATCCTCTTCCTCTTCCTACCACGTACATCTTTTCGATTACGGTAAAAAAAAACCAACTACTTGGAGCACAATAGAGTTGCTATGTATGCGAGAACAAAGAAGATCTGTGAGTCCCAGAAAGGAGTACCTTTGAGGAGCAGAGAGGTCCTTTAGCTTACATGAATAAAGGTAGGGAGAGATGGTTTCATTCACAAAGTGGAATACCTTGGGTAAGTAGTTGAAAGAGAACGACTGTAGTGGGTAAAAAATGCTGTACCCTTAAAAAGACGGGGTGGACAGCACAAAGGCCTTTAACGCCACCCTGTCATGCAGCTCCTTCATGAAGTGCTTTCTTGAAGGGAAAAGTTCTTATCCTCTGAAAAGGTGATTAGCTGGAGGCAGGAGACCGTGAGGGAAAACAGAGAAGTCCCATCACAGTCTCTCAGCTCCCATCAACCTGTTGCCCATCACAACATTTGGTGGCTCTGTGTTTTCTTATTTATTATTGTGAAACAAGCTAACGATACTGATCGTTGCTAGTTGGATGTGGCTAGATGCGGAAATGTGTAGTAGCTATAAAGGCCAGCACACTGATGGCACAGAGGCTGGTAATGATGAATCCTGAATTTCTACATGCTTTCCAGCTGCTTCTTACTTCTACAGTGCATGAAACAGAGACTAGCAATAGCCCAGCAGATCAATAAAAGAGCAGTGTACAATACTTTTAGTGATGGGACTTGATTTTTCCAAATCTTATTCTAAACAGACTGTCCTTAGCTGTGGTCCACCACAGGAACTGGAAAGGTACCAAGGTAATTCCCTCCCTTTTTTTTTGTTCTGCCAGGCTTCACGATGCTTGGGTCCTATGAGCTAAATAGGAAGGAGCTGCTGGAGGGCAGGTGCTGCTGGAGAGCAAGGCTCTGGGTCCTTAGCGTGGGGTTCTGCTAAGGGACCAGCCCTGTGAGTGAAATGGCAGCCTCACTATGCAGAATCGTGGTGCAGGAGATGATGGCTCCGTGAAACTGGAGAGGGCTTTATCCCATCTACAGGGATTCCTGGGGTCTGGAGCTTGCGGCCTCTCTCTTTCCAGCTCTCCAAAGAGTCCTCCAGCAGAAACTAGGGAAGCTAGGATGCTACACTAGATACTTCTAACATGAGGAGGGGAAGGGGAGTGGAGAAAAGATATCCAAGAAACAATCTGCAAGAAATGTCAATAAATCAGTTTGTACAATTTTAACTATGAGGGTGTAAAATCTAGTCTTAGACTCAAGTTGTCGCATATGCAATAAATACTAGCTTAATATGTATTCAGTCAGTGTCTGTAACTGTCCCAAATGGCCTTGCCTTTGAAGGCTTATAATGTTTTTACCACGGCCCAGAGAAGCATCTCTAACAATCAGGAAGGTCTTCCAGAAATAAATATAGAGAGAGCTGTTAACCTTAGCTCAGAGAATCTGTGCTCTTAAACTGATCTGCTGCCCTTGGTTCTGTGTGGGAACTTGTACTGATAGAAGTACAAGGGGGCATAAGGAAAATTGCAATTCTTAAAGGGACTGCTGAGAGGTAGTTTAGGTCCTAAACTTTTGGAGAGGGGATGAACGTATTTTTTACAGCAATTATAAAACCTAATGATGTTATGTTATGGTAATTCCATGGTGTGAATTCTTATAATTCTCCTTTCAGCGTTTTTAATCCAAGTACTGAAACATCGTGCATTAAAATTGGCACAAGAAACGGATTGAAAATAGGAGTAGCATATTTTTTTTTGTCCAATCTGAAAAATCATAGTTTATAAACTGAAAGCAAAAAGATTGGGAACTACTCTGAACTTACAATTCTCTCCATTTTATTATTGATGTAGCTAGCAACGTCAACTGCTTATACTTTTTTTGTCTCCACCCAGATATATCCGTTGAGATCTTAGAACCCCATTTCTCAGAAATAGTTCTATTTTATGTATAAAACTGCTTGAGGGAATAAGTTTACAGAGCAAGGCCATAAAGGTCTTCCAGGAGTAAGGACATGTGAAGATAGAACTCATTAAAATCACAGCATGGTATGACTTCTACAAGTCACACAAAGAAATAATCTAGAAGTGTACGGACTTTTTACTTTACCTTGAAAATCAATGTGGTTTAAACACCCAGGGACACCATAGGCATTTCATGCACTGAAGATGCTGAAAGCACTAAGCAAGGACCGGCCTACACAAAACCATGTACATTTGATAAAAGCTGATATAGCCTGTGGCATACAATATTAATAGTAGTTCTCATTTTTACACTCTGTCCAACTTAATCCAGATCATATAAAACTAAAAAAGTTGATCCAAAATGCTTTGCATGTGAACGTGGAGCTTAATGCGGTTCTTTGTATTCTCAGGAGATGTAAGTCAACAGAGCTTCATATACTTCAAGAATGCTTCTCTGATTTGCCCCAGTTCAGAATTCAGTTGGATATCACTTCCATTTACCCAATACTCAGTTTTAAATGATTTCCATGGCTTCGTAGAGCATATGTTGATACAAAGCACTTTTATCCTGCGTCATTGTCTGCAGATGTGGCGGCTTTTTGTCATCACTCCCCTCTTAAATGCTTTTACACGTTCACTGGCTAAATGCATTCATCCTTGAAAAATAACAGAGTGTTCTGCCCTAGCCAGGAGCCTACGGTCTCCACCTCTTCATTACTGGACCGCATTGTGCCATTTTCTCAGCTTGTTCTCTTCGTGGCTGCTGGCACCTATTTATTTGATGCAGTGTATCTCTCATTGTAGGCTTATTAGCATCCATGTCAAGACAATGTGTAAAGTCCTCCTCTTTCAAGACTGATGAATGCAAACAAGTGGGGAACAGAACCCGTGAGCAATCTGTATCATTTCACTGCCACATTAATACCTCTAACTCTAATTGACAGGGTAATTAAAACCCAAAGATATCCCAAGAAAGCAGCCTGGATAGCTACGGTCATGTGTAATTGACACAAAACACATTCTGTGAAATAGGATCAAAATGGTTTCTCTGCATTCTGTGTCACCAAAGCAGCTGTCCTGATTATTCACATCCTATTAAGTGTGCTTTGAGCATGTCATAATCAATTAAAAATAGTTGTCATTTCAGATAACAGTTTTGGAATTTCACAACTAGGAATAGCTTCCTTGGGACAAAGACTCCCAAGGGCTCTCCTCCACAGGGGTCCTGTCATTCACCTGCTGCTCACTCCTCCGGTTTGTGACAGTTCAGGGTCAGTCCTCCATGGGAGACTTCTACAGCAGAAACACGACTTTATCACTCTACTCTGCGCTATTCCCAGGACCACCACCTGTCTCTGTTCTCCTCAGTTGCTACCAATGCTGTTCCCACTCTTTATCCTCTTTCTAGCTCCTGGTTTTATTTACCATCTCTTATATCATTTGGGCTGCCCATTCCTCTGAGTTGAAGGACCACAACTATGGGAAGAGTGATTTTCCATTTGTGGACACTGAAATTGTAAGGGAC
>JAOXJK010000012.1:24864069-24892948 GCA_025774025.1 Xenus cinereus | reverse complement strand
GGTCCAGACAGCAGACTTCCCTCTAAGAAGGGTCCATCCGGCATATTGAGCCATTTGTCCCTCTCAGGAAGGAGTCAGAATGAGATTCCTCTTACTTCAGGGCTTTACTGTATAAATACATATTTTATAAGAATTCTATTTGAAATCTCTGAGTACTGAAACACAACAATTAAAGGATAGATCAAGAAGAGTTTAAATGATAAACATTAGGGAAGTGTGTCTTAGCATAAGGAATACAGCTGTGGCTTGACTACTGCATGATGAAAATGCTAGTTGTGTGAATACTGTCACATTTTAGATTCATGAGCTTCATTTTTATTCTTCATGTAGATTTGCAGTTAGTGCAATGTTACTAATTTAAAAAAAGTTGATGTTCTCAACTATTGAAATGCTGAATGTATTTTCCTCCTGTTTCCTCTTTTAATTCATAGGGAACATCAGTGGGTAGATGATTTCCCCCTTCACCGCAGTGCTTGTGAAGGCGACTCTGATTTGCTAAGCCACCTTCTGGATAAAAAGTTTTCTGTTAATCAGTTGGATAGTGACCACTGGGCACCTATCCATTATGCATGTTGGTGAGTCAGATGAATATAATTTTGCCAATCAAGTGCATTCTTGCTGTTGATTCTTTAGCAGTAATCATTCATGTCATTTATCATGCAGACTCAGAAATGAGAAATAAAAAAGACTCGAGACTTTTTATACTTTGACTTTAATATATGTTAGTGTTAACCTTCTGAAGAGTGAAAGATTGCTTCAGGTTTTGAGATAATTTCAATCTGAATGGTTTCAGAGGAGACCAGGCGTGCAGATTGTATCATCAAACATGTATCTGTTGCTTCTTGTATCTGTCCTGCAGCATCTGTTCTAATTCCTGTTGGATACTGGGTCTAGTTTAGTGCGGTAACTTTTACAGTCTTTGTTGGTTAAAAGCTGTGAGAAGTTTTACAGCAACAGTTGACCTGAGCACGGTTTGGTGATAGCGTTGAGTGGGAAGCTGAACTAGGTGATCTACACAGGTCAACTTGTCTGACTATAACTGCGATGGTTTCATCTGTAAGTGCTTGAGAGCTTTCCTCAGTTGTTGTAAAAATGCTTCTGTTTTATCTTTAGTCTTTTGTATTTATAGTAGTGTCTGATGATATGAATAACATGAAAATCAAATTTTGATATTAAAAAAAATTAATTTTAGTGTTTGCCAGAAAGTTTGCATAAACAGTATACAGAGGATTTACTAGTTACCAGTGTGAGGCTTGAGTCCTCAGGATCCATCTGCATGACAATCAGAAGCTTTACTGTGATTCTCACACAGATTTTTTTATTTTATTTTATTTTTCAGGCAAGGCTGAACTACCCAAACTTAGCTAATTCAAAGCAAGGTTCAGCTTGTCTATAATTAATCCAATAAATGGTTGCTAGACCAATGGTTACTAAAGAAATGCAGAACTGATACTAATTTCTACAAACTTATTCCATTGTCATGGGTGTCATTTCAAAGCTAAAAACTCTTAAACATGGAAATACACTTTTCATATTTAGGACTATCTGAAAAAGATTTTATCTCATGTTTGCTGTGTCTGTTCTGCTATAAACCTGTCTGCAGGTATGGAAAAGTTGAAGCCACTCGAATGCTGTTGGAAAAAGGGAAATGCAATCCAAATCTTTTGAACGGCCAACTTAGCTCTCCTCTTCATTTTGCTGCTGGAGGTGGACATGCTGAAATAGTACAAATTCTTCTAAATCATCCAGAAATTGACAGAGTAAGTTCTGTTTGTGTATAGAAATAGCAGTTTCAACAACAGTTGAATTTGTCGTATGAGGAGAGTTGAACAAGTCATATGAGGAGAGGCTGAGGGAACTGGGCGTCTGTTTAATTTGGACAGTGAAATATTTTGTGTCCAGTCCACAATGTGTAAACACAATGATCCTGTTGAGAGATTACCAAAAAATGGTTAAATATTTTTCATTACCTCTGCTTTTCCCATTGGATATCAGTTAAATGTTTGAAAGCTAGGATCGAGGATTTTCAGTATATCAAAAAATGTGGAAATGTTTGTCTGTCTCCAGTGAAAACAATGTATTATCAATGTTTCTGTTTGTAGCACATTACCGATCAACAAGGAAGATCTCCACTGAATGTCTGTGAAGAGAACAAACAAAATGACTGGGAGGAAACTGCAAAACTGCTGAAGGAAGCCATAAACAAACCTGTATGAGTTTATTTTCTAAGTAGTTTAAAGTTTCTATTTAATTTACACATAAACCTGTAGAAGAGCTAGGCTCACAGCTGTTGTTGGAAACGTGCAGTATACTGGAATTCCTAGTGTAAATATCGACAAACTGAGGCTTTGTCTCTTTAAATCTTTCTATCTATATTTATTGCTCAAGAAGGACATGCCAGAATGAAATGTGATGTTTTTTTCTACTTGTAGGAGCATCATATCGGCTGCCCATTTTATGTCTACTTTTGATCACAGAAGCACCACTTGCCATATGTGTTGTTGCATGTCCATGAACAGGAGCGTTTAGCTGGCTAAATGTAGGCTGCTACAAAACAGGCTTCACCTCGGTGTAGGCTTTCTTAGCCCTTGGCCATCAGTAGGGATCTAGCCAGGATAGTAAACAAAATTTATGATGCAATTTCTGTCATCCTGAAGTAGATTTAAGATCAGACAAATAATATAAAAGCACTTGTTCCTTTTCTTTGACTTCAGATGCAACTTCTACCTCTGTAGGTAGGTGGCAGTAAACCTGCCAGTTTCTCAAGATTTTTAAATTCTCTTCGTTTCACTCTACGTGAATGAAACTCCCAAAATAATTAATGAATTTACCTCCTTTATTTTAGGGATTTTATTATGCAGTTGATTAAATGGCATGTGTGTGTCTAATGACTAAAAGACTAATGCACGCATTTTAAGTAGTTTTCACAGCGTAATAGGTGATACTACCTTGTCGCTTATTACTATTGAATTAATACCTTAAAATAAAAAAAAGATAGAAGTTACTACAATAGGACTCACAGTGACTACTGCAGCAAAAATAGACTGATCTTTTCCATTCCAGCCTCATTTTCAGTCAGTTGTCATTTTCCAAGGCATTCTTTTTTCCCTTTTTTCCAGAATTTTTTAGGATTGATGTCTCAGTTCTTGACAACTAAGTAGATTTGAACAAGGGAAATAACAAATTCCTGCCACTGTTTGATTCAAGCAGATGAAACATTTAACCCAATAGAGATGAAAACAAGAACTTTCATTGATTTATGACTTGTGTGTATATGCTTTAAGCACCTGATTCACGTTTAAGTACGTCTTTCAGGAGGCGTACTCTGGGCCCACATGCAATTCAGGGAAAGCTATGGGGGTTCTGGAGGGGCAAATGATTTATTTTTAGTAATATTATAGAAGTGCTAAAAGATCTTAGATTGTATTCTTTCTGTACTGGGGTCTGTGTAAAGGGTGGTGCTTCCCTCTGAAAAATAAGTCTTTTTAGTATAGACTAATGAGGGGAATAACTCATAACCTGCCAGTAATAGTGAGGTGGACGTTTTAGGATATGCATAGGCAGCTGAGCCCAAATCCATCCGGGAACTTTTAAATGCCTTCTTGCCTTTGAGTTCAACAGACATGAAGTCTCCAAAATATCAGTAAGCTCTTTCTTGGAGTTCTTGTGGTAAGAAGCACCGCATAAGAACACGCATAGGACATGAAACAAGCAGTTCTGATAAATAGTAAATATGCGGGAGTTGTGCAGTGCTCTTTTCCTCAACAATATGGATGTTGTTGGATTATAGTAATATTGCTTTTCTCTTCAGAAGCACCAACAGAAGGGATTTTAACAAGTTCCGTTTAATGTGTTTAAATGTTTATGTAGTATGAAAAGGCACGAATTTATCGTATGGATGGGTCATATCGCTCTGTTGAGTTGAAACATGGAAACAATACTACTGTACAGCAGATAATGGAGGGGATGCGTTTGTCTCAAGAGACCCAGCAGTACTTCACTATCTGGATCTGCTCTGAGAACCTCAGTAAGTAACGAGGAAGATCGTTATACTTGAGAGTTTATTGTAGTTTTTTATCTCTGCTTGCCTTTAGAGGAAAACAGTATTTTCTTAGGAAAATAGGAAGCATGCTCTCTGACAGTTCTGTACTAACACCTTTCTGTCAGCTTTTAAAAACCATCCTTTAGGAATTAATTTGTATCTAGACTGACATTGCCTCTGCCAGAGACTCTCTAATCCCTGTAGGTCTCCTTCTTTAGATCTTTTGTATAGGGCTGAAACCAGTTTTTCTATTTCCTCTGCTTAAGCTGTCCTGCTGGCTCAACTCCCAGCCTTTACAGTCTGATGTCTCCAAACTGTGCCTTCAGAGCTATAGAGAGATTCTGCATTTTAACCGTCGTTCTCGTACCCCTGTAGGTCTGACCCTGTGTCACCGTGGCACGTAGAATGTGTTTCATCTAGGAAGTTTGGTCCAGATTGCCTTACTGTTACAGGGTGCCTTTGCTGTCATAGTCCTTGCTGCTACCTTACCTGTTTGTTTATTTAAAAAAAACACTTGTTATTTTTCAGGCCTCCAACTGAAGCCATATCACAAGCCTTTGCAGCATATTAGAGACTGGCCTGAAATATTCACTGAACTGACAAACTTGGATCCTCAAAGGGAAACTTCACAGCTTTTTCTGAGAAGAGATGTGAGACTTCCACTGGAAATAGAAAAAAAGGTCTGTACTTGGAAGTGATAGCATGTCAGTCAGAACACTGTGACCATCAACACTCAGTGTGTTTAATGACTGTAGTAATTTCCAAGCTTATTTAAACTGGTCCGCTCCTCTCCTTTTCTGTAATAGTTTGAGTATTTAGTTTCTTCCTTCCTTCTCGCCTTCCTGCCCTCTCTCTCTTCTCTCTCTCTTTCTCACCTTCCCAGCTCTCTGGTTTCTCATAAGTCTTTGTGTCTCAGTCTTTATCTGTCTGTCATACAGCTAAAAAGAACCTACGCCATTTTCTTTGTCTTCCTTGTGCTGTGATTTTTCAGGTATTTAATTGGTCAATTCTGAATGGGATTATTCAAACGTACTATTGAAACTGCATTCATGGATAAAAAACCCCACAGATGTCAGTATTTCTGTGAACCTTTTGATTGGGCATGGTATGCTAGTCACCTTTAATTTGTAAGTGTGTGAGATCAGTGATTGAATTAAGTCAATGAAAATATGCCATTTTTTCTATTACAAAGCATTACTAAAATGCATCCTTCAGTCATGATCCCACCTTTGTCTTCTGTCTCTGAATTGGTGAGAAATTGTATTGATAGCTCGTTTTCTTTTACAAAGAAGTCATATTACTTAAATCTTTTCAACAGATTGAGGATCCATTGGCTATTCTTATCCTTTTTGATGAAGCCAGGTATAATTTACTGAAGGGTTTCTATACATCACCTGATGCCAAGCTGATCACACTGGCAAGCCTGCTTCTACAAATAGTCTATGGAAATTATGAGAGCAAGAAACATAAACAGGGCTTTCTAAAGTAAGTATGTGCATTTAAAAACTTTAAAATTATGAGTTTAGGTTAAGTATTTTTAGGTGGCACTTAGAATGGAACTATCAAATTCTAGATATGGCTTATTTATTATTTTTATCCATTGCTGAGCTCTAGTTCAGACTAATTGCATAACCCTTCTGGCATTAATAGAAGCTGGACGTAGAGTTTGAAAAATATACTAATATTAATTATTGCAGTCCCAGGCAGAGAGATGGAGGTTCTGTACTCCATAAGTCTATACTGAGCTACAGTAATACCGAAATGAGTAACAGTATTCGTGCCAATGGAGGGTTTGACAGGACTGAGACTTTGGACAACGCTGAAGAAGCCGCTTACTATGTCCAGTTAGACCAGCTTCGGGGACTGGCTGTCCTCCCTCTTTGAAGAGGACAGACAGTGCAGAGATACTATTTCTGTTCTGTCGTTTGTATGTGAACTGCTAGACTAAACTGGTCAGAAACAGAGCATTAGTAGGGCTCTGCCAGATGGTGCCTTTCTCTGCCCTTCTCTCTGCTTGCCAGTAAAAGGGTATCTGAGCTGTTCTGGGTATGGCTTTTTCCTCCCGCATGCATTTCTACAGCAGCATCTGAGCACATCAGGATTTCAGTTCTCCGCTGTGTGTGCACCTCCGCCCTCCACCACCTCTCTCGGTTCATTTGTGCTCTGAACAGCTCTGTCGTTCTGCAGTGCTGCCGTGCTTCTCAGCTCTTCTCGTTCACAGCATCAACTCGGCTCTCTTAGCTTGCTTTTTTGGTTGTATTCTCCACCATCAGTAAATCAGGGTGCATTTTCTGCTACAGCTAACACAGACATAAGTGCGGGTGGCCTCTGGAAGGGCTGGCTGTACTGGCTGCGCTTGTTCGTTCCTTCGTCTTCCTTCTGTCAGGAGCAGAGACTGTGCCATTACACAGTGAGCTAGGGGAATGACAGGAAAACCTTTCGGTGGGCTGTTCAGTCCCTTCCGCCGCTAGCCCATCTCGGCCTGCAGTCCCACAGTTGGTAGGTGAGCATCAGGAGGACTGGGTGAAGGTGTGACCGCCGGCCCGCGGGAGGCTGCAGTTGAAGGCAGCTGCGTTTAACGCAGAACCGCCTCCTGCCGAATCCCAGCAGCTGCAGCGCGGTGTTCCTTTCCACGCTGAGGCAAATCAGCAACAGGGCTCCGAGTTGATCCGGCTCAAGGGAAGTGTTTGACTCTTACAGACAGGACTACTTGGAAAGATAGTTTGGGCCAGATAAAGAGATATGTGGACGTTTGGGCATGGTTTCCACCCTTATTCAAATGGAAGTGTTGGTAAATATCTTGCCTTGTTCTTCTCCAGATGGATGAAGAGATTTATATTCTCAATATTTTTGTAGTTGACTAAATGTTTATTAAAAGACTGGTCATTTAAAAAATATATCCAGGCTATTGTTAGTATGAGAGTATCCTGGGCCTTAAAGATCTGGATACGTTGTCCTGTGCAGAGCTTTTGCTTGGGAGCTCATGTGTGCAGTGACTGAGAAATATAATTTTAAAATGACTAAATAGATTGTACCACTAGGTTTTTGAGGCTATCTAAATTGTGCATAAAAGCAAACTAGTGAAGGCTTCCTTTTAGTGTTTTCCTGTGGTTTGCGTTGGGGTTTTTTTTGTTGTTGTTTTTTTTTTTAAAGTCACTTTATATAAATAGCTTCAATTCCGTGTCATGTAATATTAAACTTTCACGTGGAAGTTAATCGGGCCAAGTCCCTGGTGGTGCTGAATACAGCACTGAAGGGAAGAATATCTATAAGCTGTCACCTTTTCCGAGTATGTGATATTCTGGTGTAAATGACTGTTCATATACAATTTTGGCTTCCAAACTGGAATTCACTAAACTGGTCTGTAACCAAGGAGTCTCATGCTCTCCTGCGAGCATTTCCTCTCCCTCCGTGTCTGTGTGCAGACGTGTCCCACAGAGCTGGATCTCTACTAACAAGCTGAGAATCACACTGTATCTCAGGAAGCCTTAGCTTACGTTTCAGGAAAGCTTCTCACCTGATGAGGCAAGATAGAGTAGGAGCTGACTGTCTGCTCGATATGTGGCTTGAAGATGCAAATTGGCAGACTTTGTTTTTTCCTCTTTGTTTACTGAAGAAAAACTTTTTTTCTGCTTTGTTTTTCTCTTAGTGAAGAAAATCTAAAATCTATAGTACCAATCACTAAACTAAAAAGTAAAGCCCCTCATTGGACAAACAGGATACTTCATGAATACAAGGTGAGATAAATAACAGGAAATCCTGCCTTAACTTTTTTTGACTCTCTGTTTGACAGTTAATGAATAACAATACTGGTATATAAAGCCAGAAATGTGGATGTTCTGTTCTCATCTGTGCATTTATCTTCAGCATGTGTATTGGGGATACCGTCAATGCAGACATACATGTAAAGAAATCTACTCTGGCTTGTATTTTCACATCTGCTTGTAGCAATAGATCCACAAAGTCATTTTTGCCAGTGTAACTTCTATGTTAGGGATCCAATAGCCATAATTTTGGGGTATGGGGGAAGGGGAAAGGAGTTGCAATCCAAAGATGTCTTCTTCCAAATACATTCGTATATTTTGCATTTTTAAAATGGCTGTGTAGAGTTCAGATAAGCTGTAATGCAGAGTGAGGATCTCAAGAGGTTGGTCCCATCCACCACACCCAGTGTGGTAACTCTTGAAGACGTGAGTTCTCTCTCATGCCTGTGCCCTCTCATCTGGAGCGTGGCCCAGCCAAGTTTTGTGTTTGTTGAGGTACTTCACATCGGTCTGTTTTGAGGTGGGAGCACTCCAGCAATCCTCTGCTGTGACTGTTTCACTCTTTTGAAGAGGAAGAAACAGAAGCCTGTCTCATTCTGAGTGAGGGCTCCACTAAAGAAAAGAAATCTGCACCTCTATTTTGCTTAGAAAAGAAAAAAAATGAATCCATGTTTTTTGGGGGGAGGTATATCCCCCAGAAGAGGCTCATCTTACCATGCCTCACTGGATTGGACCCCTTAAAGGAGGAAGAATGCTTAGTGTTAAGAATCGTGATGCTTTTAGTGTCAGTTGGGTGCGTAGCTGCTCATCCCGCAGGAGTCCCACATCTGAGAGGCCAAACTGTGCGCCCCTGCAGAGGTCAGGTGTCTGTGGCTCTGATTTTTGAGGCTCATATAGGCACCTGCTTTCTGCCTCTGGTCTCTTCGAGCATCTGAGCCTTTCTGTGGCTCTGGGGTTTAATTTAGATATAGAAAACGGTTGCTGGGAAAGCACTTTGGGAGTACTCATTTAGTGGGAGTTGCACTAAATAGTAGATTTTCTTCAACCAACCACAACTATTTGGGAAGACTTGTTGATTGCCATTGTTCTTTATTTCTAGAACCTGAGCACGAGCGAAGGTGTAAGTAAAGAGATGCATCACCTTCAGCGCATGTTCTTGCAGAATTGCTGGGAAATTCCTACTTATGGAGCAGCCTTTTTTACAGGACAGATATTCACCAAAGCAAGTTCAAGTAGCCATAAGGTCATCAAAGTATACGTAGGAGTAAATGTAAAAGGGCTGCACCTCCTCAACATGGAAACAAAGGTCAGCTGGATTGAACTGCCAATGATAACTGATAAGCTTAATTCTGTTCTCTTAAATCCTTTGTGCTACCAGTCATTTGACATCACACTGTGGGGTTAAACTTGACTGGGAAAATTTCCATGATTTTTATAAGATCTTTATAAGGCACTACTAAGAGAAAGCCTTGTGTTTTTCCACTTGGCTACTTTATTAGCTACAACTAGATTGTGGAACATACTGTTATTGGTCAGAGTCTTGTCTAAGTGAACTAAGAACAGTTCAATTTGTAAGTGGAGAATATTTTCTGAGTGACATTTTCCTACATCTCATTGTAGGCTTTACTCATCAGCCTAAAATATGGTTGCTTTATGTGGCAGTTGGGAGATGGAGATACATGTTTTCAAATCCACAGTCTGGAAAACAAAATGAGCTTTATTGTGCATACCAAACAGGTAAGTATTGCCATTTTTTTCTAAACTAGTCAGACTCCTTTTCTGAGGTTGACCACCCTTGTACAATATAAAAGAAGCCCAAGCCAAGCCCCCACAAAAATAATCTTAAAACTTTCTTTTTAATATTTCAGAATGTTTGCTTGTTTTCCTAGCCTTTAGGGTTCACAACACATAAAATGCATCTGTAATCATTAGGGTAAATGTTTTTTTATTAATTGATACTGTTGCATACGCCCAATCCCAGGGTAGTTCAAAATATGATGAGAATGACAGAGTTAGAGCTGGTAACTTTGTTGTCAAAACTGGTGGAGTTAGAGGTTGGAAAAAACTGAGGATCTCTAAAGGCCATGTTATGAGGCAACTGCAATTTCTCCCAGTAACTTTTGATAACGTTTGTGGATGTCTGATGGAAAATGCTTGTTTTACCCATAAGTCTGCATGAGGGGTAACAATGCCATGTTAAAATGTGCATTGAATTACAACTTGAGTATCTTGCATACTTTGACAGTAGCTGCTTTTGATTCTTGTATACTAAGGTGGTTACAGGGAAAATGATTCAATGTTTTGAAACTTTCTGGTGTCTGAGAAAAGTCCAGGTTTTGTTTTCCTTATTTCTAAAATGATGCAGTTTCTCACTTACTGTATCTACTTGCATTTGTCATATGCTTAAGTTAATTGTGTCATAGTTCTGAAATGCTGGTAGAATTTCATTGTCTATATTTATATAGGCAGGTCTCGTTGTAAAACTTCTGATGAAGTTAAATGGCCAGTTAATGCCAAGTGAAAGAAACGAATGATGGAAATGACCAACAGTTATGAAACAGCTTCTTACAGCTAAGCAAAAACCCACTTCTCATCATAACAGAAGACTTCCACGTACATGAGTTTTACACAATAGAAAAGTAAAGTCAATTTGTACTGTTTTTTAACTTTGTACAGAAGCCGCATGGTTTATTTTTTTAAAAAGACCATATATCCATTATTTTTATAAATAGTTTTGTGTTTCATATATAAGCTATTGTAGGTCTTGAGCTTAACCAGTGAAGTTAATGAAATGTAAATGGTTTACTGAGTTGGGCGAGCGTGAACCAAGAAAGGCGTTTGTTCCCAGAGCACTATGGGACTGCTAGTGCCATTGAGCAACTGTCAGTTGAGCTATTTACCTTTCACGTCATTCTGTGGAACACCAAGGAGGTTTTATATGTTACAGTATTTTGTAGACACACTTTATTTTTAAGATACTGTTGGTAAGTATGCTAAGAAGACCAGCCAGACCTTTGAGCAACTTTTGATAAACTCTTGGTTTTTTATTTGTCCTGACAAACATTATAGCTGGCTTTATTTTTACTCTTTGCTTTCTCATACTTTGTATTCGTATTTATTCTAAAATATTGCATGAGGATGTCAAAAGGGAAATATTTTAAATCATTCAGAAGCCATATTAAATGTTTAGCATGCCTGTTTTTTAAAAAAATTGGATTGTTACTTTTGCTGTGCAATATAAAATGTGTATATGGAGGAGGGGGAGATACAGATTTACAAATGAATCTTACTTGGAGGACTTCAGGATGTTTAATAAATCTTACCCTGGATTGCAACACACCTGCAGTAAGAACAACTAACGTAGGAGGTACTAAGTTATTTATGTTAAACTAATTTTCCTAGTCATTCCTTCAGTTCTTGAGGCTACAAGCGGTGCAGGATGCAGGAATGAAGACTGACAATGTAAGGAAGGCAGATGCAGTCTGTAAGCGTCCCGTCTGCCCCTTGCAGGGTCAGTAGTGACTCTCCACAAGTTGGGTCCCAAGTGTGAGGTGGGACCCTGTGCAGTCTGAAACGTATCCCTGTATGTTAAAATAATATCCATAACACACATCTTTAAAAGTTCTGGTTGTATTTCAGGGTTTTAAGTGCACTTGACTATTTCTTCCACGTAAACTGCATGCTGAAACGGTGTGCAATATTTTGTAAAAAAGATTAAAAAAAAAATAGCACTTGCCTCTAAGTTTTCAAATAAAAGTTAAAATGAATGTTTGGAACTGCTGTTGTGTAGTAACTTCACTTATACCTTACTACTAGTAAGTGCAGTCTAAGAAATTAAAGTAGTAAGCAGTTTAAAAAAGTGAACAGGAGACTCTTGTATTTTGTAATCTTCGTAGCAAGCTATACTTTTCTACATAAACTTCTCTGGCATAAATAACAGTAAATTTTCATGGATTGTTATATTTTATTTAAGGTAAATAATGCAACAGTCGGGTCCTTTATGGTGCATCCTTGCTATCAGTTGGCACCGGTATCAGAAATACACTTCTCTACATAGCACTTTGTTAGAAAACTAGAGGAAAAATGTTAAAATGTGTCATACTATTGAAAAATAGTATTAATATGCCTTATTGCTGTATAGTTCTTTCTGCTAAATTCTTATTTATTACTACCTAATAAACTTTGCAACAAGTCATGTTTGTTGTTTTATTATTGCAGCCATTGTGAAAGTGCCATCAAATGTCTTACCAAGAAGGTGTTATTTGCAAATTTTGTCCCAGGCTCATCTTTGCAAGGTGTGTGGGAAGATCATCAGAGAGGATTTAAGGGAGGGTCCCACAGTGACTACAAACTAAGGCAGTGCACCTCAGAACCACTCAGGAATTCATCGGGAAAACTAGAACCTGTTAGTCCTGGCAAACCAGAAGCTTGAAGATGCTGCGTCAGTGGAGTCACTCAGCAGCGAGGGGCTGGTTTCCTGGCAGGCTGCTGGCACCTGGGAACATCAGAGTTTCCGTTGTGTTGCTGTGACAAGGAAGGTGAGTGCAATTCTTTCATCTAAAAGTGGGGAAATGAAAAATCAGAACAGAGAGAAGTCTCATACTCTAGAGACCACTAGTAACAACCCTTCTACCTGCACCAAACAAAAAAAAAACCCCGCAAAACTAAAAGAAAACAAGCTGCAAGAATGGCAAGTCTGAAAATTATGCCTTTGTAAGCAGAAGATACTCAGCTCCACTCCTGTAGTTTAGCCAACAGGCACTTTTTTAAAAGCCAAGATTTGAGAGTAGAAAACTCCAGCCAGGCAGCACAAGGCAAAATAACTACTGAAAACTTAAAACTTTGAAAAAGGCACAATTCTGTCAAGTGGATTACTTGTCAGTCTAGCATGCTGACCTGAGGACAGTCTAAGTGCAGGCCTTGCTTTGGGTGAGGGGTGAACCCACCTAGAACTGGGTGCCTTTTGCCACGGTGAAGCAAAACCTGCAGGATCTGAGGTTAGCCATTGTGTTGCCAGCCAGATCTGCTGCAGAAAATAGGCCGTTACTGTGAAAACGCAGGCACAGGCTCAACAGAAACAATGTACGAGGTTTGCAAAGGTCCCACTTGACTTTTAAGCTTTTTTAGTAATATGGCACCAGGATATTATAATAATTTTGTACAACTTTACCCCATCAACAGAAAGACATATTAAAGGAACTAGGAAAAAATGTTATCTATTTGAGGGACTTCTGTTTAAAGACTTACAAAGTGAGATGGTATAAATCTGCCTGTAAGGTGCAAGGAAAAGACCAACTAATGCCTTTGGTTTGTCAAGTGAAGCTGGGAAAACGCTGTTTATGATGATATGTCATGAAGAAAGGTTTAATGTAGTAAATTAAAAGTTTAAAGCAGGAAGAACATACAAACAGAGCTCCAGAGAACTGTGGAACATCTGCTGAGCAGCCTCTTGTCAAGCAACAAATCACATCTCTGATACATGTTTTGTGATCTGTAGTCTATTTTCTGGAAAAACAAGGTATTAAAGTGGCAAGCACAGCAGTAAAATAGTCCCCTTTTTTTTTGTGGTCAACAAAAGTAGGAGACTTCACAAATGCGGAAGAAGTCTATGTTTTTATCAAGATGTCTTACAAGTGCTAACTCAGTCTAGCAATGTTAAAACATATTATTCCATGTAGGTGTCACACTTACAGTTTGATTTCTTAAAAATAGTGATAAGAATCAATTAGCAACCTAGAAAAAGGAGCAGTGTCTCTGGAGAAAGATGAAGATGAAATTCCAAGTCATCTAAATATGAAAGGACTAAACAAAAGCTTTTGTGAGATTCCAATTAATGATGCTAGGTAAGACCCATTACATTCATCAGAGAATCCTGAAGTAGCTGACCTAACTTTGAAAAGTTTGAGTGATGCTTCACATGAAGTTCCTACAGGAGCTGGCAATGAGGAAAGTGATAACATGGCTGAAAACAGATCAAGAAGTGATTTACCTGAAAAAAGGTATGAATGTGAATTCTCAGCTGAGATGAACGCTGCCACAATGTCTCAAGGTGTGAGAAAACAGGCACTGCTTGTGTCAGCCGAAAAGGGCACTGGAGAACTGAACCCAGTCCTTGCAGAAGCTGTCAGTGGAGGTGCCAGACCAGACCTGTCACCATCATGAATCCTGGATGTGAGGAAAATGGACTGACATATATGTTGCCTGAAGAAAAATATGAGAATTTCACCCTTAGGCTAAATGGTAAGGGACTAGGGAATGGGCTTCTGCTCGCCTTTGAAAACCAAAATTTTAATATTTGCTGTTACACAGCAATGACATAGACCCAGTGCATTCAAATACAGGTAATCTAGCCTGGAAATCCTGATACCTGAAAGAAACAGACCGACTGTTGCCACCAGGTAGATCCTTACTTCATAAACTGAGGGTACTGAACATCAGTCACCACCCGTGACCGTGTCTCCCCGAAGGACTGTCCAGGCTTGTAAATATTAAGGAACTCCTTCCCAATCGCTACAACGTCGATGAATTTCCTTTCGCATTGGAAAGCCTTTAGGGTTTGCAGGCAACGAGGTAAAACCTTTGCTCAGGGACAGGCCGAGAAGCCCCGAGCTCGGCATCCCCGGGGCGGCCCCGGGCGGGGCGAGGCGGCTCCGGGGGCTGAGCGGGACGGGGACACGCACCCACGCCCACGCAAAACTGTCCTGCGGCTCCCCGCGCCGCCTGCGCCGGCAGGGGGTAGGGGCAGGGACAGACGTAGCGGGAGCGGGCAGAGACGCTCCCTCGCCCACGGTCCCGCCAGCCCACTCGCTCCTCCTTCTGCTGCGCCGGCCCCCGCGGGTCTCTCCCCGCAAGGATGGAGACCCCTCCTTGGCCTGGGGGAAGCTTCCTCCCTCCCGCGCCTGTCAGCCCCCGCAACTCCCGCTTTTTCCCTGCAATTCCTTTCCTTCAGCCTCCACAATTGCCCCACGTTCCCCCTGGCCGTATGGGGGTTTGAACGACGGACCAGGGGCAAAGCTGGGGCAGGAGGATAACGTGCGGGCACAGCTCCCTTCTAGGGGGTGGGCATGGGATAACGCAGTGGTGCACCGTTTCTGGAGGCTGAGAGACACCCGGGGGGACGAGGTGGAGGGAAGGGGGCACCATCAGCTCTTCGCCCCATTGGCAACCCTTTCTACAGTGTGTTTGTTACCTTGGACACCGGTAGCTGAGCGAGGGGCAGGAGACACGTCCCCACAGTGCATCTCCCCAGACGTGACAGGAGTCTCAGCAAGGGGACTGCCGGGCTGCTCACCCGCCATCAGGGGTTCACAAAGTTCAAGTCATGAAAAGTCAACGCAACTTTTGAACAGTTGGGAACAGGGACCCTAACGCTCCCTGTCCTTGGCTTGGCCAATGGATCCCTTTTCCTCTGTGACTTGACTTTCCCAGATCGTTTTTAAAATCTCAGTTTTAAAGGTTCAGTGAAACTCAAAATGCTTCACTATAGAGTAAACATATGGGTCCCGAGCTGCTCTGAAAAAAAGAAAAAAGCATAATAGGAGAATGACTCCCACCTAGCAACAGAACTAAAATTGCAGAGCTGAGATCCAAAATTGAAATAATTTAAATTTGTTTATTTTGTATTCCTCTCCAGTCTGTCTAACTATTGTTCCAGAAATTAACTCCTCAGAGCAGTCGCAGCACATGCTGAAGTGCAATGGAAATGCAAGCGTCTATATTATATCTCCCAGTCAGTCTCAAATGTTTCCTGAAAAGCCTGCCTCTACTGTTTGCAGAGTAATTTAGACTATTCAGGACCTCTCCCTACTGAGATTCCCAGCCAGGATACTAGTTAGTGCCCCACTTTACGTTTCTTACGGCACCTATTACGCGCACCTTGGAGAATTTTTGCCCGTGATGTTTGTTTTTCGTTTGTTTGCCTACGAGGCATCCTGTCTGTGGGAACAGAGCTGAACCCACCAGCAGGCACAAGCTCGCTGCCAGCCCCGGGGTGACGCAGCTGCATTTCCCGTTAGCTTTCCTGCCTCGTCTCCCGCTGCCCCGCCACGCCGCCGGCGTGTAGCTCGGCCCGTGCCTCCTCTGGGGCCGCCACCACTCCGCAGCTCCGAGCAGTGCCCGCGGATGTTGGCACCGCTGCTCCATCCCAGCTCCCACTTTCACAGCTCTGCGTGGCCGGCTGCCCCCGTCTCTTGCCCCCCCGGGGGCCATGCCCGAACAGAAGGTGAGAGACAGGCACCCTCGCCTGTCTCAGGCACGTCACGCCGGCTAAAGGTGACAATTACGTTAAATCGCTCGCGCGTTTAATGACTACAGCATACCCTCTCGTGTAGGAGGCAGAAAAGGAATCCATCAGGCCACCCTGGAACTGGGCTGAATGGCTCGGTGACGTTGGCACAATTTTATAATCTGTCATTGCCTTTCAAATCGCTCTGCAGGAGAGAAGGCATGCGTCTCCTAATCCAGGAAAATCTCAACCACTGAGCAATGGCTAATAACAGCCACACGCACGTTCCCCCACCATACAAAACCGTGAAGTAGAAATACTGGACTGGCAAGTTTTATTTTCACAGTCACACAGGCACAGCAAATATCACTGATATAGCAGCAAGTACCAGTTTCCAAAGGGAAGTCGTATTAGTTCCGCTTGACTGAGAAATGGTGCTATTTTGAAGGAAAAAAAGGAAAATATTTCATCTGGAAAATATACCTAGCGGTATTTTCAGAACCACTTGTCCTCAATGTAAATGGGTTCCTGCAAAAGTCAAAGACACCTCAGCGTTCACTTCAGTGAGATAAGGAGTTGGCCAGAACTACATGCTTTTGAAAATACTGCTGGTTTTAGTCTTCTGCTTCTTTGAAGCCCTTAAGAACATGGACTGAACAGAATGGGGAAAAAAAAAAAAAGCTTAATAACAACTGCATGGCAGAGGTCTGCAGATACTTGCTACCAGTAGTAGAAACCTGAGCAGCTCAAACTCTGCCAACCCCCCTAACGTCTTGTACCAGGGGTGGCTCAAAGAAAACTTGAAAGAGGTACTAGTTCTGCTTCAGGGTGTAGCTAAGTGTTACCTAGGTTGTATTCCACAGCTTTTTACATAAGAGCAATGGTTTTAAAAAAACTGCAAACAGTTACGGAAAAAAATAAGTTGGCTCTAACGCTGCAACAACGGGCCAAACTTTAAAATGAAAAATAGTCTATTTGCTATTGTGGGAAATCTTTTTTTTTCCCAGTTTTCCTGGTTTTATTTGTTTGTACAACCTCTCTGTCCTGTACCGGTCAGAGCAGACACGAAGTGGAAGGTTCTGCTTTCACAAATCTTCACAGGAAAACTGAGGGAGAAGGAGAGGGGTTTTAAACCCACTTTGAGATTTAAAATATTTCCTCTTTTCAAAACAGTTCTGAGAAAAATACTTTAGAGTTAGAAAGGGGCCATTTTGTAACACAAAGGGAAAGAAAAAATTTTAAACTGACTGAAATTTCCCTGAAGTATCTTCCAGGTTCTAATTTTACAGTAAGCTTTAATACATATGGCTCTTGTTGTTTGCAACGTAGTAAATCGTCCAGTAAGCTCTACCCACAAAATCATGGCACGCTTTACAGGGAGTGTTTTCTTATTTCTGACCGATATTTTTAAATGAGATGTCTCAATACAGTTCATCTTGCTGGTCCCAGTTCAAGAAAGAGAGGGAACTACCGGAGAGAGTCCAGCAGAGGGCTTCAAAGATAATCAAGGGACTGGAGCATCTCTCTTAAGAGGAAAGACTGAGAGACCTGGGTCTGTTTAGCCTCGAGAAGAGAAGACTGAGAGGGGACCTCATCAATGTTTATAAATATCTAAAGAGTGGGTGTCCAGAAGATGGGGCCAAACTCTTTTCAGTAGTGCCCAGCGACAGGACAAGGGGCAACGAGTGCAAACTGTAACACAGGAAATTCCATTCGAATATGAGGAAAAACTTCTTTACTTTGAGGGTGACAGAACGCTGGAACAAGCTGCCCAGAGGTTTGGAATCTTCTTCTCTGGAGTTATTCAAAACCTGTCTGGACGTGTTCCTGTGCAACCTGCTCTAGGTGAAACTCCTTTGGCAGTTGGACTAGATGATTTCGAGAGATCCCTTCCAACCCCGACCATTCTCTGATTCTATGGTTCTGCAATTCTCTCTCCAGTTGTCAATATCCTCGAATCTTTAATCTCCTTTTGGACTTTGTTCAGAAAGATTAGGGAAAGAGCCCAGGTTTCTTGGCAATCTTTTTCTCCCAGTTAAGCAGGTTTGAATGCCCAGAGCCTTAACACGTGAGCTGTTGTTAAGCTCATACTGGCTGCCACGTTTGCTTACTGATTCACTGCATTGCCAATATTTAGGTGAATTTATTAGTAAGATGTTTTGAAATACCTTGATAGTGAAAGTTAGTGTATGTAATCAGAGTCTGTTCTTATCACATAGCACATTAATATTACAAATGCTAACACAGAGTCCTTTACACGGGAATTTGAAGTCTTTATTCTTTATTTGAAGTCTTTATTCTTGTTTCACAACATCAAATTCCAATTAGATATAATGTGTAATTATTGTTATTATTTGCAGTTGAAGTAATACTATTAGTCTAATAGATAAAACCTTGCCTGGTATCAGGGCCTCATGACTGAGTCTGGGGATGTAAACCACCTCCCTCACATTCTGCATCCATTTCAGAACTCTGGTTTTGAGTTTGCATGTGGTCAACATATCAGAAGGACAAGTGTATGCAAATGTGTAGGAAAATCTGGACATTTCCAGAAAATCTGGAAATCTCAGTTTCTTGGTAAAGTTCTGAGATATTTTGGGTGTGTTGTGTTTTCCTCAGGACTTTAACCAGACCTTATCCAGTCTAAGCTACTTTCTTACTGAGTTGAGACCACAGGCTGCAGTTAGTATTCATTTGGGAAGGCTGTGTTTTCCACATTTGTCGCCCAATAGCCTTCTACCATCACGCAGGACAATGTTCAGCAATAGATTGTAGAATATCACAGTAGTAAATGCTCCAAATGGAAATATAATAAATCAGACTTCCCCAGGTCTTTCATAACCTATGTGCAACACCTGATAACACAGAAATTGATAGCAGCATCTAAAAATAACCATACCAAATCAGCGTTCTGCTTTTCCAACAAATTGTTGGGATCTTCAAAAAATCTTTCACTTCAAATGTACCTTAGAAAAAAGATGAAATAAACTGAGGAGTAAAAGAAGAGACAAAACCATACCCTTCTTGTCCTTTTATCTTTCCACTTGTTCAAACATTTTATTTCACGATCATTTGCAAAATAAATATCACTCCAAAGGAGACAGGAACCAAAAGCCAAATGATTTGTTGCTTTCTTCATCTCCTGAGCCCCAACATCCATTGGTTGGCTCCTTTGGTTGCAGGCTTGGGTTTGGCTGTTCCATGAGCATTCGGACCTCCCCTGCGTGTCCTGCCTCCTCACACCTTCTCCTGTGCCCAACCATGGTGCTGCTTCTCTACAGAGACCTTGTCATCACACTGTCATCACAGTGAACCTGTCCCATATGCCTGAAAAATCCTACTGCTGTCAGGCGGGCTCTGTTCATCTGATGAACTTTTTAAGGATGGTGCAGTAGATCCCTCCTCTCAAGCACTCTGTCCCCCTCAGACCAACCAAATGCCTGGGTATCTCCCACCCTCCATTCCTGTCATCAGTCCACTGACCTCCTCAATGATTTCTGCTGTCACTCCCTCACGTCCTTGCTGTTAACTCGCCCCATTTATCCCCCTGCAAAATTAATTTCTGGGTCTCCACATGCCTTGCCTCTACTCCTGACACCACGTCACTGTGCTTGAGAAGGAAATTCCATGGAGATGGAGAAGAGGAGAGGAGAGGAGAGGAGAGGAGAGGAGAGGAGAGGAGAGGAGAGGAGAGGAGAGGAAATTTGTTTCTCGACTGACTAGGAACACACAAGGAACAAGTCCCAAGCATCCCTGCAGTCAGTGGGTACACAAATAACCTCTGTGCCTCTGAGGGTGCCATTGCTCGTGAAGAACAGCTATCCTGGGATATCTGCCACAGAGATCTGTGGAAGGTGGCATGACAAGACAAGAAATCTGGTCTGTAGAGCAGAGCTGGTGGATGTGAGTGATGGAGCGCTGTGCTGGCGTTGGCAGGGGAGAGAGGGAGCTGTTTGAGTGGAACTATTCCAGATTCTCCTGACATGCCCTCAGTTTTGCTTCAGTTGAAGTCAAAGATTATTTCTATAATTTTATCCCTCTCTCTTTAACAGCATGTTACTAAAACACCACTGAATTCCGCATGAGGAGGTTAAATTAATTTTTAAACTCAAAAATGTTAAGACACAAGTATTTTTACTGAAGCATCATAATAAATACGAAAGTAAATATAAAGTATTTCCCCAATGAAAATAGTACCATGATTACAGCAAGTTTAAACATCACATTTTAAAAAGCTCTTTTTGGTTCAAGTGCTCTCTTTATTTATGTTTCCAAACCCATAAATGCAGTTCTCCCCTTTCCAAACTCTTTTCACTAAAAATGCTAGAGCGAATCTCTTAACAAACTAACATTGATCCACTCCATTGAACCAGTCTAACATTAATCTGCAAAACTGCTTTTCCCTGAGCAGTAGATACTTTTATCCACCATACTATTTAGCTAAAAGACATAAATAACTTGCAACTCAAATGCAACCTACTGAAAACCTTTCTCAGCCAAAGACCTATTATATTTTTTCTCCAATATATGGTACACTAGAGGCTTTTTGAAAAAGAAAACTTCTACTGTATATACATAGAACATCCTGGCACATTTTGCATTGGAGAAAAGACTTTTATCAATTTCTTCTTAGTCACATTAATAGAAATCTAGAAAGTTCCAGTAAAATGAGTGGAGTCAATGTGAGTTTCCAACTCACATTTTGACCAAGAGGTATTTTTCTGCCCTGAGAAGCTCTTGTCATATTTCCTTTTTACAGAAAAAAAAAAACAAAAAAAACAAAAACAAAAAAAACCACCAAAACCAAAACCAAAAAAAAAACCAACCACCCGACCCCAAAACTTTTAGCAGATACTGCAGAGGGGAGAAGAATTAATACTATTTTTTATTAAACTGTACTTTTTCCCCAGTGCATATTTCTCTTTTCTGCTTTTGAGTTAATACTAATTATGAGTAAGCTGGTGGGGTAAATTAATGACTGCTCCAAATCTCTATCCAGTATTATTTAAATATGTCCTAACTCATTTTTCTCCTTCCACACTTATTTCAAAAGAGTGACTTAAATGTCAAAAAGAGAGTATTTCACTTTATTATTGTAGTACCCCAGCATTGACGAAATCGAGTGGGACCTGAGGGAGAAAGGATATTATGAACCTGTTATTTTCTGCCCTTTTCTTCTTGATTTGACAAGAGCAGGGGAATTAGTTCCCTTGATTCTCCAGAAATATTCTTTTTTCTGCTCTGATGCAGGCAGCAATGCAGGAAGAGACAGGAGGGCTTCTGCTTGCCCTCTCAAGGACTCCAGCAGATAGTTCACCTCTTACTACCAGCTGGAGCAGCTCTAGGATGGTAGGTACTTCCCTGCTTCAGCAGATCCCAGGGGTTAGTGCAAACTTTGGAGGTTCCTCAGAAGTCCCCTGCTCCTTTCTGCAACTCATCCTTTGTGTTTGTGCACAACACAAAATGTCCTCAAACTAAAATGTCTCTACTCCCAGGGGCAGTTCCAGCTGGTCTAGTAGCAAGGAGTGCCAAGAGCATTTGTAGGCCTTTTTCCACTCATCCACAGACAGGAATCAGGAACTTGGAAACTGTCCCCCACTACTGAAGAAAAACTGTAAGTTTGCTCATAACAATGAATGTTTCATTTTAAACATGTATGATTTATATTTTGATAACTTGCATCATCATTTATGTAGCACCTGGCAAAATTAAGTTCACAGAGAGCGGTAGTTTTTGTATTTAAAGATCGTCATTCTAAGGATGACAGAAACCATGTTTGCTGTATGAATATTTTGTCTTTCACTTGGCATTTGCATGATGTATTTTACATATCCACAGATAATAACATATGACGTGCTATCTGTGACAAAAAAAACCCAATATATGCGATTTTGACTTTGTGTTGTGTATAGACAAACAGGTTTAAATATATATACCTATCAGCATGTAATCTTAAAAGCTAGTTAGAGGATTTTAATATCTCTATATTACATACTTGCATATATAATATAGTAGAATATAATATTGTATAATATACGTATATTGCATATGTGTGTATTTTTCATCCTCTGAGTTACCAGATCTTATTTATTTATCTTTATTGTTTCTTTTCTGGCAATGCACAGCGCTTCCAGACCAGACAGGGGTTCCATTGTTGCAGGCACACATGCGGGCAGTGCTGGAAATGAAGCAGTATGCATCGCTGTGCCATGTCAGCCCCGCTCAGAACCCCACAATCATCTATTAGCAGACTTTCATTTCCTCTCTCTATGTGTGAGAGGAATTGGTTGAATGTGGGATTGCTTGTGCTTCTTCCCCTCTTCAATCACTATCCACAGGGAGACCTCTAGAAAAAGCTTATATTAGAAAAAGTACACTGGTGAGCATCAAAGCAGGTAACGCTTCACCTGCACAGCCAAAGAGAATACAGAAAAGCAGCTTGTGCTTTCCCTTTTCTTCTTGATGTTGATCATACTTAATTTTTATTATGGGCATAAGAGTTAGGACAAATGCTAGAGGAGTAAATTGGGATACAAGTGTCAAGGAAAGGAAAGAAGTAGAAGGAAGGCTATTGAGAATGAAGGGTTGAGGGGAAAAAACGGAAGTCCTAGAAGAAAAAATGAAGAAAGAAGACAGGCAATTGGAGCAGGAGTGGAGGCCCTGAGAAGCAGACAGAAACTATTTGGACTTCATATATCTTGGAAACAGTATGCCTTTGGGGCTGCCACTCAAGGATCAAATAGTCCCTGAATGAGGCGCAGAGAGGCTGGCATGTGGCAGACAGGAAGAGGAAGGATTTTATTCCTCAGAGGATGAAGAGGAAGCTTTCATTAACAATCTCATTTGTACTTCCCACAGTGCTACTTGTGGTGAAACGTGAAGATCCACCTGGGCCTCTCCCTGTGCTACAGCTCTTGACAGCTTTATAAGTATTGATAAATAACCCACTTCCATTACTGGGGTTTCAGCAAGGCCAGATCTCACCATCGAGACAGAGCAGTGCCGCAGCACCACTGAGTCTTGGGTGGACTTGGACTCCTCCATGTTCAGACAAGGGTCGTGAGTATGTACTTTTGTACATGTACATTCATAAATGCAAATACAAAAGTACAAGATCAACATCAGCCAGTCACCTAGGCCTGCCCTTGGTCCACATAAGCCAGGCCTGCACATGGCTCCCACCTCTCAACCCTTAGCATACCTGCCCCTCAGGATGACAGAGGCACAGAGCCCAACAGGGAGGACACATCTCCAGGCAAGATGAAGGGGAACAGCAGGAAAACATGCCAATGTGGCTCTTCTGTCAAGAAGGACATGCCATGCAAAGACACCTCTGTGTCATTCTAACGTGTAGCATCACTAACACAGTCCTCTGCTCAGGCTAATTTACTGTATTTCTTAGTATTGCATAAAAGCTGGGGCAGTGTGGTGTATCAAGTACCTTCTATTGATGTGTCTGATAATGAGGTGCAAGAGTTCCTACCCTTGACATGTGTCTAAGTGTCGGTAGATTGTGCAATGCAGATACTAACTCTAATGGCAAGTTGAACAGACAGTGTCTGGAGCTTGCTTTTAACTGGTCCTACCCTTGCAGCTAACATCATGTTGGTCTTGCTGGGATTGAGATTGAACATTTCATTTCCAGCTGTGTTCGGCTCCCTGGGGGGCTGCCCATTCCATTGACTTCGGGGTTTGGAAGTTCATTAATATTCTGATGTTTGAAGTAAGCTTTTCATCTCATATACTTCCTATAATTGCAAAAGGAATTATACATGAAAACAATTCCAGTACTAAATGCAATCAAGTTAAGGAGAAATGTTTTTTCAGAGTTAGCCTGGTTCCTATGTACAAATTGTGTTATCCTAAAGCCCATGCCTTAACATGATAGTCTTTTATGGTTGTTTTTATAACCCAAAGCCTACACAAACTGTATTTCTTTAAGCAACTTGTATATATATTTTTACGTGACTCTCCTCTGCAGTGTTCAAACTAAACTTAAGCTGCTATGTTACATCTGGAAGCCAATTTCTTGCATGTTTTGCTTTTTGTCTCTCATATAGCTAATGATGCTGAAGACCTCAGCATTACATTGTGAGTTGAAAACAGTCACATTCTCCAGATTCTCCATTCCCAACTGGGTTTTTGTTTTTTGCTGGATCCTGACTAATTCACATTCTGTCCGCTCTATTGTGTTGCTCTCTGCAACTAGCTGATGACTATCCCATTATTTGACCTACTAGAAACACTTTTCTGCCTTTTTTGTAGGAAACATAAGAGGATAAAACATTTCAGCCAAAATCCCTCTTTTTTTGGTGTTGTGTCAAAAAATTAGAGGTGGCATCACCCAATGCCCCTTTGGAGAAAACACTATATATAACAGGACTCAAATTGGCTCTAAGTGTATCTTTTTCCTCTCTAGCCATGACACTGATAGCTCGCTACGTAAATCAAAGACAGGGTCAGGAGAAGATGATGATATCTGAAACAATGATGTTGTAATTTAGAAATCCACTACCGGCCTTCCTTCTTTTGAGTTGTGATTCTTAATTAGCTTAAAGTACAGGTTAATTGAAACAATCCAGTTGATATAGAGCAACTTCTATAGCCGTGAGCATGATACTTAGTGCAGCATCTTTTAGGAATGAATAAAATGCTTTTACAAGCTGAGAAATTAATCAGCACAGTTATTTTCACTGCTTTGGATTACTTAAGCCTTCCTTCATAACACTAATTCCTGATTCTTTCCCACTTATGTAATCTACATGCTGCTGTGAATATGCTGATTTTCTCACCATGATAAATAGAAATTTTTTTTATTTACTTCTGCCTTTACATGTTTTACCAAGACAGAAAGAAGAATGGAAATGTATTTCACCATGATAAACAAAATACTGAAAAAAAGCCACTAGAGAAAGCTTAATTATTTTATGCTCATAAGTGGATATACTTGAAAGTCTCCCTGATTATCCATATTGACAGTATTAAAATCTTACATAGAACTTAGGGCAAGAAAATTCAGTATAGCTCTATTTGCCTTTGATGGACCTATGCCAGTTTATGCTAGTAAGGGCACAGCCCATTTTGGGCTACAACCCTAGCATGTTTTAAAATGGAGTGTACCTAGAGCTGTATTAAAGACAACAAGGGAATATTAAATCTTCAAAATTGATTGAGTTTTCCCATTTGATTTAAAACTTTAGCATTACAAGCCAAAACAACTTGAAATCCAGACATAATGACTTGAAAACAATCAGATTCTTATCCTGAACTGAGATATAATCGAGGGACCCAAAAATCCAACCTCTGTCACTGGAGGAGTGCCATTAAAAGTACTGAGCTGGTGTCATCCCTTGTTATAGGGAAGGGTATTTTCAGGCTCCTTAATATAATACTAAAGTTTAGCTGAAGTATCCATGGAGCAACAAAACAGTCTGAGTAAATACATCTTACACCACTGTCAACGAGGTATTTGCCTTCATGGATTTGGGATTAAATTGCTGACATTGGACTTCAAAAATCTCATTTTCTTCTCAGATTATATATAGTACAGAAAGCATGCAGTGACCAAAAATCTTCACTTATTCTTCTGTTATTTTTATGATCAGGATCTTTAACTGATATTCACTAAAGTAGATTTCAACTTCACTGAAGCTGGTTTTATTCTGAGAGTTGCTGATTAATGTGCTCATATACTCTGATACTGCTTATGGTTTCATTAGCTGCAGCGCAAAGCTTTTTATTAGCTTTACTAGTTTTCTGATAACCTTGCTGGACCATCTTCATGTGTAAATATGTTATGGGAAACCATGGGTTGAAAACACCATCAAAAAGGAATGAAAGGAATGGCATCGTTAAGATATTCTAGCTAGCATGTCCTCCAAGTGTCCACTCCTGAAGATCACCTGCAATTTCCCGGAGGAGGAGAAGCTGCATTGGGAAGGCTGGGTCAGGCTGATAGATCAAGGCTAACGCCCCAACTTGTGGCCATCATAGGAACCAAAGCACATGTTATGCTTGGTTCCTGAAATTGTTGAAGACCCTTCAGTCCCTGAGACCTTTCCTCTCCAAGAAAGCAATTGCAAGTTCTTCAGTGTTCCTAATACATAAACAAAACTGTAAAGATGACAGATCTTCATCATTAAGACTGCTTGTGTCCTAGAACCCTTTCACCACATAAAAGCAGATCAGTGTTTTCTTTTCCACATGTGCAATTTCCGGAGCTTTTAATTGAAAACTTTCCTAAGAGAAATGTTAGTGAATATAATAAATTGAAAATAAAATACTTAAAGAACATATCATCTTACTTCCATGTTTCCGTGTTTGTGTGCCACCTGACTTTCAAAAACGTTTATTTGTAATAAATAAATAATATTTTTATTTATTTACAAATATTTTATTTGTAATAAATAAATAAATAATCTAGGATGTGGGCTCCATCCAGAGCCGCATCTCTGTCTGAACGACAGAATGGCTGAGGCTGGAAGGCACGTCTTGAAATCACCTGGTCCAACCCCCAAGATCAAACAGAGCCACCCAAACTAGGTTGCTCAGGGTCATGTCCAGTCTGGTTTTGAGTACCTCCCAGGACAGAGACTCCTCTGGGCAACCTCTGCCAGTATTTGATGACCCTTACAGTAAAAAAAGTCTCTTCATGTGTTCAGAAGTTAGATCCCAAGTGAGCAGCCATCTGAAGCCAGGCTAGGGCAAAGGCTTTGTGCTACAAAATCTTCTAGATATTTTTAAAATTTCCTCTGTGAAACAACATAAAATTAAAAAAAAATTCAGTTTCACTCAGCAGGAAAAGTGTGGGTCAGACAAGAATTGACCTCCATATGCAACCTACATATGCACTTGCTCATTTATTGAGCTCAAAACCTTTGCTCACATCTCATAAATGGTTCATTCTCTATTATTTTCTTAAGTATTAAGATTAATTGATATTTAATGGTTATTGCTCTTGGTTTGAGGGGAAAAAAAAACCCAAAACAACATTGTGGAAAACATTTTTATTAAAAGGCCGAAGCTAGAATGCTGGCTATTTCTGTCTTTACAGAACAAGTGTCCTGTATAAAATATGACTTTTAGGAATCTCCGTTCCTTTAGTTGTTCACTACAAAGAAGTACAAGGAACAGTAATTCCCTGCCCCAAAGGTATTCTGAGACAAATTCAGAGACTTTGAATGCAAACACAAGAGGGTTCAACATGCTTTTGAAGTCACATTAAGGATTATGGCAGCTGCCAGGGGCTGGACTAGGTTCATGAGCCCCATATCCTGTCTCCAGCAAGACCAGCAGCAGGTCCACAGGGGAGGAGTGTAAGGAGAGGCATAAGAGAGGAAGATGTTGGCCGGTACTTTCCCTCACCCTCCATCCCTGCTCTTTCCATCTGTGTCCCAGGGACTTCTCAGTGCATCAGCACCAAGTTCAGTGGAGCTGGGATGATTTAATCCCATGTGAAGCCCAGCCCACTCTCTGACATAGTCCATATATATATATATATATGCGCTACACAGAGATATGTTACATATTCCACAGTTCAGCTACAGAAACAGGTCAAGTAGGGCTTAAAGGGGTATGACATTTTCTAGAAAAAAATCCGGGTGTGAAAAACTTCTTTCTGCCTTGGGGGAGTAGACTGTCAGAATGTTGTACACAGCTTTAAAACATCATTTTGATACTCCAGTTCCAGAGAAAAACATCGGTGATACATCTTTCATCTCACCCATGGCCCAAGCACATCAGAGGTTCATCTAAATTAACAGGCTTTCACTTCATTAAGCCTGTAACAAAGAAGATTCATGGTCCAAGGACCATCAGTCTCCTGAATTTTTTACACCAAATAAATGCAATCTCTTCATTTGTTGTAGTTGGTGGAGACAAGTGATCTCAGTGGAACAATCTGAGAGATGGTGGTAAGGCTTGCCTCCCTCCTTTATAAACATGTGAAAAGGAAAGCCAGACTGGTTGACAAAGAATCAGGAAAAAAAACCCAATCAGTTAACCCACATAACAAAGCAATTCACTGTATGCAGTAGTGTAGAATACACATGTGTATCCTTTAAACTATTCTAATTATAATGATTATAGTTTAAAAGTTTTCCAGAGGTGTGATATGTAAAACTCACTGTATCATGGTGATTCTCTATCTTAATTTAAGGAAAAGACAAAAATTATTTTTTAGATTACTGTCTTTGCATATCTCTTTTCAAACATATAATTTATTTTCTAGTACCTATGCACAATTTAACCTTTATTTTTTAAACAGATTTCCATAATTTTAACACTAATGATGGTCTGGTAGTGATACTGATAAAACTCTAAATGTAATTTCTTAGGGCTTGACTAAATTTCAAAAGATGTCATGGTTCTTTTTTAACTTACTTTTCTTGAAAAGTTAGCAAGAAGCTGTTTGGCCGTTTCCTGGAGAAAAAGGTAGATATTGTCCCAAGGTTATAAAACAGCAAACAAACCTCACAAATATTTCTGTGAAGAGCTCATTCATGTTTCAGAGCACAAATTTTGAAGCACTGGGAATAAAACTTAGTCTCATCTATCTACCCATGGTACTTTTCTGGAGAAAGGGAGGAAGCACTAGCTCTGCATGCAGACCTGTAATATCTGTGACCTCACGATTAAATACCTTTGGCCAAACTTTAAGTTTATGAATGGTCACTATTTCACTTACAAGTTGCAGATAACTGGAAGAATAACTTCAGGTTTGGGTGAAGGAAAAAAAATTGAATGTTGAACACAAAAGGTTCCACTTGAATACGAGGAAAAACTTTTTCACAGTGAGGGTGACCGAGCCCTGGAACAGGCTGCCCAGGGAGGTCGTGGAGTCCCCTTCTC
>JAOXJK010000012.1:24837821-24855748 GCA_025774025.1 Xenus cinereus | reverse complement strand
GGGGCGGGTCTTGTTTCTTCTCTTGTAGACTGTTGCTGGATATAATATTCCCCCCGGCCATCAGGTCTGTGTGTCGCCCACCGTTAACCACAGGCTCAGGGACTCCTGGAAGGATGCTCTAGAATTCAAGCCCGACCGGTATCTCCAAGATAACCCAGCTGCTGGAGAGAAATTTGCCTATGTTCCCTTTGGCGCTGGTGAGTAGGAAAGCACAGCCCCTTCCCCGAGCCAAGTGGCTCCTGCCGCTCATCTCGCACAGCACCTCCCCACTCCCCAGCGCCTGAGGAGGTATTTCTTCTTTCTGTTGCTGCCTGAAAGTTTTCTTAGTCTGAAAGTGCTGTGAAAAGACGGCAGTCCATAGTTTTGCATTAGTAGTAGCTGGATAGCGCAGCAATCAAACCAACTCTTTTGGTCAGCATGTGTGGTATTTGACACAAGTCTTGCGAAGGGCAGCTAAAGCCCTGGTCATACAACGTCAGTTTAAGGCAGAGCAGAAATCTGCCTAGAGTCGTAACTGCCCAAACAGTTTGAAAACATCATTGCGCTATGGTTACAGTCGGTGTTTTTTCTCACTGTCGTAAATGCTTCTTCGGTGATACGTAAACTAACACTTTCTGGTGAGGCCAGAACAACACAATCTCATTCAAATTACTCGGTCTGTTTTATGCAGTGGCAGCTCAGAAACACAAGACTTTGGTGTTAGTAATGGTGTGGGTGCTGCGTGAGAGCCCACCTTTTCTAGAACGGAAAGAAGCAATTATGGTCCGCATAAAATTTTTAAAGGTAGCTTGTTCTCAAAGGTGATCTAGTAACTAAGTATTCTAACTGCTTCTTACGGCTTTCCTTATAGGCCGCCATCGCTGCATTGGAGAAAACTTTGCTTATGTTCAGATTAAGACTATTTGGTCTACTTTGCTTCGTTTGTATGAATTTGATCTCATCAATGACTATTTTCCAACTATAAATTATACAACAATGATACACACACCTAACAACCCCATTATCAGATACAAGAGGAGGTCACTGTAAATTCTGGAGCTGAAACCTTACCTGTGTAAGTTGCGTAAACAGACAGACAAAATGAGTGGTGGATGGAAACTCTTGCATCTCCTGTTAGGAAAGCAACAATAATCTACCGACTGCAAAGGCTTTGCATCTATTTCTCATTGCGTTTTTACAGAAAGTGGCTTTTCTATTGGTGTAACATGTTTAAGGTGCATGCCAGCTCTTTACGATGAAGAAGTCAGTCATTGCTATAAATGCACTCTTTGCTTATGAAAAATAATGGAAGATTACTTTTCCCCATATAAGGAGGGGTAAGACCACGTCCCTTACTTCTGTGTCCAGTTACAGTAAATCCCTCAGGGAACAGGCACCAAGGGGTAAGGGAGGGGGTGGTGCCCTGCTCCTGATAGTTGTGGTTCTGCTTGGAGCAAACTAGGCATGGTCTTGGCTAACACTTGGCCGTGCCCACATACCTACCTAAAGAGGAGTCACTGTACAGCTGAGCAGTGGCAGACTCCAAAAAGTCCCCGGAGGAGTCTTTTCTCAGAATAAATTATTTAAATGTCTAACTTGAAGCAGTTGTAGAATGCTTAGGTTCAGAAAGCAACAAGTAATTTTCTAAAAATTTCTGAAAGTAGTGATCTCTGAAAGCTTGATGGAAGTGTGAAAGTAACAATACAATGATACAAGCAACATAAAATTTGTAAATAACACGTTTGTGTATAAAATGGTGACAAGTGAAATAGCTGAATGTTGTCCCCTTTTGTACTGACTCATGCAAGATTGTTAACTGGTGTTTGGTTCAGGAGTGGTGATGATCAATGGTAACGAGCTCTGGCTCCCAGGATCTGTGAATTAAATTTATAAACAAGCCTCTTGTAGAAGTTTTTTGTGCTCAGCCCTGGCACTTCTGAGAAGCTTTTGTAAGTACATTTGTAATAAACTAACTTTCTCTCCTGTAAGTACGAAGTCAGTCACGCAAAGAGCTCCCCCCTTCATCAGTGCTCACTGCAGTGACGGCTTTGCCCTGTCTTTCCTGTTCTAAGCTCAGGTGTGATGTCTAAAACCTTGTATCAGTCACAGCAACCCAGGGCGTGCAATGGCCTCTCTTCTCAGTAGTAGCAGCCTTTTGGAATCTGTAAAAAGTAAAGCTGCAGCCACCAGGAGCAGGAGGAACAGTGTGAATAAGGGAGTGGTTCTTGAGAACAGTTAAAAGCATGAAGTCATCTTTATTTCAGTACTTTGACAAAATACCCATAAAATTCAAAACTTCTACCATTACAAAAATAGGTCTCTACAAGTGATACTCTGTCTGCACTGCCAGTAGCAAATATGATGAGTTGTAACTTCAGTAGCCTTGCCAGAAAAAGTGCAAGTAAACTTTGCTGAGTGTAGCTCAATTTCATCAATAAACAAGTTTCATCTTCGCACCCTTTTGATAAATACACACTTCATAAGTTAATCATTTAAATTAGCGTTCCACAAATACACATGTAATTTAATGGAGGGTGGGGGGGTTGGTTTTTTTTTTTCTTTGTTTTGGTTTTTTTGAAGACAAAGTGCCTATATACACAAGCCCCTGTCTGCGTGGGTGTGCCAGGATGGAACGGTGTGCAGTTGTCCAGCTGTGTTCATATTGGTCCCACAACATACACATCATACAACAGCACACGAAGAGCACAGGTTTGCAGAGGGCGATCCCTTAACACCACTGCCCGTGACAGAGGGTGGTATTATCTCCTCATACCGGCGTGCAACTGAGTGTATGAAGTCGACCCTGTAAGAGGGAGAAAGAATTTCATCGTGATTACCTGGAATAAGCAGATGAGGATTCAACAATGATGTGTTATTTAGATGAAGAAGCATGAAAGATCTTACATGGGAAAGCTTACAAGAACAAAACTGCCTCAAAGGATGGATTTTATGCTGAAGTAAGACTTTTAACGCAGTAACTGCAAAAATTGAACTTGTTAAATTACATCCCATTGATCTGACAATTTTCTTGAGGCGTTCCTTTTACAGCACAAAAATTACCATCACCTGTGGGACAAAAAGGCTGTAACTTCTGTAATCAAAGTGGTAGGAGAAGAAAGTGCCCTTGTGCTCCCACTCAATCTTCTGGGTATGTTTTTCTCCATCTAGCTTAAAATCTTAGTAAGATGCTAACTGACTACTTGCTGCACATTTAGTAAAGATCAGAGAAAGTTAAAGCGTTACCAATAAACTCAAAATCTGTAATTAAAGCACTCTGGTCTGTCTCTTCAAAGAATTTTACAATTTTCTTTTTAATGAGCTTTTTGCTACAGCTCAGAATAGCCTCTTGTTTAAGGCTGAAAATGCCTAAAATCAAAGATGTTTGTGCTGTATCTCCGACAGCCAGCACACAGTTTCCAACGTGGAACCCTGCCTTGTGCTGGGCAGTACCCGCGGAGCAGACAGCCCAACCCTCACCTGACTGCACACTGCCCAGTCTCCTCTGCAGGGCTTCCAACCGGTGGATGTAATCCGTTAGAGCTCTCTCAGGATCGTAGTTCTGCAGCTGAGAGCAGGCGAAAGAGACGGGGTTTATATCAGTGTGCACACTGAGGAACCTAGGGGCAGACAAACGTGTGGTTTTACAAAGCAAATTCAAGTAAAGCAAAAGTATCAGCAGACGTAGCAGAATACTGTAAGTAGGGACACCTGCACGTCCTTCACCTTGCCCTTGTGGGAGCCGGCACATCATACCCATTGAACCTCTCTGCCGTTTATTGCCCAAGCCACCAAACTGCCTCCCCCAGAGAAACCACTGCCCCATGGCCGTTTCTACTGCACCTGATCTGTTGCTGCATTTCTCTGGGACAAAGACTGATCAGCAAATTCCTACGGAGACTGTAGCAGAAGCCATCGTAGACTTGTGTTTGCTTTTCTATTAAGAAGCTTGTGTGAACAAGGAGACAGCCATCTTTACAGGATTCTGTCTCTGTTCATTACTTTCTAAAAGCAAATGTCAGAAGTGACTAAAATAGCTGAACATTTTTTCTATGTGAACGGCTATGGTTGCCACAAACTAAGATTACAAATATTGAGGTGATTTATATAAAAATAAAGATCCAAACTGGCAAGAATCTGGTATTCCGTAAAGCTCAAGAGCCCACAACTCCGTATGAAGTAATCAAAGGCTGACGGCACACCTAAAAACCTTGCCTTTGGTGAAAAATACCTGTTTTCAGTGGCAACTGATTCACGAATACCTCTAGTACAGCCAGGCAGAAGGGTTTAACCAAGGACAGGCAGCAGAGCTACCGAGCAGCTCCCGGCCATGCTGTAGCCATGAGGCAGCGGTCATTCCTCCTCCCAGCCCATGGGGACCAGACGACCCTCCCCAGCCACAGCGAGCGGTGGGCTTGGCGACAGGGCCCAGGCTCGACAGAGACAGGTAAATGCAGCTCCATCCAGTTACGTACCACCAGAGCCAAGATCACCACACGAATCAGACAGCAGAAGTCTGCAAGCTTTGGCCTGGCTCAGGTGATGAGCGAAGGCTCCCTGAAGGCCTGAGATGCAATTCATTATGCAGCCTTAGAAAAAGTTTAAAACCTTACAGCATCAAAGATCACAAACCTTAGCGGTAAGCACTGATGCATTCATTTAGTTAAACAGTGTTCTGACAGAAAATAATAAACTAAAATAAAACGTACTTATGTTGAAAGTTCACAGGAGATCTAGGAGACCCCATGTCTGACCTGGATCTGTAGGAATGCCTTTGTTCTCCATAAGGATCCACGCCACCAGAGAATGAATCAGGCCGTAATTCATTACCTAGAAAAATAAAAAGCAATGTTTTGAGAACTGAAAAAAGTAACACTTTTTGCTGGGAATCTCAAATGTGAGTTTTTCTGTTTGCCTCTCACAAAAATGGCGTTTAACAAATGCAGACACTTTCCGACTGCGTCAGAGAAAACCAGGGGTGAAACCCCAGCCTCGCTGATGCTAACGAGAAAACCCCCCCACAGCCTGAGCAGGATGGGCTTTTAGTGCAGACCCAGATAATGAGGAATTAATAAAGAAGCTTCTGATTCTCCTTTGGCTTCTACCAAAGAGCAAACAGAAAACCAGATTTCCCAAACTTTAAGCTATAACAAAATGACAGGCTTTTGTTCTGAGGAAAAGGCTGGGGAGGACTGGTCAACAGGCCCTGTCACCGCTGCAAGGGGAGCTGTAATTACTGATTCCTCTGTGCGTCCCCATCCTCAGCATCCCCTCTCGGAGCTGGGGGTGTGGGTCTCTTATACGGAACCCAATGACACCACCAAAATTGTTTTTAGAAACACACTCCATAGGAAAAGTTGCCATATTTTTTTTTAATCCCTCCCACAATGGAGCAAAACAAGACTGAAGAGAAAGCAAATAGATTAGTGTCTGTGCTGAGCACGGCAGAAACCTGAGAATTAGGTTAATCCAAGCAATTACAGCAAATGGAAGGGGGAACAGCACCCCATTCATCCCACATGAGGAAAATACAAATAAAAACCATCTCCATTAAGCAGTGACTTGTGAATACTATTTTTTCAGTCATTACCGGACTACGATTTACCTGTGTTCTGGCTAAAGACATCCCTATTGATACTTAGTAGACCAGAACCCGTAACTCTCTGCCATCGACGAACCAGGAACTTCATCCTGCATTTCAAATTAAAAAACAAAACAAAACAAAAACCTTGAGGATAAATGAAGTAGTCTGCTAAAAATAATCTGCTGCTTGTATTCTAGAAGGCATAAGAATTTCTTGAACACCAAGCAAAATTAATGGATGGGCATCTAAAAACATAGCAAGTAGGATCCAGAGGATCAAGTAGAAAACATCCTTATATACATCCCTGAGAAAAATATCTTTTGTCCAAATATGCTTTCAGCTTCACCTCTGCAATTTCAGTGATTCCAGGGGCACTGCGTAAGTCCAAGCAGACAGCAAATGGCTCAAGCACCTCAACTATGGAGCATCAGCATTTTAAAATTGTAATAAATAAGACGTTTTGCCCTGTCGCATCCCCAAAACTGTAACCGCAGAGCGCCGTGAGTAAAAGCCTCGCTTACAATAGGCATATGAATAGGTCCTTGAATTTCTACTACACACAAGCCCCAGATCAACAGCAAGCAGAACTACTTGGTGGTTCAAACCTTTGTGAAGAAGGTCTGCTAGCAACATGGCAGTACTATGCAGTAATGACCTTCACTTGTTCTTCCTCATCTATTCCTACCCATCCTCAGTCTGAGACCTAAAGTCTTGTGAATTCGAAGGACTACCTAGATGGATAAAATTAGTTCATTAATCTATATTTTACTTACATGTAAGAATTTAACTTTTAAAGGAAATTAAGTTGCAGAAAATACCTTTGTAAATAAGTGCATCCGCTAGTATTGCTAGTCTTTTTTTTTCTAATGACAACTTTATCCAATACACTCCATCTTTGATTGATTATCAGATACGTAGCCATTTTCAACTACAATCAGACTGCTTATTCCTATTACAGATTTTACCTATGCTTTGCTCAACTTGTCACCCTACACAGTATCTACTATATTCACGACTACCAAAAAAGTCTAATTTAAAGAGGATAGAACGTGACAAATTCTTGTTTCCACTAGAGCGCTAGAAAAGTATACATGAAACTGCAGTCACATCTGTTTGAAATCTAACTTCCTCCAGTTTACCTTGAAATTGCGATGGACACCCTGACTGCAGAGCGAAATCTTGTAAACCCCTTGGAATGGTGCGTGATGATTTCAAGGTCTGTGTAGGAAGGCTGCCCACCCATTCGTGCAATGAGGGCCAGGGTGGCTTCTTCACACTCCTGGAATCCGCCTAGTAACAGGAGCAAATATTTTTTCTGATATATGAGAGCTTTCCGGAAGCTCTCTGCTCGTAGGTATTTGCCATAAATTCTCTATAAAAAGGAAAAAAAAAAAAAAGGCCTCATAAGCTCTGAGAATTAGTACAACTCTAATACTTTTGACATCATGACTCCTACAGCATTTCTGTGATTACTCATTTCTTGGTATCATGGAGAAGACTGCGCTGCTCCACACGCTTGTTGAATGCAGCTTCATAATTTGAGGATGACCTGAGAAGCAAGAAATAGAGCACGCACGAAAGGACGATGTAGGTGCTTACATATTCTTTGGGAGAAAAACTACAAGCCAGGTATGCAAGGATGAAAATTCTTAAGCCGAATTAATACCCGTTTACTTAGAATAAGCAGAGTGAACGCAATGAAAATTAGGCCCAAATCAAAATGAAAAAAGCAGCTGTAGTTAGTGTGTGGGCAACAAATTCTTCTTACCCTTAAAACAGCATTCTCAGAATCTGATCCCAGTTCTCTGAGGAAAGCTTCGCTCCTGAGCTCTGCTCTCAGCTTGGAGAGTTCCGCATCAGCTTGCTTCAAAGATTTCTGCAGTGACAGCTTTTCTCTGTTCCAAATTTCCTTCTCAGAGGCAACAAGAGTATCGATATTAACTCCAACATCCAATGAGTGTCTAGAAGACTGAAAACAAAAGAAATCGAATTTGAACCACACCGTTTGGAAAAACTTGAGCTGTGTCATTCTAGTCATTGGTTTGGTGGAAAGCTTATAAAATTACTGAGAGAAAAACTACCCACTGATTGGATTGAGGCTACCCTTGCATCCTAATACCTCAGGTAAGTGAGTTTAGGAGCCTAAGCAACGTCCTAGAAAAATATTGTTTCCCAAAGAAAAAAATAATTCCCATCATTGGATCATACCAGCTTCATGATGTTGAAGGTATCTGATCTATTTGCTACTCATCACAGTGATGAGATCCAGATCAAAAAGAGAAGCACGTGGAATTTAAAGGGAAAGAGCATTTAACAAAAGGAAGCGGGGTAAAATCACAGTTTCCAGTAGACAGAGTGAGTCCATGTATCTTGACCACAGGACAAGAATAACTCACACCCATTTACTCCGCTGGAGGGAAGCCAAGACAGACAGACAGCTCAGTCACTGCCCCTTGGGTGACCAGGACAAAGAGCACTGGGGTTATTTCACAGCATGATGCTTTTATGCCTATATATACACATCATTATTATCGGTGCCACTGAGGACATACGTAGTCTCCAGAAGGTTGTCTGTGCTGGTATCTTCTCAGTTCTTCCTCCAGTTTCATAACAGCATTCCTCAAATTATTCTTTTCTTCACTCAGCCTGCTGACAAAGCCCGTCAGCTCAGCGTTTTGTCTCAGCAGCCTCTCGGTCAATGAGCCAGATGGAGTCCCATGTGGCAGCTTCAGCTGGAAGGAAGAAAGAAAACCAAAGAAAAGAAGGAAGAAAGAAAACCAAACACAACTTGTATTAGATCCAAGTTGCCAACTTGAAAATACCTGGCTTACAGTGAAAAACTTTTGTAGAATAATGACAATAAGTTCATAATAACTTATCTAAAGAAAACATGCCTGTGCGTGTAAACTATAAATTCATGGGACTTTCTCGTCTATGCTTAGCCTGTATAACACAGAAGAATATTTTCACGCAAGGTCAATTGTACCAGCTGTAACAATTTGCAAAGCTCTTTTACTATGTTTAGATTTATCTAACTTAGAGGAAAAGAAAAGCCCCGAAGCTTTTTTCTAGTCATGTTGAAAACACTTGCTTAAAATGCAGGTAAGGGCTTAGCCAAGCTCACTTCAAATCAAATATTTCTGAAGTCTTTGTACCAGATCGCCTCATTTAGTTTTTTACACAGGTGCACACGTCTCAATCTTCAACTGTCTTCCCTTTGCCACAAGATTCAAAAATTTATAATTAAACTGGAAAAGTTTTAATTCAAAAGTTGAAAATTCACTTTTAAGGTAATTAAAATTGAGAAAAATAAAAGGAAAGGGTTTCTTTACACTTAAACTCCAAATCTGCTCACTGGAGCAGATTTCCCTCTAGAAAGTACAGACCTGGATAAGTACAGACTTAAGAACTCCTTGCTGGATTCTGCAAACTCTCCCACCAAAGTTACAACACTACACTCTCACCTCTTCCAGACAGGACAACCCTGGCAGTTTTTGCAGCTCTGAAATAACTTCATCAATAGCATTTTGTATCACAATAAAGTCTTGATCGTCTGCCGTTTCAAACTGTAATCTGAAACAGAAGTGACAGTGTCAGCAGCAGGTACAGTCCGACACCACCAGCCAGACTGACAGGACTTTCCATTGACCCACACGCGCTGGGACTTCACCAAATCACTGCAGCAGAGCTACTGGCAATGTTTTCAAGACTGTGCAGTGACTCTAAATTAAATTGGCTCAATTTTATGAAGTATTTGCATAGAGCAGTTTCCACTAATTTTGAGAGATGGATGTTCCACATGAAGCACATTTAAAAACGTGGTTCTGCTTCCCACAAATTTGTTCAGTCTGTGGGAGGAAAATCTTAGGGTATTTTCAAGATATACTGCATTCCACTTTGCCCAAATGTTTCAGAACAAACGTTTAATATTAGATCATGATCACAGCAAAATAAAAACAGATTCAAACTTCCCAAGGACCTACTACCATGCTTTTTTTTTTTTTTTAAGGAGACAGTAACCCAGGAAAATAAGAATCAGTTTCACTTGACCATAAAAGATTAATTTTTTTCTGAGAAGAGCAAGGGGGATGATCCATATCAATTATCCCTATATTTGTCCACTTATACAGTGAATTCTCTCATTACTAAATTGTTTTAAAATTATCTACCCACACCGTACCCAAATAAACCTTATCACTTTTCAGAGAAAAAAAAAAAAGACAGTTCTGCTGTAACTTACAAAGTTAAACATATAAGATTAAGAGCAGCGCTTGATACTCTGCGATCTTGTCTTAACATGAGCATATCTCAAGTAATGGCATATACTATGAAATTACAACAGCTCCAAAATCAGTTAGGCCTGCAGTCTGTGAATTGCGATTAAAACCCAATATATTATCTTGCTGGTTGCTAGTAATAAAACTGAGTAGCTGAAGACTGGCCTAACCTGCTGGCAGCTTTCCGAGCTAACTGCTTCAACTTTGGAGATGCGTTTTGCAGCTTCTGTCTGATATTTTCCAGAATTTCAGTAGCAGCAGAGAGATTTCCTCCTCCCGTCAGCGTGGGGTAGGTTGATTCATTTCTCTCAGCTCCTTCCATTTTTTGCTGGAGAACCCAATTCCTTGTTCTCTCATTGGGTGTGTCCCAGGTATTCTGGATATAAATATGTATTTGTTATATATGTATATATATGAAATACATGCTTTAAAACAGAAAGTTTGATTCTGAAACACACTCAGAAATTGAGAAAAATAAACAGTTCCAACACAGAAGAGAGTACAGTGTGACTACACTACCGTTGTAGTATACCACCAAACTATGATTTGTGAGTGGTACAGTGAGCGTGATGCCTCTCTTGTCTTAAGATCTAGCACTCACACAGTGACAGTGTGAATCCATCCAAGAAACTCAGCCAACAGGAAGCCAGCCAGCCTTTCTGTTCCTTCTGCCAGCAGCTCCTTTACCGGTTGCGCATGTAATTTGGGCAACTGTGCCCACGTGTTTCATTGACTAATTCATAGTGAGAGGAACAGGACACACTACAGGCACGGAAGTCAGCCCCCAGTCACAGGCAACCATGACACTGCCACAAGCGAAGGAATCCACTGAACATATTCCTCATCCTCACTATAACCTGACGCTGGCCATGGAAGAACTGCTGGCCCTCCCCAGAAGACCCGGGTCTACAGCTGTGGCTTTGAGTATCTGACCAGTGTGGCACCAATGAAAAAAAGCAGGGTGTTGCAAATGTCACAGGAAGCAGCAGGAGATCCATTATTTGAAACTCCAGGCAGATCCTGCAATGCAGATCACACTGCCTGCTGCTGAGGAGTGGAAAAGGTCCAACAGCCACTGCCAATCTGATCCAAGGAAAGACTCTGCGTTGACCACAGTGCTGGCAGCTACCTCTGAGCAGAAGAGCAAGGTGCGTAAACTGAGCACGGCAGGAAGGCTGATGCTATCACAGTTATCAATACATTCAACATCCTGCCTCCAGCTGTGGGTAGTTTTCAACGCTTCAGAAGATTATAAACAGTAGCCAAAGGAGATGAAGACAAAACAATTTCCTTTCTTGCTCCACAGACAGACAGCTGCCAAAATGGAACGATGGCAGGATAGGCAAAAGCACGGTCAGCAAAGAAGCAAGTCTACTGCCAACCCTCTCTGGGATTATCCACAAATCACCCACTCAGCAACACTTACCTCTTACAGGGAAGTTTCTAAAGAGTTTTAAAAGTAATTTAAAAATAACTTAAAAGTTTTCAAAACGTTTTACAAGAGAGAAAAATTTACAGGCAACAGCGGCTCCAGCTTTCATTCATCTAAAAATTATTTTTTCACCTTCATTTCTTCCTTGTGTTTTTTTTGCTAACAGATATAAATGCTTGTTTGATTATTTAATCATTTAATTATTGAAGTTGTTGGGAGATCACTTTTAAATGTTTCAAAGACCACTTATGGTTTATGAACTGAAGATGAAGAGTACTGACCTGGAGAATTCCTGAGTAGTAGTAGCTCATTCCTGCTACTGGGTGCAGGGAATATTCTTCTCCGATACCGAGACACAAAGTGCTCGTATACATTCAAATGCATTTCCCCTGCTCACCCTCCTCCTTACACACCACTACAGCTTCACCCTCAGAGGATGTGCGTGGACAGTTTTAGGTAGCAAAACTGGAGCGCTTTCCCTTCCCCTATCCCTGCTGCCTGTATTTTGTAATCTGTAGGCTGTTTTATAGATTGAGTAAAGGCACAGTGACACACAATGCTAATTGAACAAAAGAATTAAAAGCTAAATCGCACAGTTCAGCGTTACACATTGCTCTCAGTCCTACCGTACCTCATTTGGATTGTGGCTTGGTGTCCTTTCGGCTTCCTTTCTTTCTTCATTCTCCTGTTCTTTTTTCTGTAGTTCTTGGATTATTTCCTGCAACTTCTTTGTTTCATTCCCTAATTTATGAACTTCTTGCTTCTTTTCTCCAAGTTGCCACTGAAGGTCCTCTACTTTGGACTCCAGTTCATGGAGTTTCTTCTGTGCTATTATGTTAGCATCTTGTTCTGCTTGCAATGCTTTCCTCTGGATCTGCCTTTCCTTTTCCATTTGCTGTCTCACTTGGACAGATTCCAGTTTGTACTTCTCCATCTCACTTACTAACTCCACTGTACGGTCATGCTTTTCATCCATTTGTTTCTGTAGCTCTTTAAGTAATTCCTCAGATGGATTAGGTGTTCCAGCTTGTCCCTTATCTTCGGCCCTTTGAAGCTGAGCACATAGCTCTTTTTCTCTTTCTAGGGCACTGCTTATTTCGAGAGCTCGAACCTTCTCTGATTCAAGAAGCACCTGCAACTCAGAATTACGGCCTCGTTCACGTGACAGCTGGGCAGCACTGAGTGCTTCTTGGGATTCAATTTTCTGCTGCAGATCAGTTGACAGATGTTTCTGTTGCTCCAAAAGTTTAATTAACTGCGAGTTCTTTTGTTTTTGATCTTCAAGTGAAAATTTTAAATCCTTCCATAAGAAAACAGAAGAAAAGAATTGATTAAAGCCATTAATTTTTACTTTCCATTATCTTTTACAAGTTGCAAACACGCTACCTCTACACATGTTGCTTTTAATAGATTTTACTATTCACAATAATGTGACAATGACATTGTGTCATAATGTGACAATGTGAATGCTGCAATCACATCTGACACATGTGACATTAAAATACATTACAGATGTCCTTATTCTAAAATCAGATCTTCTCATAAAAGAAAAATATTTGTAACACATACTTTTTAATGAGATACAAACAGCCATAGGTCTGAAGTTGAAGATAATTAGCTGCTTTTACTTCCTAAAACTGTGACAATGATTTTGCAAGTTAAGATTTTGAGAAGTAAATAAATCTATGCTGTTAAAGTGATTGGTTTGTCTTAATACTTGTAGCACTATATCAAATACTGCAGAGATACCATGGAAACTACTAATGCATTTTGTCCTAAACTAAACTCCCTAGCTTGGTTTTCATGAGGTGAAACTGCTGACTATTAAAATGGAGACAAACAATATAACACCTTCAACAATATTCTTAAATACTATCTTGCACGAGGGATGTTTCGGTGGAGGCTGGCTGTACCTATGTTAGCAGTCTCCTGTCCCCTTGAATATCTGAGGGCTATTATACAAAATAGAATCTTTTCATCTTGGACCTGACAAGCACAGCTGTAAAATTCCTGTTGATTCAAATGCAATTTGCCTTTTTCTCTCCTTGCCACACAGCTTCTGTACATCTATCCTCAGCTAGAGATGATATAACACTGCTGTTGAAGACAGAACAGGGAGCACACATTGGACAAAAAAGTGACCCGAGATTAAATGTTAACCAAAAGAATATTGGTGTGTTCCTTGATGTTCCAGACCATTTGGAATTACAAATACCTCAAGCTCTTCTCTTCCTCTTTCCTCACTGCGTTCCATTTTAGCTTTTTCCTTTTCCAAAGCCCACTGTAGCTCTCTCGATTTTCTCTGTTCGCTGGCCATGGTATCCTTGAGAATATCTAGCTCAGCTGCTTTTTCTTTAACTTCAGTCCTAAAAGAGAAATGGGCAACCTTTAGATTACGGCTGTAATGCTATCACAGCAGCATCAGTTACTTTATTACATCTTGCACACTTAAAACACTGCTAGTGTAGGAGAGTAACAGTGAAAAACAAGTGTAACTCAAAAAATAATTTAAAAAAGTTGCATAGCTGAAAAATGACAAAAAGTGTGTCCATCTTGCTGACTTTGTAGCTGCCCTGTTTCATTACTTGGTGTCTCAGAGACAGCTAGCGTTCCACTTAATCCAGCCACTGACCAAAATCTGGAGGAATGTAGGGGAAATGTATCTTGCTGCCGCGTGTCTTAAAGGAAATAATAAAAAAAATAAATCTATCTTGGGGGAGGAAGGGAGAATAAAAAAAAATAATCCATGCCCTGAATTTCCCTTTTTTATGCAAATTAATTTTCCATCAATTTGCAAAAGAGTCTTGCTCCTGATGGTCTATAAAGGCTATCAGGTCATCTAGAAAGTAATACCAATTTAAACTCTCATCTTAATTTGTTATCTGTGAGCTGCACGTTAAGATACTGTTCCTGGGAACATCCATCTGGTAAAGGCATAAATAAGAACAGCTTTCCTGAGTGCCAGGTATTTGGCCTGGTACCTCTGCTGTCGACCATGCCAAAGCAATACTTAGAAGTTACAGAATTTCATACGGAAGTACTTGCAAAGTCATCTTAACTCTGCAAATTTTTCCTCCATGTTCAGTTCTAGAAGCAGAAAAACCTTTAATAAATACAGTTTATTCATTAGCTTATATACAGTAGTTTAATGTGTCCAAATTTAAAGAGACACTTGGTATTAATAAATCATTCTCAAACTATGAATCAGATCTTCTTAATCTCTACAATTACATTTTCTGTCAAATGGAACAGAAGTCTATTTTTTGACAGATGTTTTACAGATGACTTACAAATTGCTTTTACAGAAGCATTTACATTTCATGAGATCAACTCCCTTAATGAAATCAGTATTATGATTTGAGACAACACAGGAAAGATCATCTTCACCGTCAACACAGAAAGGCTGGCACTGAAAGCCGCACCTGATGGTTTCTAGGTCCTTGAAGTGCTTGTGCTGTGCTTTAAGGGTTGTTTCAAGCTCCAGTTTGGCTTGTGCCAGTTCATTCTTCAGCTCAGCAACCATCATTCTCTCTGAATTCAGCTGCTCCTGAAGCTCAGCTGCTCTGTCCTTTGTACTCCGGAGCTCCACTTGCATCTCCAGTATCTGTGACTGCTTCTGCTGCATATTAGACTCCAGCATTTCTAATAAAAGTACCATTAATATGGAAATTACTTAGTAAACAAACAACACTGTCTATTTGAGTAAAGTTTCCCCTAGCACAGAGAATGACCACAAGGCTACCACTAAGAGTGATATTTTAAAATAATTTACTGACTATCCAACTTCGATAATGTCAAAGCTGTTGAACCTAAACACTGAAGTGTTTACATGGAAAAAAAACCTTAAAATAGAAGCCAAATTTTTATAATAATTGAAATAACTTTGTATCACTTTCAATTTGGTACAAGTCATAAGAACACAGACCTTAATTTTTGCAAAATTAGTCCAATGCGATTGAAAAAGATGAAAAGTACGCATGGTCAGAACATGAATGTCAAAATTGGAGAGCAAAGAAGGTCAGTATTTTTCCACCTACAGCGCCACCAGCCTTGCCAGAAAAGCATTTGGAAATAGACATATATTACCACAGAAGTCACCTTGGCTTCTTGAATCAATCTCTTGTTCTGTCTTTGGCTTATTTTTCTTACTGTTCATCTGAGCATGTAATACTTGAATCTCCATCAGCAAACTTCTTCTGTCTGCGCTTTGAAGACAGTCCATGGCTGCTCTCTGGTGAGTGGCCTATCAGCATTAGAAACATATTTAAAAGTAAACCTCCAGGTTCTATTAGAATATTAATGGTGTGGATATTATAATTACTTATCTATTCATAGGGCATATACATATTCAAAACATTTTCAATTAAGTCCTAATTAAATCAATGTTACAATATTGGGAAGAACTGCTTGTTATTTTTTTATTTCTCTACTAAGCATCGAAATTATAGAGCTATCCGTTGGCTGGCAAGCTGTCACTTTCCTCACTAATCCTCCCACGTTGCCAAAGAGACAAATGATCTCTCTCTGTCCCGTAGCAGCCCGATCACTTCCTCTTCTTACTTCATATCTACAAGCTACCTTTTCTCTTAGACAGTGTAACATAATTCTAATTAGCTGAATGAAATCAAGCTCGGGACAACTGTGTTTAATTCAACTTGATCTCTGAAGGCTCTATTTTTTTCTAGAGCTCGTGCACCCAACAATCTCGTTCCCGCACCACATCAGGTTTTCTTTTTAAGACATCTCTTCTTTCAAGTCTTTGTTTTCACCCCTTACGCTGTCAAAACTACTAGTAATACATCTATTTTTAAATGGATTTACACATTAAAAGTTAAACTCTAACGCAGACAATCCCACTTTAACTGAAGTATGTTTTACATTACCTGCTCTTGTTGTCTCTGCTCTAACCGATTCATCAACGTCACTGCGTCTCTTACGCCCAGTTCTGCCAGTTCAGTTTGAAACGCAGCAAGAAGAACATTTTGTTCCCTCACAAAAAGCTGGTGAATAGCTTGCAGAAGTTCTCACCGCTCTGAGACGCCTTCCGGAGATTCAGTACTTGCGTAAATCTACAGTGGTAGAAAACCAATTTAAACAGCGGGATTCAAAGATTACATCAAGAATGGTCGTTATCATTTTTTGTAAAGTGGACATTTTCACTGGATAGTCAGCTTTTCTTAATAGCTACATAACATTTATTCATACAAATGGATGTATTTATTGTACACATTAGGATTTCTCCTGCGTGCACAAATGCTAAACTTTTATCTGTGTTTTAGATAGAAGCAATTTAGCTTCTTAGAACTGAAAACATAGCCCTGTGGAGTTTTTATTTATGTTACTGTATCACACTACCCTTTTGATTTTTATGATGTTACACGTATGTTCCTGGACTCTCACGGAGCTATGTGGTAGTGTGCAGATATTGTGCAGGAAGAAGCTTTAATTTTATAATGATATAAAGTTAATCCCCCCATTTTGCATTTTGCTGAAGTAAATGCAGCAGTAATAGAAGCTACCTACATATATCCAAAATACTCGCTGAGGTAATTAGACAGGCAAGGCCTAATAAGATTTAACAGATTAATGATTAATATTGTGTTATATTTTACACAATTTTCCCCCTCTTTTCTCTCCCTACAGTATCTTTTTAATAGCATCCAAGTTCTACTACACCAAGAAATAACAACATTTAAAAAATCTACTTTAATGGCTACTGGAAACATGCTTTCAAAGTATAATTACTTTTATAAGGTCAATATGTACAGTCAAAAGCTATCCATGCACAGAAGAACAAATGCAAGCTGTAATTTAAGATCTATTTATTACCAGAAAGTGTGATGGGCAGTTTTCTTGCATATTTCTGAAATATTTTGCATTGCAGCAGTATATTTAGAGCATTTAAACCTGAATTGTGAATGTGCCTTATAAGATTATTTTTTATTTAGATAGAATCTTATTTTATTTATACCTCGGCTTCTCTATGAAGTTGCAGTTTTGCAATCAGGTCTTTCAAAGATGAAATGGTGCTTAGAAAAGCTTTCCTTTCCTCAAGCCAAGACCCTGGCTCTTGCTTAAGAGGTGGCATCTCTCTCTCACCACATGGAAATTCAGTGAGAAACAACACCTGTGTGCCTTCATGGTGGACTGCTCTCAGCCAACCCTACAAGAGAGACAAAAAGAAATCAGTAATGCCAGTCCTAACAAGAACAGCAACAACAACAATAATAATCATCTTACTTCATGCGTATTGGAATACTGGTACTTGTGAATTGATCATCACGAGGAAGCTATTGAAGCGTCACCCAGTTCTGTACCTGCCAAACAGCAGAACTTATTAAAGAGACGGATTTTTCTTCAGTTTCAAATGAAAATTCCCAAATTTCAATTCATCTGTCGAATCAAATTTTAAAGTGGTCGCTGGTGTAAACCCATATTTAAAAACAAAGTCCTGGGAAGCTTCCAGGTGAGCTTTGCAATTCACTTTTTCGAGTTACTATTAAGCTAGGGCTTTGCTGCAAAAGACTGGCTTTTTTTTTTTTTTTAATGTATTTAAAAGCATGATACCCTTATTGTTTATGATAAACACATTTGTTTACTGTCCTAATATAGATATAAATTATACACCCATAATAATAGAATCTTCAAAATTGTGTAA
>JAOXJK010000012.1:24798283-24822749 GCA_025774025.1 Xenus cinereus | reverse complement strand
CCCCTTGGTTAAACAGACACACCCCATCAGATGCCCTGAAATCAAGTAGCTGAAGGATCCCATACAAAGAGGAACGCCCTGCCTAGCAACAAGATGTTTTGCAAAAATTAGGAAACCAGAATAAAGCTTCAACATTTACAAGTTGCAGATTTTAAAACCTCACCTGCTGTTTCAAGGAATCGGCAGAATTCTAATGCTGCTGCTACAAACAGCTACTCATCTCAGCAGTCTGTAACTCTCCAGTTCGTGCTACTGATAGTCCCAAACCGTAATGCATTTATGACTATGGGACTTGTAACAGGAATTTTTACTTCTGAACCTTGTCCTATTATGACACACTAGTTTCAGTGAGAAAGAGAACGTTACTGCAGAAAATTAAATACAGCAAATCCACTTGTGCCAAGAAGTATCTGAAAGATCTCTCCTTTAATACTGGATAGTAATAGATTATGTGGAGAAGGTGCCACAGGGTGTTATATTTTTTATGTAGGAAAAAATTATTGTACCCTACTGCTGTCAGCTAGAGAGTTAAATAAGAAAGCACAGAAATAATAGTTTTCTCTCCACAGCAGCATAGGACACTTAATAGGAATAAAATGGGAAAAGGAGGAGGTGGGGAAGATGGTGTTTGACGAAAATGGGGTAGAGTCTGAAACAAAATCACAGAGACAGCCTGAGGCAGGAAGAATTTGGGTACAACATAGGCAGCTGCCACTGTGAATGGGGACAAATGCACAAATAATATAACTGGCTCGAAGGTGTAGCATAATATCTGGAGGTAGATTTTTGGATACTATGAAGGAAGTTATAAAAGAAACTTAAGAGAAATTATGCTTTCGATTTCCAAGTACATATAAAGCTGACTACTTAATTCCAACAGGCTTTGTCGAAAAACATGGAAATTCCACACACTGTTAAAAATGAAGGTCACAAAAATGTATATTTCCTCATTAGTTTTAGAAGCTTCCCATTATTTTAAACATTTAAGAAGCCTACTAAGTTACACTTCAAAATACAGGGCAATTAAACTCTCGGGCTGGAACCTATAGCACTGTTACTGTTGCATGCTTCTTTATGTTCACTGAAAATCTGAAAAAACCTAGCACTTCATGCTGAACGAAACCTCAGCAGAGGTGCCCACCCATCTTCATGAAACCGGCCTTTAACCATACTTACATCTAGAAATTTTCTTGTCTTTTCAAGTTGCTTCTCCAAAGCCTGGTTTTGCTGCCTTATGTCCATTAGTTCTGCATTTTTCTCTTGCTCTAGCTCTATGAAACGGTTCACCTGTTCCTCCAAGTCTATTTCCAAGACTTTCACTTGCTTCTGAAGGTCATCATACTCTTTTTCAGCTTGACGCTGTACTTCGATTTTTTCTTTCATTAGCTTTTCTGTTTCCTCCAGCAATTCTGGTTATAATAAAAGCATCACACGCTACTTTTAGACAGGAATAGTTAGCAGTATTATGAAGCAAAACCACTCCCCAAGGTATCCATGCTGTACTCCGCAGAAGGATGTGAACTGGTTTGGGTTTCTACTATTTTTCTTTTTTTTTTGAAAATGTATTTTCTTCTGAGAAATAATCAAGATTACCACTAAAACAAATTCATATTAAAATTACTATCTTTTAGTTAGTCTTCAGAGGACTGATAGTGAAGTTGTATCAGACCACTTCCCTGTTTAAGTTTCATATAAATCAAAAGGTCTTTGTATAATCGAATAGAAAAGCAAATGTATGGGTTCAAACTACGTCTAGAGTCAGCAGGTCAACGTAAACCCGAGATTAACAATGAAGTACAGAAAACCCAACCCTCTTCTCATCCCCAGTGTCAGTAAAATCAATCCACTCCCAGTCTTCATCATGTGTGATACATACAAATAATTTGAAGGAAATATTGAAAGACTTAGCGAGGTTGCCAGCCAGACAGAGAGGGAAATTACTGACCTGTAACTGGAGCTTTGTAAAATCAATGTCTGCATGGATGCCCAATTTTGAGTCCTCATGAAAAGGCTGGCAAGCATATATAGTAAAGCCCCAAACCACTCTATTAAGACTCTTAAGCCACAGCCCATTGAAGTACATATTAACTAACTGTACAAATCCCTTGAGGTAAAATCCAAACTGTAAAGTGCAATTACATTTGGAGAATCTTTAAAACATGATTGGTATTTAGACAAAACCAATAAAATTTACTTTCACTACAGAAGAAAGATCCTTTAGGCACCATCATCTTACATCATATTTAACGAATTCTCATTTCTAGGTAACCATTATATATCAATATAATACAGTGTTTAGTTATCATAGTGAATGACTCAGCTGTATTTGGAAATAAAAAGAAAATAAAGGCTACAAAAATATCCCACCAATACCATCTAAGTATCTGTAATTCATAGGTGAATAAGATGATGGTTATTCATGAATTTGCTTATTATGCTTAAAAATGATAAGAAATGTTGTTAGTGAAATGCAAAACTGAGTATGAAATACAACATCAAAGCTGCAGGCCAGTAAGAATTACAAGTAATGTCAGTAAGCCAAAAGCCCAATAATCCTGATTAACAATGTCAGTACGTGTGAGTCTTCCACCCAGTTACAGATTGGCCATGCAACATACAAACACACCTGCTTGGGAAGCTGCATCGACTGCAGCATCTACTAGGCCTAGGAGAATAGAGAGAGAGAAAACAAAAAAAGAAGCAAAGTAATTTACATGCCAGCTATAGTTTTCTTGTGGTGCAACAATGTAAGAGAAAATGAAGCCAAAGATAGATATGGCATTTAATGACAAAGTTGTTGAGATAACTTAGGAAATGAGGTAAGTTATTCTGGTATGCGTGATATAAGTACCGACATATATGGATAGAACTGTTTATCCTTACAGTTGTTATACAGGAAAATAACTTTAAAATATTTAGAAACCTGAAACACATAACAAATAACTAAACTGGAGAAGGATCATCTTTACTATAAAGTAGGAAGCAACAGACTGTTCTTAAAATTTCATTGTTACACAAAGCAGATGCAGGAAATTGCAAATACACACCAAGATGTGTAACTTATAAAAACAGCAGCATTATAAATTGCCACAAACTTTTAGAAATGAAAAAAAAAAATGCTAATTTCATTCTGCTGTTTACAATGTAAGCACTGCAGTCTTTGAAAGATCAGTACCTCTTAAACACCACTGCTCTAATTTTCTTCCCCTCTCCAACATAAAATATTAAGTTACTAGTTTAAGGAAGAATTTAAAGATGCATTTATATCTCCGTCATTTTTTGCTTAAATGTCAAGAAAACTTATCAAGCTAACATTAGGTATCAGGTATTAAAATATCACATTTTCATTAATGATTATCACATTTTTATTAATTATTACAAAGGGGAGGAAGCCTTCACCAAGATTACTTATTATGTTATTTGAAATTATAAGAAAATCTCATAGAAAGACTGAGGAATACATACGCTGCTCGACTGGCCCCGCATCTGCTCTCATGGCATCCTTCTGTCTGGAGAGTAACTCCTTTTCTTCCTGGATCTGCTGCTGTTCAGCCTCTAATTCCTGCAATTTGTTACCTGTACACAGTAGTTCTTGCTCAAGATGGTCAATTACATCTGTTTTTTCCTGGAGTTGTTTTTCCAGAAACGTTTTTTCATCTGCATAACCATCAATAAGGCCTGGAAAACATCGATTTGGGGGCAGATTTAACAGACAATAAAGAACAATTTGAATTTTTAGCATGGTGAAGTCACTATAGTATTCTCACATGAATGTACATGCATGTCAGATACCCAGCGACTGACAACTTCTACTCCTGTCCTTGCTTTTCTTCCATGATGAAGAAACTCTAGGAAGGACAGTACAAGACCAAATATAGCTCTTAATTTTTTCTCAGCGCAAGACCTCTGGAGCAAACAGGAACTCCAAAACCAAGGAAAAATAACTGTGTAATAAACACAGGGCAAATAAGAAACTTAAATAAATTCCTTATACAGGAACAGATGATCAGATTTTGAACTAATTCAGGTGCCAGGTGCCATTTTAGGTTCTTCAAGACATTTGTCTGACCTCAAACCACAGTTTCTGTAAGATCCTGGGTCTCCTGTAGGTCAGGTATCATATAGAGCCCTCCAACACCAGGAGACACCAAAACTGGCCATAGGTGTCCATGTTTAGCACCTGAATCACTCCCAAAAGTCCTGTAACAGTTGACATGTAAGAAATGATTCAATTTCTTTACTAGTAATGTGCAATTTTTAAAATAGCACAGACCAATTAATGATCTTGTTAGCAGAGAATTTCAGACACTACCTTGAGAGTATGTCTTGTATGTTTTTAAAAATTTCTTCACAGTGAAGTAGTTTATCTAAGGATCTGAGGGTGAGCTCTATTTTAGCTTTACGAATGGCATTACGGCTGTAAGAAATGGCACCATCTTGCAATGAGGCAGAAGTGAGCACAAAGCTAAAGACTTGGGAAAAAGCAGAGAATTTTCTTGAGGGCTGCACAGACTAAACTGAGATCCTGTAATGGCACTGGCTTCAGAAGATTCATGTCACTCCCTTCAGCAACATCTGTCCACAGAACACAAAAGGCATTTTTACCGAGTGACAGAAGGTACTAAGCAGGACCCCAGATTCCCATGGTGAGATGCATTCTGTCATGTCTGAGACTGATGGTTCCAAACGATGTCTAAACTTTCTGTTGGACACATACACCTCTCTCACATGTTTCTTCTTGCTAAACCCGCAGAATCCAAGTAGAACTTTTTCAATATGAAAGTACTTTACAGTATAAATCTATAGTCTTGAGGCAGTATTAATATGGACTTTATTCTGGTTTGAGATTATAGGAAAACTAAAGCTATTTACATTTGTTACCTATGTAGACAAAGTAAAACCTCTGTGAGCACTTAGTTTCGTATCAGAGGAAAGCTATCAAGAAGGAAATTAAGTAACAGTGGTCTTTGCATATACAGTCTGAGAAGCACAAGTCTGGCCCTCATACAGATCAATCATGCACTGCTGACAAAGTTTTTTTCCAGACTTTCCCCAGGAAACACAGCCGCATAGAGGGACTGGCTGTTGAAACAAAACATACTGAACTAGAAACATTAACAACATTTCAGAAAATTGAGACAATACAAATTCTAGTGGTTATCCCCACTGTATCAGATGTTAACAACAAGGACTTAACAGACTGGAGGTTGATAGGGCATTCTCAGATTGAATGGAGTGTATGGCCCCACCAAAAAGGTGTGAACAATGGAGAAGTCTGCTAAGATCATGTGTTGCTGTATTTACTGCTGCCTCTTTTTTTTTTGCCCTTTTTTTTTTCTTAAGAGATGTAATGGAAGTTGTCAGAGTTCAGCAAACAAATTGGCATTAGCTTTTCTATCACATTAGATAAGTCATATCTGACAGCACTAAAACACTAGAGGTTTGAAAATGTCTCAGCCGCAGCAGTTTTCGTGATAAGAAAGAAATGATCAAAAATGACACATTTTATCTCAAGAAAAGACAGAGTACCATCAGATGTATAATGAACTAAGACATTGCTCTGCATACTTCTCTAAGGAATTTGATAAGAGAATGTAGTTTGGCTTTGTCAGAGTATGCTCACAACTCAGTTCAATAAGCAGAAGAAATGAAGTAAAAAGAGTTCTACAGCATTTTTGTTTTGTTATATCAACACCAAAAAAAGAGGTGCCTGTCATTTAGAAGTGCATTAATTAAGCCCTGAAGGAGTTCACAGAAAAAAAAAAGGATGAAAAAAAGATTTAATTAATTCAGGGAAACAGAATCACAGCGTGATTGACGTTGGAAGGGACCTACGGAGTCCCTTCTGTAGGGAGGATAACTATCTGGTAACTTCTGGATACCTATCCAGAAGGCTGATAACATTCTAAAGTTTGCAAAGCAATTGATCTAACATGCAATTTCTTTTCCCAATTAATAGGCAAGCGAGTGCAAAGTTCAACAACTCATCAAAAAAGCTACTCACCTTCAGCTTTACTAAGCTCCAAAGCCAACTGCTCTCTGGCTTTGGTTTCTTCATTAAGACGTTCTTGTAATTCTTCCTGATACTTCATAAATTCTGTGGCCTCTTGTTGCTTTTTGAAGGACTCTCGCATGAGCTCTGTTTGAGTAATTTTAGCATGTTCGAGCTACCATAGGAAAAAGTTAGAGAAGTTAGATAAACCAAAGGTTTTCTGATAAATAACTGTTCTATCACTCCTATTTAATTACAGTTGCTTTACAGTATGATGAGAAGTCTCACATAACTTCCCTGAACATTCGGTAAGATCTTTAGTGAACAAATATTCGCAGACTGCAATAGGAAGACTGACTCAGTAAACTCTAAGAAAACAGGCTTTGTCAGTTTCGTGAACTCAATGAGCCACCTGGACTAAATCCGTCTCCTTGCTCCGGTAATTTCTAGTTTATGAGTTTACACTAGATTCACCTTTATTTACATATGAGTTTTGTACTAAATATGAGTAAGCTATCAGCCACCATATCCTTTGAATGGCTAAAAAACATTGCATAAAACTGGCAGAAGTTTTTATATAAGCTGTCACAAGTGGTGCTTCATCTCTTTTTCTCCCTAAGATGAAGGTAACTTATACCACCAGGAAAATGTGAATTTTGAATATACTGCACTTCTCCACCAAAAGGCAGTAAAGCAATGCTTCTTCCAGCTGTGTCCACCTAACAGAATTATTGAGGATTTTTTACATTCATCTCTGCTTATCTGATAGGTTAATATTTAATGTGTACTACCACAGATGTGGTGCAATCTCATTACATCACTAACTACCGGAAAACCAGGACTGAAATGCATAAAAATGTATACTTACTGACCAGTTTAGACATACCCAAAGTGATAATTTCAAAAAGAATTAAAATGAGAATTGGAAAAGCAAAACAGTAAAGAAGGAACATTACTCTAATGTTAGAATTTTTGATTACACAAAACGTTCATCTAAGATAACAGCAAACTGGAGTCCATTACCAAGATCTCTACTTCTCAGTTGTTAACATTTACAGCCTACATCCAACTCTTTGAGGGACACAAACATAAATTGTCAGAGCTGAACCAGGCTTGAGTACTTCGTGTGGCTTGTATTCAAAATGAGACAGCTTATTTTGTATAAGCACAACATCAGAAAATGAAATAACACATATTTCCTGCTCCTCTTTCTTTTTTTTGTTTTCCTTTTTCATACTATGGATGTTGGCAGATGTTTGTAAGATAGTAACATCTGTGGCTTTGCTACAGTTTCTATAAACATATTCTTTCTCTTAATTTCTTCAAAAACGAAAGCTTTCTCACCCTCTTCAACTAAGTTCATGAGTATGACTAGCTTGCTTTACATCTCAGAAAAATGGGTAAGGACCATTTCATAGAACATTGCACACAAAATTATCCACTTATCAATAACATTACACTTTGAAAAGAATGTCTGAATAATCAATACATTCTCTTTTATAACACACTGAATTTAAACACTTGATTTATTTTCTACAGCATTCCTTTTTAGATAGACATCATTAATGTGAACTATTTATTCTGACAGGAGTTAAAGAAAGGTATAAATACTGCAGATGAGTATCTGCATTGGTTTGAGGTATTTTAAAAATCACAGAGCATTCTTACTTTATTCTTACATTTTGAAGTGCTTAATGAAAGACCTGTCTCGGGTAAAAAGGAAACACAGGAAAGGTTTACTGTATACAGACAATCATAATGGCACCAAATGCATCAAATACTCAAACTAAAACTCAGAATAAAAACTAGTCTCCAGCTCTTTTAAGTAATAGCAACTCATGGAATTATTAAAAATGTGACAGGGACAAAGCAAAAAGAAGCACAAACATGAATGTGAATTTTCAAGAACGAAAATTTCTTCATGGGATCACTGGAGGCCATTAGCAAGCTCATGCTAGTTAATGGTCCCAGTCAGTGCATGAAAGCTATAAAGGCACAACTTTAACTGACTGCAGCCCCCTCCCGCCCCGCAGCATAAATCGTTTACAGCAAGAAGAATGTAATAAGTAAAATTGAAGTGCTTTTAAAAAAAGATCTCAAATCCCTGTAATTGAATATATTTCTATGTCTGCTAAATTTCTTTTGTTAGAAAGGAAGAGAGAGAACTGTATAATTAAAGCTTTTTTAGTGCCCATTAAAAACTGTCTAGGAAAAAAGCCTGTCAGCAGTACACAGTAACTTCAACGAGAAACAAGTTTATATAATTTTTCACTGCATACTCTTCTATTAAAGCTGGTTTAAAATACAATTTATTTAAAAACTTTTATACTTACTGAATAGGGAGGTGTAGGCAAGGAGATTTTAGAGACAACTTTTAAAATGTGCCCATTTTTTTTGTGGCTGAAGTGAAAAATTGAAGTATTTACAACTACAGAATTATTCTCATCCAAGTGTTCAGTGAAAGGGAAAGGATATGGTAAAGGCACACGAGATTCAACCTCATATGTGTCTTCTTCTTGGCCTTCAGTCCACAAAGCATTGAAGAGATTAGATGCCCAGTAGGTGCGGTAAGAATCCATTCCAAAAAATACCGGTACTGCTGTCTTCTCAACCGTCACATGGGTGTTTTGCACTAGCTAGCCTGGTTTTAGAAATTCCTAACAGGAATTTTTAACAGAACACGTACATTTAACAGTCTGAAGACACATATCAGCACTGCCGGGGACAAACCTACTCAGAATCAGCAGGAAGCCTCAAATCACATTCTCAAGCAGAGTAATTCTGGAGCGGATTAATCCAAAACAGAGACGTGCAAAAAAACTTCATATGGTGACTCCTAAATATCCATCTTAGAGAAGCTTCACATGAAAAAGTAACAGAAATCTTCCAATAGCAGCTGGCAGGTAACTTCCAAGACAAGGAAGCGTAACTTTGTTTTACCTGCACAGGTACGCTGCAGCAGAACAGAAACTAAAAATTATTTTCCATCTCCACTACGGCAAATGAAAGAGAAATACAGATATGTCATTATGTGCGTTCATTCCTGTTCTTGGAGTTAATTCAACAGGAAGAACGTTCTCAAACTCTGCAAGTTGAAAGGCTTCCTGTTAGTATCTCCCAACCGAAAGAGTTCAGGGGAGTGGCCTAATTTATTTACCATAACACAAGCAGGTGGAATTTGAATTAATACACCCACTATATGCCTTGCCTGAAAGGACTCAAACTGCACTTCAGGTCTGGAGGTGTGTGTTCAGGCAGGTCTCAGATAGTTACTTTGAAGATTTTGCCAGGTTTCTCTCACTCTTTTTAAGTTTGTTTCAAGAGATGGGTACATGTGTGTATGCACAACACAACTGATTAAGAGGAAAGGTTAAAATCTTTTCTGCCTGTAATTAGTTTTAGATAATAAAATACTGCAGAGTAGAAAAAATATTCAGGTTTCGAATATTTAAAAATAATTGTCAAGTCATCTACAAAAGCTTGGTATATACAGGAACTGTATATAATCCAACAGACATTGCAAACAAGGCAAGCTTGAACACTTGCAAAGTACCTCTATGGAACAGCCATAAGACATCAATATTTATACTTAATACTGTGAGAAAATGTGTGAACAGACTAACATTCTATTAACTTAAAAATAAGAAAAAAAAAAAATCTAGACATGATCATCAGGGATAAATTCATATTTGTATAATCTGTATTAATGAAAAAAATGCGTGTGGATGTGTTTGAGCCAAAGTATAACTCTCTTGCTGGTATTGGCAAGGTCTCAGCTACAAAGCTATGAAAGGAAAATGCTTTCTTGATCAACTGACAATAAATAAAAATCAGCTGCTTAGAATACGCTGAGTACTTTCATAGGTATAATGAAAAGTATACAGTTACTGCAAAAATATCAGTCACAAAAGTAATTTTAATTTAGGGCCATGTATAAAACTATTGCCTTTAAACATCAGCAGTGAAATGTTCAGAAAAAAGAACACCAAGTAGAATAAATAATTGACAATACTTTTATAATCGCAGCATGAATTCTTAATTACTGTAAAACTTTGAAGTTGTTTTTCTTTGTATCATCAGGTCTTCAAGATTTCCTATAAATGCCTAACTGTATATATTTTTTTAAGACCCCATGTATTGGGGTATCTGTGTATCCTTTTTCGTTATTATGTAATTAAGCTGAAAAAAGACCTCAAGAAGCCAAACATCTCTTTTTAATTGAACTGATGCGCAAACAGAAGAGAGCTGTTGCAGAGTGAGTTTTCAAATAAACGCAATGCAGAACTGATTTGCAAGATCCACGAGACTACCAGCTTTAGTAAGCCAGAGAGGGGTTCACTGAATTTCTATTTACATTACTTTTAACTTCAGTAAGTTACAAACTAGTGTTTCATCTTTTTTTTTTTTTTAAAAAAAAAGAGCATCACTTCGCTTTTGAAGTATTTTGCAAAAGCAACAAATACTTAAACATTTAAAATTTTTAAAGTGTTAGCTGAATTTTCATATTACTTTTATCATCACAGATGTTTTTTATTTCCAGTCATTATGTTTTACACATTTTACACCTAGAGTCAAGAAAGCAATGACTTTTTAAGTAATATCATTACTCAGTTAACTAATAGATGGGTCTGTAGCATAAAACACACTCTAGCCTTTGAATTCTAGCCTCAAACAGATTAAAGAGCTGACTCTGAAGACTGAGTCCTACAAAAGTGCTTAAAAAGTTACAGTGAGATAGAAAGTATTTACTTTGCACCTTCAAATTGAGATGTACCAAATCTAAAGGCAAATAATCTAAAAGTGAAGCACACGCTATCTATAATCAGTGTGATTTCAACCAGCTGAGCTCGGTACATCACTCCCATTTCAGTTAATGGGGAACTACTCCAGAGAGCAACTAACACCCCCCATGCAAAGCACTCCACAGCAAACAGCAAGGGCTCACACATTGCCTCTTTTTTGGAAGCTGTTCCTGAATCCCATACCTCACATAAACACTTGGAGAGCTGGAGTTGCAGACTCATTTTCTGACAGCAAGGTGGATATATGCTTAACTAGCCATGTTTAAATCATAGGTGGAAGGGACAGCGGGAGAGCTCCATCTTCTTCGCCAATCGACTGAAATGCTTGTCACGAGAACTGAGCATAGTTCCCCTTAATCCTCCCTCTTCACAAGGGCCAGCTCAACGCGCCCTGACACCTCCTGTCTCATCTCTGGATCGCAGCAAAACGCAGATGACCCGTGTGAGCAATGAAAAAGAATGCCCTAGATTGACAAACCTGCCCAAAGTCAGGCCTCCTCTGCAGTCCAAAGCAGATTTCTAACATAAATCCAAGTTCAGCGGTAAAGTCATGCTGGAGCAGACTTTTTTGGGCGTAGACAACTGAAGTACTGTTTCAGCTTTCAAAAAGAGCCTACAGGCTCTAGACTTACAAAAAGACACTAATGAGAAAAATAAAGAAAAAAAAATAGTAGAACCACAAAATTCAAAATGCTTCAGTATTAGATCACCTTACCTGATTTGAAGTTTCACTGATAGCTTCCAGAAGCTTTTCAACAGCCGCCTGTAGTCGAGAACTGATATTTAGAATGAGTTCTTCATTTTCAGGATCTATTTCCACTCCACTTTCTGCAAGATGCTGGCTCAGTAGTCCTTCATCTGTTGCTCCTGACCACATGTTAATTTCATCACTTCCCACGCCACCAACATGATACGAAGAACAGGACTCTGGAAAAACAATAGTTACCTTTTCATACAGTGCTCATACTCTAGCACTTCAAAACATGAAAAACTGTACTGCTGAGTTATGATTAGAAAAACAAGTTAAAAAATGAATAAAATATTTGTATTGGTCACAAAGACAGAAAGGGAAATATTGCATACTAAAACTTTCACAAACAAGATACACAATGTGTTAACTGACAACAAGCAGAAGGGAAAGAGAAAAGGAGATACTAACAGAGAATATTTTAGATATCCTTTCAGTATGCTTTTGGGCTTTGAGGCTCACCTTCAAACCTTTGTTACTATCAGTAACTCTTACTACTTTGAATAACTTGCAATAACAGCTTGCAAGATTGTCTTTAAAATACAGCCAGGTAAAAAACACCCAGACTGTCAGTCCCTGTTTCACCAACACCCAGCTACGCCCGCAGTGACACAAAGCTCTTCAAGTTAGTGATTCAAAAGCACAGACTCAAGTGAATAAGGGGAAAGACACGCACATAATTCAGACAGCTTCTCAGGATAAACAGACTAGAATACAGAACATCAAAATTCAGCATTATTAGTGAACTTAAAATTGATTAAAATGGACGGCTGAACAAATCAAGTACAGTGCAGGGGGGCTGTAACTGTCCTATGGTATAAAACTGTAAATTTGCCATATTTTGAATTCAGGGCTGTATTTAAGCAAGACAAGTGAAAGCAAACTCCTGAGATTTTGTTTTAAAATCACACTTTCAGTGTGAAATATCAGTACAGTAGTACATCACCATAGTAGATAACTACTATAGATACTGTGTTTTAAAAATGAAGAAGTGTTATGTCATTAGGCTGTTAGATCTGAAATATCAAAGATAAATGCTATTGTGGGACGTTTTTACAAGGAAAGTTTATTTTAATGAAGCATATTCCTGAAATATATTTAATATATTTAAATATTAGATGTTGGTTTTGCTTAAGGTTTTCTCAAAAAAAAAACCCCTTATTTTTGGGAAATAGCAGTATGACTAAATGAGTTAAAAATAGTCAATGCCTGTTGAACAATAAAGTTGCAATACTGGGGTATCTTTGAAGTTAAGTTCCTGGTTACTCCATGGATTGTGACTGCTGAACTGGAACAGTATGTTTAGTTAGAGAAATTGAAATGAAATTATACGAGGTCAATTTTACAAATTGTCTTTAAAAATGTAGTCAGTACTCTTGTTGGATACAATTTCCTTATACTTGCTCTTGCCTCTTAACCAGGTATGCAAATAACATTGGAAATACAAGTCCTTTTGTTGATGATGTTTGAAGCTAGCAAGAAAGTCTGACTAGTTTTCAGGCTTGTTTTCAGTGTTTTTTTAACAAATTGAAACATAATTAACCACCTGGTTTACTTACTATACTTTTATACCTGTAAACATTCTGATAATAACATCTACACATTTAATTCATTAGGGATGCAGCTGTCTATAGGGCCCATAGACAACAAGCTAATTTACAGTGATTTTAATTTAGAAAAGTTTTTTGTTCACTCTTATCTTATAATTGCTAAGATTTTTTTTTTAGTCATTTTTTCTTCTAGTTATATAACATCACTGTTTTATATCTCCTTTTAGATATGTGGGACATGCCGTTACAAACTCTTTTCACACTCCAAAGGGAAAAAACAGAAGCACACTATATGCATGAATGGAATGAATAACCAGATGAACAGAATATACATTCACATGGCACCCGTCATCTACACAGGATTTCAAAGCACTTTTGAGTACTGCACTTCAAACTTCAGTCACAAACTACTGCCGTGGGGTCACCCTAGCAGAGGCTGGCAGTCCTTTTATGCCAGCACACTAGATACTTGCAATGGGTTTGTATAGCATAAAGGCTTTCCCATGACATCCTAATAATCCACCCCCTGCAGTGTAAGGCGGGCTTCAAAATGAACAATTTCATATAATTTTTATGCAATAGTATTCTGATTTCTCACCACTCAAATTTGGGTTGGCTCTGGGTGTCTCAAAATACCAATAGTGATGCAGAAACTTTAATATCCTCAGAGTAGAAAGGACCTTCATTTAAGATGGACATCCAGCAGCATAAGTATTTCCAAATGCTGTGCCAAAGTACTCGTTACAGACTGAGTCAAAGGAAAACATATTCCCTACTGAGCCATCAACACACTTACTGCAGCACCTGATGCTCTTTGGAGGCCACTCATCTCAAGTACTGACCAGGTAAGACCCTGCTTAGCTTCAGAGATCTCACAAAATAAAAGCCCACAGTACAGTAGCACAGCTATAAACAAGATAAAACAATGACATATTAGTTATTGCACAATCTAATTCTGTCTTGATGGAGAATAAATTATCTATTTAATGTTTCTGTTTTCCTTCTCAGGCTTAACCCATAATTCATGTCCTATAGCCCTTGTATTTTAGTAAATTATTTGCTTGAGAGGTACAGTTCAATTGTGCAATGGTGAGTGTGTGTCAAATATTTGTAATTTGCATCCATTTCTTCTGAATAAATACAAAATAAATCAATGTTAAAATATAATTTCGTTATATGAAAAATCTCAGAACAGAACATCTTAATTTACCTGAAATATAACTATAAAAAATGAGGAAAGAAAAAATGAGCTGTCACCTAAAGTATAATTCGGCATGTGGAAACTTTACTACTCCCAAAGGAAAACCAAAAAGTATCAATGCCCACAAAACCTGTAATAATTCTATTTATACAGTAGGGTTGGCAACTCAAGTAGAATAGCAAATGATAAATGCAGATGTCCATATTAAAATTTCTACGAAGTGGCACTTAATAACAGGAGTTCGCATTAAATGTCTTCCTAACTGCAAAGTGAAAAATCTCCCTATCTTTTTCTCTTGAAAATGGTCTTATTGCACAGGAACTTAGTAAAGCATCTTTCCAGAAGATTTTCAATGGTGGAGGCAAGAAACAGAAATGCTGTCAAGTCTTACTAACTGCCCCTGGCAGTTGAACGCCTAACCCCCATTTTACTAGTCCTTATAACGCTGTTCAACTGCCCACCCCAGTGGAACTAAAACCAAATTCTCTGCCCTCCAATTTTCTTTTTCAGTCAATACAAAAAAATAAATAGAATATAACTGGCCCATATAAAACCATCTTCTCCTTGTGTAAACTCTCTCCTTGTAACAAAAATAAACAAAGGTTCATACTGTTCCCTTTGCCACGGAGCTTGCAGTTCAGCACGTCGGATGTCGTGGTCCATTAAATCTTAAGAAAAGTGCTTAATTATACAGTCCTTACTCAGAAGTTTCAGATACAGAAGTTGTCTACGAGCTGCCAACTGACATTTATGAAGCAATACATATTTTGCATCATGTAGAGCTACTAGCTCAGTTTATGCCTTGGGTTCCACTAAGAAATTAAGGTTAGGGGTTCACAGAATCACAGAATCTGAATGGTTGGAAAGGACCTCTGAGGTCACCAAGTCCAACCACACACACACAAAAGACCCCCGCAGTCTTGGGCACTAGAGCATGCCCTGAAGTGTCACGTCTACACGCTTCTTAAATACCTCCAGCGACAGTGACTCTACCACCTCCCTGGGCAGGCTGTTCCAGTGCCTGACCACCCTCTCAGGAAAGTAATTCTTCCTAATATCTAATCCAAACCTCCCCTGCCACAACTTCAGACCATTTCCTCTGGTCCTGTCATTATTCGCTTGGGAGAAGAGGCCGACACCCATCTCTCTACAACCTCCTTTCAGGGAGTTGTAGAGGGCAATGAGGTCTCCCCCTCAGCCTCCTCTTCTCCAAACTAAGCATGCCCAGTTCCCTCAGCCTCTCCTCGTGTGACTTGTTCTCTAGACCCCTCACCAGCTTGGTGGCTCTCCTCTGGACATACTCCAGCACTTCAATGTCCTTCTTGTGGTGAGGGGCCCAGAACTGAACACAGCGCTCGAGGTGAGGCCTCACCAATGCCCAGTACAGAGGCACCATCACTGCCCTACTCCTGCTGGCCACGCTATTCCTGATACAAGCCAGAATGCTGTTGGCCTTCTTGGCCACCTGGGCACACTGCTGGCTCATGTTAAGCTAGCTGTCCACCAACACCCCCAGGTCCTTTTCTGCTGAGCAGCTTTCCAGCCACTCTTCCCCGAGCCTATAGCATTGCCGGGGGTTGTTGTGACCGAAATGCAGGACCCAGCACTTGACCTTATTGAATCTCATCTCATTGGCCTCGGCCCATCGATCCAGCCTGTCCAGTATCCTCTGTAGAGCCTTCCTACCCTCAGGCAGATCAACACTCCTACCTAGTTTGGTGTCATCTGCAAACTTACTGAGGGTGCACTCAACCCCTCATCCAGATTATCAATAAAGATAATAAATAAGACAGGCCCCAAAACTGAGCCCTGAGAGACACCACTGGTGACCGGTCACCAACAAGATTTCACCCCATTAATCACAACTCTCTAGGCGTGGCCATCCAGCCATTTTTTTTACCCAGGGAAGAGTACACTTGTCTATGCCATGATTTGCCAGCTTCTCCAGGAGAATGCTGTGGTGGATGGCATCAAAGTCCAGTCAGACAACGTCCACAGCCTTCCCCGCATCAAGAAGGTGGGTCACATGGTGATAGAAAGAGATCAGGTTGGTTAAGCAAGATCTCCCTTTCATAAACTCGTGCTTGCTGGGTTACAAGCTTTAAACAAAAAAACCCAGTGTTATGGCGGTTCAGTGTATAAAGCTATTTACTACCTTGCTTTTGGTACAGTGTTTGGAAACAAGTTGCTGAGAAAGCTGGGAAGAGGGTTTAATGTCCAAGGAACACCATAATAGCAACCAGGGCAACCTGCATTATTGCGCTCTCTTGATCCAAGGTACAACGTCTGAGGGAGAAGAACAGCAAAGCCTGCTGGTTCTGTCACCATGATTCCCGGCCCAAATCTCCAGATGCAATTAACTAACTGGATTACTTTGCACAAATGCACTTCCAATGATATGTTTTATGACTGAAATTTGAACTTTACTTGCTCTGCTAGAAATAAAATCCTGTGCTAGCCAATAACCTAGGCAAGGTCCCAGATAAATCTCTGTATGCTGTATAAATCAGGTGGTGGTTATAAGTATGTGACCTTAATGATTCACCTTTATAAAATGCTGTAACTCAGCAAAACCAGTAAGCTGAGTTTTGCTTGTCAATAAATACGGATTACATTCAGAAGTTTGGGGAGAATTGAACACATTATTTTTTCTATCTTAATATTAGATTGGTACAAATTTATTCCCATCTATTTGGCTAGGTATTACAAAATGCAATAAAACGCACAGGTTAAAATACAGAAGTAGTGTCTACCTATTTCTTACTTCCAGAAAACAACTGGGAAAAAATTTTAAAAGCTTATGTTCTTTCAGGCCATTCAGCAGAAGTATAGGAAATGAGTAACAACCGTCTTCTTGCTGAAAACACTAATAGGATTTGTCACCTAATTCCATTTGAAGAAGGATCAAATACTGACGAAACAGTATGACTGCTCCCATGGCCGGCTGACCCCAGTGGCAGAGCTATGCATACAGCAAGGATGCTGTTGTATCATTTGGGAAGGAGAAAAAAAAAGGGAACTGTAAATACAACCTCAGAGGTACATCACAAACTATACATTCACCCATTATAGCCACTTTAAGCCTGGGTCCTCTTGAATCCTCACTCTTTTCTCTGGTTTCTCCTCCTTTCATAACTATTTCTGAATGTAAGGAAACATGCAAAAAAGAATACTGGAATAAACAACTGGTATGTGGACAGCTTGAATGCCACTCTATACCAAGGAGGGGCATTACAACAGCACAGATACTGCTTCGCTACAGACTTGTCAAACCTTACATGCCTCTTCAAAACACACTAATAGCAAACATTAGTTAAAAACAATAGTTAAACCAGTCAGCCTTCATCATGAGCACAATGGAACAGAGTTCTCTTTAAGGGAGTACTCTCTCATCAGAAGTCTCCACAAGAAATTAACAATACATTCCAATGACAGGGGCTGTTGTGCATTTAGACAGCAGTATTACAAAAGCAAGACATAAGTCTATATTGTACTCACCCAAAATACCAAATAAAGGTACTTTCTAAACTCAGTTGTTCTACTTATAACACAAGTAATCCATATTAAGGATTGTTAATGGCAATAATTAGTGACAAATACAAGTATACACATTGTTGTGCAGAAGCAGGCAGAAAGCAAAGGCGTGTATTGTGCATGTACAGATGAGAGTAGTGAAGGGCAACAACCATGTGTGAGTGCTTTGTACATACAGTTACATATTTATTATCTGAGAAAAGGGAGCAATATTCTCAGAAAATGAACCATGTGTTCTCTGAATAGGCATGATGTAACTATGAACTGGGTGCAGCAAATGCCCCAGGTAATACCACAGCACGTGTAACTGTGACAACCTGTGACCGCTGCCTTCCTAGAGAGAACACATTTTTATTTCTTTGGGCAATGTATGTTGTGAAAATGCCAATGCTTTTTGCACACCTCAGCCTATCCAATGAGAACACAAAGAATATAAAAAATATTTATAAAATGCTGATTTTAATATAGAAAACATTTAAAATGCAGTTTACATAAAACCTAAGACTACCTCAGAATACAAAAGAAGGTGGTGGTAAACTTTGAGCCTGGTCACTGCTCCTTTTACCATATGGCTAGGAGACTGTGGAGAAAATAGTTGCCAGGGGCTGAAGATACTTTTAACTGCTTTAACAACTGCAAATTCTATTCATTTCCCACCCCAAAGTAAAGTACAAGAATACTTCATTTTGAAAGAAGCGATTCCTTCAATTATTGTAGCAGAGGTTCTCAATCTTTAAGGTCTTCTGGACAAGTATCAAAAATTAAGGCCAGAAGTTTAGTCAACCAATCTAAAATTTGAAGGAAAAGGCAAAGCCTCAAAAGTCTGAGTTTTCAAAAAATAATTTTCCTCACAATTAAATACAGTGTAATGTGCAGATAGCAAATTTAGGAGGTTTTTTAATGAAACAGCAGCATAAAATTGCTGCTAACTTGAAAAATTCAAGAATTCTTAGACTGTAGCTGTACACATTTCGTCACAGATAACCTTCTGAGTAATCAACTGAGAGAGATGTCACTGTGCTACAGAGTCATACATCCTTTCTTAATTTACCCCAAGGCTTATTGTGACCTATATTTAAAGCCAGAGTGAATCAATAATATTTAATAATCTCTATTTTGAATGAAAGAGGTAAAGTTTATCATTGTTTACCATTTGTATTATTACTCTGTAGCAGATGCTTTCTTAATACTGCAATGTAGTATTCGACTTCCAGTTCTTTCTCTCATTTACAGTAGTTAAAATTCCAGCCAAATCCAGATGTATAATGTGTTTCAGGCTGAACCAATCTGTTGTAGACGGCCTCCCCATAAGATCCAGGATGAACATACACAAACTTAATGGCACCTAAATGGCAATATGATAGAGCTCCTAGTCTTGCCCAGAAGAGAAATGGACAGAAACTGTACTAGTACAGTCACAAGAAATTAAACAGAGCCTGGGAGAAGTTCTTAGACACTGTAAGCAATTAACTGCAACGTTAAAACCCTCCTTTAGGCTTGTGCCAACTAGTGCTCCTCCAAACAGCTGATGGGCAAGTCTTAGCACTTAGAAAGCTCCTGGAACTGTTTCCCAAAGGCTAGTTGCATGCAATCACCCTCTTTAGGAGGGTAAGGAAGTCCATAAGCACATAGATACACAGGTTGTCCCATGCCAGCTGGCCTCAGTGACCAGTAATATCCCTATGTACCACTAATAGAAATACGGCCTTTGACGCTATTTCCCATTCCCCATACATACAGAGGAAAGTGTAGAGTTGGTGGAAGATGCCATGGAGCTATGTGCCATTCTCTTTCTCTTTGCCTCCTTTTTTATTTCTGTATTTCTCAATCACTTTCCCATTCTGCTGCAGGCTTTGCAACAAGACCCTGGATACGAGTCATTACTGGCTTAGGGCATGACCCAAGACACTTCCTGAAATGTTGCCTCTTAAGCAGAGATGTCACATGCATTCAAGTGACAAATAGTTTTTTAAAAAAAAATTATTTTAATTAAAGACTTCAAAACTAAGGTTATTTAAATATATAATAAAACTATGCAAATGCTACTTGTTATGAAATAGAAAATCATACAAGCAGTACCTTTTTCATATCCCACATGGATACAGGATTTTACAGACTCCTCTGTTTCTGTGTCCCATCCAGCTGGTTTGGAAGGCTGGACTTTCCCAGTCCGATCCAGTAATCCAAGAACATGGCGACCAATTGTCTCCTCCATGGCCACAGTTGTCTTCACAACTTCTAAAAGAATCTTCATGAGTTTCTCATTAGCCTTCTGAAAAACATGCCTGCAGAACAGAAACTGATCAGTCCTTTGATTTTCCCGTTTTCAGAGTGGTTTTTATCCCTTATACACCCTTGCAACCAGGAAAGATTTACAGTTGAAACAGCAAAATTCTTTTTCAAGACTAAACCCCACATCATATAACAAGTATTAACATATGTAACTATTAATATTAATGTATATGTAACTATATATTTAAAAAATTATAGATGTTAACATATAAACATAAATATTAAAAGCACATTTGTGTTAAAAGTCATTCTTTTTACAAAATACATAAAAAGTCAAACTATTTAGCAACATTTGTACTTTTATCTTGGTATTTTATCTATTTACACCTTTAAAACAGATGTCTACATTTGCCTGGTATTCATTATAAGCTTACTCTTTTCTCAAAGTGAGAATTAAAAAAGATTGTTCCTCTACACAGATCAAAAAAGTTACAGAATACTCAAAAGGTATGGTAAAATACAACAAATACATTCATATAAACTTATTTCAGATACAGACAATGTGTATAAATGATGCGTATGAGTCTATATGAGTGTAATATGAAAGATAGAGCAAAATAGGCTAAGATTTGTCTCATCCTCTATGCCATTACATTGTTAGGCTTTATAAAAAATAAGACATTGTTTTAGATAAAGTATGTAAACTTAGAAAATAAAATTGCCATTATCATTAGACAGAATAAAACTTTTAAATATTATTAATTTAACAACAAGAGCATGATTCTCAAAAAATTGTCAATAAGTGTTTTCTTAACAGTTCTAAGCACCTTTCTTTAGAAAGAAGAGCTGAAGACATTTCATCGTGTTTTCTTTCTCGATCTTCATCCTCAAAGATCTGCTCTCTCACATCGTTTTGGTTTTCATTTTCATCCTGAGTAAGTTTTTGTAGAGGGAGAGAAGACAAAAAGAACAGAAATCCTGTCATGCCGGAATCAACATATTCTTCCACGCAGTAGAATATGGAATTTAAAACATAAATCAGCTGTGTTTTGTTAATAAAACTGCACCAAATTACAAATCACTAACTACTCTTCCCACATGGAAAAACTGACTACAATGTAAATAAAAACAAAACAGGAAATCCAAGGCAGGGCCTATTGGAAAGAACTTTGTTATGCTGATTAAACATTTCTTGTACTTTCTGTTGGTGTTGCTATAGCAATATGAAAATGTGAGTTCACCTGAGCAAATAGTTACAGTAATAATCCCCACCCTCAGGCTATTAAACTAACTTCTGCTGACCTAAAGTTAAAAAAATTATGTCTACCAGTATCACCTCTTGATTCTTAAACCTGCTCTGTTGAAGCAATACCCAACATCTTTTAGGAAAATATATTACATAAAAGGAGTGGCAGTGAAAACAAATCTTACTGGTTTTACATGCCACAGCTGCCAAGAAAGTCAAAGTCCATATTTACCTCTGTTTGTGTGCTGCTGTTTCGTAGCTCACAAAACAGCCTCTCTTTTCCGGATACAGAATGTTGTTTTAATGATTCCAGTTCCTCTAAAAGCGTTCTCTCTCTCTCTGCAACCAGGCTGTCATTCTCCATTGAGACATGCTAAGAAAGAAGCATTACAGAGGCACACACAACTTAAGCTTCTGAGTATTAGCGAGTCCTGTCACTTCTGGTTTTTTACGTATTTTGCACAATGAAATTTCAGTCCACTTCCTTAAATGTTACAGAGACATTGAAAGCTTTCTAGAATGGAATACAGCTAATAAATACTTTTGGTATCTTAAACCTTCTTTAAGATTTTCATACAACCTGTATGCTCTTATGAAACACGGTGGTCACAATGCAAACTAGGTTAATTTCTAAATATTACATGTTCTAGTACATTTTGCACATGAAAAAAGATGAAAATAAGTTGTTTTTATAAAAAGCCTATACACATTCTCTTTTAGAAGAGCTAGAAGTGTTCATGGCTTAAATGCAATGCGTATGTTCCTATGTGGTTCTTACGGATAAACATCCTTGGCATTAAAAACTGGAGAAAAGCCAGCAACGCAAGTTCTACTTAATGTTTTTCATCAGTTTCAGGAATTTGAACCCCTGACAAAAGATGTTGCAAATTTACAAAGACATAAAAAGAGAAAGGATGTATATATTGAAAGGAAAGATTATCAGGATAAATGATAGAAAGACACCCACAAAGCAGCTAGGAGAAACAGACACCTGACATTGCTAGAAAAGACATCTAGCACACGAGTGACTAGCTCTCCTGATTCCCCAGCTCCTTAAGCGCAAACTTAAACAGAACAGAACCAGGCTTGGATAAGGTCTGAAGAAACCTAAAGCTCCAGTCCACGGTGAAATCAAAGAATTTTAGATTTCACTGATTACTATTCCCAAGTGCATTTCTGTAACCTTACATTGTTGACATTCAATCAGAGCAAGACAAATTCTTCTGGATTCTGTTTACTTTGTCTTTCAAGGGAAGGAATCCTTGAAGACAAGTCTATAAATGACATTCTTTTTGAAGACTTAATTATTAAGATAAGTCAATGAGTTTCATTAGCATACGTACTACAGGCTTTGAACGGATGCAGAGTGACAGGACATTAAGTTTAAAAAGGCAAAGAAACAGTGATGTTTCCCACCAAACCCCATAGATTTTGTTTCATTCTAACAGTCAGTAAGGACTTGATTAGAAAAAAAAGAAGGCCAAAGCACGTCGCAGAAAGCCATCAACACTGTTCAAGTTCAGACCTCAAGTGGGGATAAGGAAAAATGAAGAATTCTATAGTACTTCTAGCCACGGCTGGTGGCTTCACTGATGTAAACGGATGCTAGCCTGCATCCTTCCATCTATCTGGAGGGTGGTATGGTTTACAGTGCAGCAGCACTCACTCTTCTGGCTGCTGTGCAGCACTGCAGGCTTTCTCCAGATTTACAGAAGTCAAAATTGATCTATCATTGACTGAGCTTTGATTAAAGCAATATGCCTTTTATACATATATGCATATATGTGTTCATATACATACACACACACAAATTGGTGTGTGTGCACGTGTGTGCGTATGCATGCATACAGTAAATACGCGCATGTCTCAGTATGTATAGAGTTACAAGTATAAACAAATATGAATCTGCCTGGTGATGTCCCTTTGTTAACCCATGTTAACTCAATAAGTCAAACCCCATATTACCTCAGCTAATTGTACTTTAAGACTCTCAAGCTCTGCTAAGAGTTGTTCTTGGTTTTCTTTTTGACGTTCCATTTGCTGCATATGCCCTTGTCGCAATAATTCTGTTGCCTGCTGATGTTCCTGGTATTGCCGTACTAGCTCCTGTCGCATGTCTTCCAAACGTTCCTCATATAACAAGAGCTGACTTGATGTTTCTGTGTCTGATGCCGTCATCTCACTGTAGCGCTGAAATACGGGAACTATTTTAGCATTTTATGTTCAAGGACGGTTTCTAGTAAATATTTAAATAAATTTTAGAAAATACTTTCACAGTTAAAGTAGCTATCATGAAAGTATTATCCAGGCTTAGAATTATTCTCTATAATATTCTCTATTCTCTATTTCTCCATTTAAAAGACAACTTTTTAAAAATAACTGTGAACACCGTTACCTCTTAGGGTTTTTAGCTGGCAAGGATCTCAACAGAAAAGGCGGTGGCAGACACACGAGTATGAGTGTGTGTGAACAACATCAGAAGTTTGAGAGGGCAGTATCATACAAACCAGGAATATTACACTTTATTCACTATCAAGATAATATAAGATAACAGTATTTAACTGTTACACAAGTTTGAAAGTGTTATTTTTGTTACTACTAGTGCCAAATTTAATTAAAAAAATAAACTTAGGATGAAATTGTGGAGTCAAAATTTACGACTGCTTTTAACCCTATTTTTTCCACACCTTACCTCCCAGCCCATATGTGTGAAATGCTAAACACATATTTTACATATTACAAGTTTTGTGTTCAGCTGATATCCTTTATCACAAAGGACTCAAACACTTTAAACACTATTTTTAATCTGTTCCTTGTATAAACACTAGAATATAACCTATCTTACAAAAAGGCTTTATACAATTTATTGCCTGCAATACAGTTCTATCCATGAAATGGAATAATCTATTTTCTTGTAACTGGTGTCATATTCCTGACAGCACAGCATAATGCTATGATAGTCAGGTAGAATACAGGAAAGAATCACAGAATCATGGAATCGTCAAGAGTTGGAAGGTACCTCTAGAGATCATCTCATCCAACTCCCCTGTCAAAGCAGGGTTGCCCAGAGCACATCACCCAGGGCTGCATCCAGGCGGGTCTTGAAGATCTCCAGAGAAGGGGACTCCACACCCTCCCTGGGCAGCCTGTTCCAGGGCTCT
>JAOXJK010000012.1:24745112-24777979 GCA_025774025.1 Xenus cinereus | reverse complement strand
TTGGTATTGTGTAGTACTTTGTAAAAAACAGAAAAACCCAACAATGTGACCTGAATCCAAATTAAAAGAGAAAGACAGAAGTAAGACATGAAGCATGACAAAGCACTGACTTCAGTGCATAGCACCACTTGTTTCAACCGTAGGGATAGGTATTTCATAGTCTTTAAAAATCTAACTTTAAATTCCAGTGGTATTTCTGAAGTAATAAATAATTCCCTGTAATCCCAAATTACTAGATGTTAGTTAAAACATTTTGCAACAGTTGCCTTGTGTTTCAGACTGTGAAGTCTGACATACAAATACTTTTTTGGTTCAAGGATCAAGTCAGTTATATCACGCCTTAGGAAATAAAACCTGAGTTTTTTTCATCTTGGAAGAACAGGATGGCATTCAAGAAATGCAATCTTTGCAAAACTGGACAAGAATTAGGGCTTTTCTTGAAGAAAATCGTTTTTCTATTCCTGATCTGTAGAGAGTCACTGTGAAGAAGACTGGAATTTTCGTCACAAAATACAGAGAAAACACACACACAATGGAAATGCCATTCAAAGGCATGGTATGTGATTGAAAGAAATTATGTGCAATTCTATAACACACACTGATTGCACTCTGAACAGCTGCCATTAGGTGTGAACTCTTTCAGGTGATGCTCTGCATTTTCACGTGTAACCGAGTAGCAAGTAGAAAGCAACATAAGGTAATTATACCTGTTGCAATCCTTCTGTACCATATGCTGCCCTCATTTCTTCTAGCTCTCTGTTTAGCTCTTCAATCTCTTGCTGTTTCCCAGCCAATTCATTCTCCATCACCTCTAGCTGCGTGTTGGAGTGCTGCATTCCATGCTCAGAACAAATCTCTCCAACTCCAAATTCTTCTTCCTAAATCAATCCAAGTTCCTTAACATGCCATTTTTTGATGCTTTATCACAGTAAGTAAACTCAAATATCAAATTCAGTATCAAACACCACTTTAGTACATTAACATACAATACAGCATTGAAGATCTTATTGCTATGGTAACCTCCTTTGTTAGTATAATTCACACCTCAAAAGCACAGACATAAAGCGTTTCTGCAAGTTCTGCTTTATAATCTTAGCCATAATAGAAGTAGTAAATTGTTTTGCATTTCAAGTCTAATAATACACTATATTAATATGTGACAAACAATGCAGATGCAGAGGACAGCATGCAAAATAAAGTATTAGCCAGCAGCACAGTTTTTGTTCAAAACAAACTGTTCAAGGCTTTTAGTATTCACCATTAGTATTATGATTCAATCTGCAATACTGTACCCTGATTAAGTCTGCAGGTATAGCTGTTCTTGTCACAAAACTGCAACCATTTACCTGTATAAAGACAATTTCTAAATACATTATTATTTGAAATAAAGCTCGATTTCTATTTTCATTTGAATCATATGTGACAGTTCCTGCAGACCCAGGGGAATTTTTATGCTGTAAAAATTATTTCATTTGAAATACAAAATAGCTTTTTGTATAGTAAATTGCATCGCAGTAAGCACAGGGGTAAAACACCCAAAATTGCTGAAATAGATACTACGGTCTAAAAACACAAACCATATTATGAATTTAAATATCTAGAGAAAACAAAGGAATTCAGATCTAAAGGTCAATGCAAAGCTTTATACTTTAAATAATGCAGTATGGTTGCATTTTAAATTATATATTTAACATTTATATATATTACCAAACATAGTTATGCTTTTTAAAAGATATCTTTACACTCCAAGTTCTACTATTTTTGAAATTCACTAATCTCTTGATAGTGGATGAAAGGCAATAACTCTCATCCTAAATTTGAAGGAATTTCTTAAGATTAAAAAAAGAGCAGAAATTATACATTTAACATAAGACATTTGAAAAAAATGCTTTTTCACTCACCTAACACTGCAACCCCTTTCAGCTTCTATGAGAATTTTGATTCTACACACTGTGTAAACCAATAATGACAAATTTCCAGAAGGCAGGCACAAACCAAAGTAGCAGTTATAGGTTAAAAAAAAAAAAAAAAAAATTGAAATAAAAAGATGATGCTCTGTACTTGTGAGTAACCATAACAGACAGGCAGGCTTTTGAAACAGCAGACCAATGTTCCAATGTTTTAAAAGGAGAAAGCAAGAACAGCTGTATTTCCCCTCTGTGCTGTTTATTACATTGGAGTCTGAAACAAAAATAATGGTACTCAAGATGTAAAGGCATCATAATATTTCAGACCCAAATACTATGTTTACATCAAAAAAAGAAGCTACACTGCTCAGGCATCTGCCATAGTCTAGATCAGGGATTATCTACAAAGGACTATCATGCCTGAGGAAATCAATGTTACTTGACATAAAAGTACACTGTTATAAACGGGATCAATATAGTCACGGAGCTTGTATTAAGAGGATGGATATATCTGCATTAGACGAGGATTTGCAGAGCTGACACAGTGCCCTTTCAATTCCTGACTTCCTCAGTAAAAAGGAAGACACCACAGAGATATTACTCCCTTATTTTAGAAAGGATAAGGAAAACTGCAGCAAACAGCAGTCCAGGCAATTAATCGATTGAGGCACTGCACATCGCTTGTGTACTGCCAGATGTTCACTCTATACTCAAATGTTCAAGTGTCTACACAGCGCCTGGCATCAACAGCTTTATTCAGATTTTGGCGTGTGTCCCAGATGAATAACACAAGTAGTTTAATAGAAACTCTATTATCAAATACTTCTTTTCCTTTTATTTAGGCTTAATTGATAAAGATGTAGTGTATTATTCCTGTAATCCAGCACAGTGGACACATTTCTCTTCCTGTGAATGACTTCTTTGTGCCACAAAGACTTTTAGATGCTTTGTAACAAGAGCTATTAGGAAAGACACAAAAGCCTTATCTCGTTAGATGTTCCAGGCTCCTTAGCAGCTGAAATTTCTACAAAAGACCTTTCACTTATAAAGGAGGTTTTGCTATACACATTCAAAGCAAGCGTCTAGAATTTGGGGAATCCCACCTCATGTCACCTATCTCTTCGCCTCGGCCTAGCTCTTAGACCTCAAAGGTGAACCACTAAAACATGGTAGCAGTCCATGTTCTTCCTCATCTGATGCCTTCTCCTTACAAACGCCTTATGCCTTCTGATAAAGTGCAAGTTGAAACATGACAAGACACCAGACTGCTCTGTAATCTAGGGATTAGAAGATTAGGGTACTCTGCTAACGGGAGCCATGCGAGCAGCCTCGCAGCCTCTGGCATGACAGAGATTCTGCTGTGTCAGAGCAGACAGACAGTTGGGGCTGAGTTATTAGCTTCAAAATATGTTGATTTCACTCATGTGCAATATATGAAGACTGTAGCCTAGATACCAACTTCAGTGTTAGAAGATGTCCGCACAAGGCCTACTGGACTTCTGTGTTTTGTCTCATGGCCACAGTGGTTTCCTTGTCCAGAGATCTTCTGCAAGTTCATAAATACTATTGCTGTAGACTCTCGTAATTTCTTCTTTTAAAGCTTTGCAGTTCACCTTTAATGCTGAAATTCCTTATGCCTTAAAGCCTTATTACATGCTTAGTTACATATCCCAGCAAACAATTAAACATTTAAAGAAACAATCAAACCACATAGCATTTTAAGAAACCGGAAGGAAGGAGTAACAAGAGCTCTGTACGTAACTGCATAAACAAATAACTATGAAGTAGGAAAAAATTAAGTTTTAGCTACTCAGGAGCAACTGCTCTGGTGAACAAAACACAGGGAAAAAAGTGAAGGTTATGGAAGTCCCTCAAAGGACATTCTGTCTGATTTTTCTTCCTTGCTTGCATTTTCAAAATAATTCACAGAAATAGTATTTACTAATACAAAGTAAAACATAGTTTGTAGTCTATTGGCTAAAAATAAAGATATAAAATATATTTCATCGGTAAATACATATGCTTAAGAAAAATGAAAGGAATCTTCTCTCAGAGAAACACAAGGAAAATCAACTTCCACCACTGAATTAAGGCAGCGATTCACAACAATTGCCACCAGAGGTCGGGATTAAATTTATGAAATAACTGTACCCTTCTAAATGTTTCTTAGACCTTGGAAGACCTGAAATTGTACCTCAGAAATTACAATAATAATATATAATGTGTAACTATTATAACATTAATGCAAATAATACAGAGTTTTCCCTTTATAAATAGCAAACTTGTGCTCAGCATAAATCAATGCATACTGTTTAATCACTGAAAATTGTAGAAAATACCTTAATACATGAAAATAATATAACCTATTAGAGACTGGCAAGCAGACTTGTGATCAAAAATGTGCTTTGATTTGGTAGTAGAAACTTAGAGATGTATCTGGAATGGATTAGCAATTTTACCTCATGTTTTCATTCCCTCCTCTCCCCCCCGCCTTCTTTTACGTTTTGGACATCTGATTCCTTCACAAAAATTAATACTTAGACCTCCAACACTGCTTGTCAATGTTCTTAACTTCTCAATTTCCTAGTTATGTCACAACTGATTATATGAAGCTTAGCTAAAATGAGAAATTAGGGCAACTTGGGAAAATGAATTTCAGTTGTGGGGTTTTTTTTATACTCCATAAACAAAAACATTTTCAGTTTGTGATGAAAGTAATTACAATCATAAAACATAAGTAAGGTTAATAACTTCTGAAGGATAACAATTGATGTCTTTTTAAAATATCATGGCTTAATATATTTTCTATATATTAATAGCACACAACAGAGGGTTTCTTTATGTAGTAGTTAAGGTTGAGGTATAAAATTTCATTAACATTTTTAAAAAAACACCAACTTTGTAGACTTGGTATTAACCATCTTTTCAGAGGTACACTTTGCAAGTTGGGAAAACAGTCAATAAGAGAAAAAAAATAATCAGGTGGAACAGTCTTTCAGTTACACCATAAAACTGAGGCATATAGAAAAAAACTGGGGGCAACTTCACCTTACACAGTTAAAAAAAAAAAATCAAAAAATTGTAAACGTTGGAAAAAACATTCCCTTAGTTCTGAGTTTAGACCATAAATTAAATTCTAATGGTGATTAGCTGCTTAAGACTATGCAATTAGGTCTCATTCTTACTCAAACTGAATAATATGTTACAAAAGGCGAGGTGGTCACATGAAGGATTTATCAGCCTTCAGTTTGGCTACTACCTTTGATAGTGTAGGTATTTAGAGCGGTGGCAGAACAAAAATGAACAATAAAATTCCTTCAAGACAAGAATTCTTAAATAAACATTCAATGGTTCCTTCAACTTTGCTTACACAACTGTACGGGCTTGTAATTCTGTGTCTGGTAAGTCTCAAAGAGAGAAATACTTATCACTGAATTTTATCCAATTCCTCAAGACAAGGGGCTGAAGGATTAAAAACATCTGGCTTATTTTACCAACGATAACAGAACAAATGATGTACAACCTATTTCATTTTGAAGCATGATAGCCTTCATTTCAACATAATTTCTGACAAAAACCACTAAAAACAATACAGATGTTGTAAACAATGAGGGGAAAGATGGATCAACAGGCCTATGTTTCTAGATATGGTTTCTTAGCATTCTGAAAAGGAGGTCATGTACCTGAGAAAAAAGGTGAACTCAAGATTTCATACAACTTCATAATTACACTGTTACAAAGAAAATTTAACTCATTCTCATCTTCAACTGAAAAGGCTTCAGATCGCTTTATTTACAGGATGGCCATAAATGTAAGTAGAACTTTTAATAATAAAAGCAACATTACCGCTGACACGAAACATACTGAAAATTCAGTTCCTAAAATATACACATTCCTCAACATGTTGTTTCCTCATTGCACATACCAATAAATTGTAATGAACTAGAATTAAAAAGAGCTTATTAAAATAGCAGCTCCCACCATTTGAGTTTGTTCTTCACCAGATCGAGTATCATGTTACTATTCAGAAGTTTTATATTGCCTACTTATGTCTTAGAAAATAACTCTCGCAGAGAGTTCGCTTTTGCGGGAATGAGAAGTGCCTAGAAGTGCATCTGTCATTGCATTTTTGCAATTTCGAGGAAATATGCTTTTTTTAAAAGGCGCATTCAGGAGGCAGCCTGACTATAATTCTATTGTCTTTAGTATCTGAAGTATCGCTCCCTAATATAGTCTGTAGGCACCTACAGAAACCTTTGAAGAATGAAAAGTAAAGTTAAGTGTTCAGATGTGAAAATTCATTTTACAATGAGAGCCTTGAATTGAACTGATACTAACAACAAAACACTAAAAATCAGAACGTAGCCACAATTATCACAAAGCCTTATGCTAGATCTTTTCTGTATTGTCTCCTTGTGCAAAGTTGTGTTTTCTAAAGCTTTCACAATCAGTCTCCAACATTGCTTCCTACAACCTCAGAAGTGATCAAAATCTCTTAGTCATAGTTCATTATATATGCAATACCTCTCACTTGTAAAAATACATGAACATTAATGCAACTGTCAACTGTTTTTAAGGGTTCATTCTTCACATACTCATATTCCATCGATAGTAATCACATACCATGGTGATGTATATTCTAAAAAGGTGCAGTAAGGTCACAGCAGTTGTTCAGAAGTGTATTTGCTACACTCTTAACAGCAAACTGTGTGCACATACTGCCCTTACCATACATGAAGCAAACTCATTCTTTTTGTTCTTTACGACTTTAATTCCTTGGACAAAATAAACATTTTATCCATGAAAAATACTAAATCTTTAATCTGATTTTTTTTTCCCAGGTAGAGTTTGCTTCAACCCCTTGCGCCTGTCCCTCCATAAAAATTGTTTTTTCTTTCTTCCATTTACAGCTCTCCCCAGCAGCTGGGCTGGAGTATTCAATTCCAAAAAGACCAATTCTGGTCTCAGCCTTTTTTTTTTTTTTTTTTAAAGTTTGCATCACAAAAAACATGCCGTAAGAACGATCACAACTGAACAGACCAAGGGCCCACAAGGTTCAGTATTCTGTATTTGAAAGTAGCCAATAATGAAGCTGAGGGAACAGTTTCCCTGTACTCCCAAGTGCCTTCTCCCAACACACCAGAAGAAAGTGCTTATAAACAAGGATGGAGGAAAAAGTGAGAGAGAAGGAGTCAGACTGGGGAAGAGAGGGACAAGAAAAGAATTCAACTAAAAAGGCTGAGACCAAATCTGTAGAGGAAACTGAGATTTGATGAGACAGGTTGGGAAGAAAAACTACTGCCTTCATCTAGGACAGGCTGAACTGAACATTAGGAGGACCTCAACGTAGGGAGAGGGAATATAGGAGAAGAGGTTTTCAAGGGAGAGGGAGAAAAAAGATATTAAAAGAAGGAAAACCAATCCTTGGATAGACTTGGAAATGCTGGGAAAGAAACTGGGCTTCGGAATGACTGCGGAAGGAAAAGGAATGATAGAAACAGGCTGAAAAGCCTGTAAGACTGAGCTAAGAAATCAAGAAAGGGGAGAAAAGGGATGGGAAAGGGAAGGTGAAAAGATTGACAGAGAAGTAAGAATTTACAAATTCTAGGGGACAGAAAACAGACACAGAGTTGGTCAAAAGAATAGGGTGAGAGAACGAGCAAATGAAGAGTGAGCATTTAAGTTCACAAAGTCGTTTCAGTTTTCAGGGAATGTCTAGACTGCCCACTGTGGTCATAATTTTACTTTTGCACCATGCAGTATGACAGGTCAGGGACACATTGTCTGGTGTGTGTATTCCCTTAGGCTGCACAATAACTAGCTATAATACTAGTATGAAACACATAGTTATTCTAAGGTGTAGTCAACTCTTAGAAAAGGCTGAATCAAGAGAGGAACAAAAGTGTTCCACACCAAATTTACTTCAGCGATGGGACTCATTTGATTACTTCATCCCCTTTTACTTGTTGTCAAACTTAAGATTCTGGGGTGTGTCTTGCAGAACTGTTTAGTACAGAGATCTGCAAAATGAAACCCAGATTGTCAGAAAAGTGATTGAGACATTAATTTATCTCTTTGTTTTCCTGCTAGAAACGGCGTCTACTGTACTCAGATATTCCATGTAGATGTAGGGTAGCAGACACCAGTGTGTGACCGGGCTGACCCCAGTCAGCAGCTAAGCCTCCCCCACAGGCACTCACGCACTCCCCCACTAGCAGGCGGATGGAGGAGAGAATCGAAAGGGCAAAAGCAAGAAAATTTCACGGGCTGAGACAAGGACAGCTTAACAAGTGAAAGAAAACAAAACAAAACCCCCAAACAATAAGCAATGCAAAGGCAATCACTCACCACCTTCCACCAGCAGACTGACGCCTGGCCAGTCGCTGAGCAACGGATGCTTTGGAACTCATTAAAACATAATCAACTTGTTAAACAATTTCCCACAGAAAATTAGTAGAAATTATGCACAGCCACAACTCCAATGGCAACATGAAGCATTAATACAACTGTAACAGTGACGCTGTTACAACAGTTCATATATCTACTGCATTATTGATTATAGTAGCCATCCCATTATATAGTTGACATAATGCTTGTTTTAATGGTACGTTAATCATACCCGTAATGACATGCAACAGCTCTCTCTGTAATATCAAGTCTGCTCTTTCTTTCCTTCTCTTTTTGAAAAACAACGCACAGCACTGCAGTAAACATGAGAAAGAAAAGGTTGAAAGAAAAGTTAGGAAAACCATTACTTAAGTCTTACCTCAGAACTGTAATCTTCTACTGTGGTTGAAATTTCACTTTCCGGCTAAAACAAAATATTAAAAAATTTACAACAATGGCAAGATTAAACAAAACATTTTCCATCTGTTTCTGAGAATGTAGACAGTATTTGAAAATGTTAAGGTATACATAAATTTGATTAGAACACATAGAGAGAGAGAAAGCCACCTTTACTTTCTTGAAATCCCAGCTTTAAAAAAGAAGTTAACTTTGTTGTTCAACCATGATCATGGAAACCTTATAATTACATAACAAAGTAAGTACCCTTTCGAAGTCAAAAAATGAAATTTTGAGTTAAAACTACTTTACCAAAAATGAAGGGTACATAATAGGGCTTTTTCAAAATTCACTTAACTCATTAGTCAGTCTCCATTTTACATTGAATTCTGTCAGGCTTATTTTCAAGGACCATCGTCAGTTTTGCATCAGTAGACATAAGTAAAATTTGGAACTGTCAACTGAGGTTTGGGTTTTTTTAGAGTTTTTTTTTTGTTGGTTTTGGGGTTTTGAGGTTTGGTTTTTTTTGGTTTTTGTTTTTTTTACACATATCTGATGGGTTGACTTGGCTTTGCAGTTTTTACAATTCCAACATCATCAGCTCTACATATTTTTAATCCAACATGTAGCCCCACAATGTAATTAACGTAAAAAAAGGCTACTATTTTATATACAGAGTGCGCAAAACTAACTTAAAATCCGACTGTGGAAGCTAAAATTCATGCAGTACATGCAATTTTAAAAATTAAAAAGATCCACCTTAAAAATAAGCCACAAACTGAAACAAAATTATGTTTTAAAACTATAGGGTGGCAAAAGTGTTGCTGCTGTGGAATACACAATTAGTACTTAACAGTATTTAATTTTTAAAATAAATACATATGTTTATTCATATTATATATACCATTATCTGTATTTGCATATATATGCATATAGACACACAAATTTTACATATTGTTTGTAGTCTATGTCCTAGGTCTAGGATAAAGTCCTCTGGAAGGAACAAAATCAGGAAAAACCACATCGTTATTTATTTTCATAACACAGATCAGAAATGTATGGCCATATCGCCCTACAATTTTGCATGGTTTGTTCAAATTCAGAACACTTCACAAAGAAAGATTAGAAGTATTCCTATAGAAGCTCAGAAGTATTCCTAGAAATTTACATATTTAATTATATCTAAGGACTGTTGAAGTTCTTTATATAGTGTATGAAATACAGGCACTTCTCCAACATAAAAAAACCCAACCATGTAGTCTGATTTCTTACATAGTTTTTCCTTGTAATGCTTTTGAATTATACAAATAGTTTATAAGAAGGATGATAAATGAATGTTTAGATCCTGGAATAAGCTCAAACCTAGCAGAAAATCACAGTAAAAGGCAAAGAACTTGTAGATTGAAGCTTAGGCTAGAGTGAGAAAATATGAATTCTCAAAGGAAGATGATTACTGAAAATAATTCTCTAATTTTTATGGTAATTTGGCCTGATATGAGATTTTTAAAAATGAATATATTGCTGGTCCTTTCTGAATACCAATCTAAAGTAAAAAAAAAAACAACCCCACATCTGAATTTAAAAAAAAACAATCAAGACCCATATAATGCTCCATCATTTCACGTGTGCAATATCTGTCAGCAGCTTAAACGATCCTTCTAAAGTATCTCTTTCGATCCTGCATGTAGATAGCCTTTTGGCTGTGAAATCCAATTCTTTTTGCCAAGGAATTTATTGAAGATAAGTACAGAAACATGGCTTAAGGAACTCAAGTCAAATGGATCTATCTTCTTCGCTAAGAGATTCATCCAAACCCTGCTAAAAATCAGTTAAAAAGACTTCAATCCTACGAGCTCACTCATTAGACTCCAACACTGTAAGACTAATGCTATTCTTTTGCTGCCAGAATCAATAACAGTACAAGTAGTCAACATTTTTTGGGCACTCATCTTGCACTCCAAGCAGCTATGTTCTGATCCTAAGACCTTACCAACTTTATTTCAAAATCCAGCTCCTTCTATTATTAAGCCATCCATTCTGTATGCTTCAGTTCTTCTCTGGTCAACAGAAGTAATTAGGTTTTACACAGCTAATCTGCCTGAACCACAGGAGTCCAGTTTAAAAGGAAATACTTCAAAAAATTCATATATATGCATACTGATAGCGATACAGTATCTTTTGACAGGTTAACGCCAAAGCAATTCATCAGCTCTCCCAATACTTTATGGAATTTGAAATAGATTTCTGCTACATCTTGACTTCAGGCTGTTAGCTTGCACGTACCCTACCACCTATGTTCCACAACGTTTCTTGCTACAAACTGCTATTATCTTCTGGCAAGATGTTTTAATTATTTATTTAGAGTTTTCTTCACTGCCAATGTGGTTGAATTGTCAGAATAGTCTCAAAGACTCTTTATAGTCAACTATCTCCATCAGCTCTGCAGGTAGTACCTTTAATAATAACAACACAAGTATTCAGAAAAATAAAATCACTTTCACTTGTATGCATTCTTCAGAGGAAATACTGCAACATGATACAAAAAAGAAGGCAGGAAGTCCATTTCAGAGTAGCTTGTTTCTGTACACTGTTAAGCATTGCTCCAAAGTCACACTCTTTGGCACTGGATGCCCAACTTTATCACAGGATTCACAAAACAACTCATATACCAAATTGGCCAAGAGAACCAAAAAGTGATTTTTACGTTTCTTTAGAAAACTTTCATAGTGCCAATAAAACACTTTGCAAGGAGAGACATCCAGTACTAAACTACTCCAATTGCAATGGCTGAAAGTGTTTAAAGGATACAGAATTAATGGAACAGATTTCTACCTGAAGTAAATTACTGACTTTTTTATGACCTCAGTGTAAACTGTTATAAAAATGTAATTACAAAATTCTGGATTCATTCTTGAACATGTATTAGCCAGCAGTAGGAGTGAAAACAAGCTTATTTTAGCTTGGCCAGTTTCACAAGGGTCTCTAGTGATCCATAAACGATGACAATCTGAGTAAGACTAATTAGGAGGATCACAACTAGGAAGGGAGGCAAAGAGAATGTAAACCAAAAATCCCAGTCATGAAACCCCTCTTTAGACTATCCTAAACGTTATGGGTCTTTAATATTTGTAGAACATTCTGAATATGAAGTGCTATTCTTACATATTGCCTCATCATGCCGGCCTTAGTTGCTAATCCAAAAACCATTCAATTCAAAGGAATGTATTCCCCGGTAATTTATAACCCAAGCCAGTTGACTACAATCAAATTTAAACAAAGTACATTTTAGTGGAGATAAACCACTGCCAAATTTGAATATAATCTGCAGTGAGCTACCCCGCTCCTCAGTGTATACATTTCCTGTATCAGAAAACATCATCAACAGAGAGATAACCTAAGCATTTAATTAGGTTTTTGTTCTTTAGTAATACAGCCCTATAAATGTTTAATCTACAATGAAATACTCTGTAAGTCCGCTAAGACCACTCTTCTATACAGGTAATTTCCATGTCCGTAAATCTATTATATATCAGCATATTTACAGAGAGAAAGGAAGGCATCATACCAGAGGCTGTCCCGTGCATCAAAGAAAACTGGCACGACACCCTGGCAATATTTTGTCCAGACAGTGAATGGAAAGATGCCTGGCTTCAGTCAGAACCACATGCTGCTGAGAATCTATTATCTCCTCTTGTGGCACTGTCTTTACTATTGAACAGACCACTTCCAAACATTTGTTTATCTTCATTCTCCAATTTCAAAACATTTTTCAAGGGATACTCGATTATCTGCAGTGACCGGGCTAATTTTTACTACGTTTTGTTTATCCACCCCTATTTTCAAATCCTCCATCTAATTGTTCATCCCAGAGTATCTCTTCTCTAGTCAAAGCAGTTGGTTGCTCTTTGCTTTCACGCTTCTCGCATAGGAATGCCTTACCCGCACTTGCCACCTACGCCTTCTCTCACTGAAGCGTCCTCTCTGCGTTTCCATACTGCTCATGTCTCCATACTTCTGTAACTGTCCTTCCTTAGCTCTTCTCAAGAATCCTACCCACTGTCTCCTTTGTACTTGGTTTCTGTTCCTGTTGTTAGTCTCAAGTACTAACAACTGGAGTAAGTTACAGAAATGAACAATGAACATGGAACCATAAACTTTATCACCTACTTGAGTAAACAGTTAAGCCATTCTAAAACTATTACCAAACGGATTTGTCCTGTGAAAAACAAAAGACGAGTTACTAATCCAACCTTAATCAATTAGCAGGTATTCTTCATCACAGAACTTTGAACTTTTCTTTTCTAAGAAGCTTTGCATAATAGCTTTTACTACTCAGGTGACTCAAGGACAATTTTACTGTGCCACAAGTTAATTTCTTTTGCTTTCCTGGCATTAGTACATCCTTGCAAAGCAGTCTGCCCCTATGCATCATTTCAAGACTTCTCAGAGAAGGTGATCTCAGCAATTATTTACTCTGGTAGTGGCTTTTGCTTTCTTCCATTCTTAATTGCAGGAAGTCACAAAAAGAAGCAATCCTAAAACCAAGAGTTTCATTTATCAAATTTATTTCCTGGGCTGTGTCTTCTAGATTTTTTTTTACTATTGTATGGAAAAAGACACTATGGGTGTCAAGACGAAAAGTTATCAGGGTGCAACAGAATAAAGACAAAAAGGTAACTAGATCCTCAAGATATTATCCTCTTTGTGAGACCAAGAATTTAACGTGAGAGCATTTAACATGAAACAAGTTAAGACCCTGAGACTTTAAGCAAGAAATACCAACTGGCATTTCACTTCATTTATTCAATTTATTAAACCTGTAAACAAACTGTTCCTCTGATTGAGGATGGAAAACCTTACAGAAGCTGCAAATAAGTTCAGATAGAAGGTGAAATGGAATGGGTGAGGACAGTACAAAACAATGACAGTTCTTCCAATTAGTTTCTGTAACTTGAGGGATTACAAGGGGATGGAGGAACCCACCCTTAGGAAGACAGAGGGGGGGAAAAAAAGGGAAAGTGATGACTGCAAAAAATAACTTTGAATTCTCCAAATAGAATTTTGCCCTCTCTGAAAAGTAACTCCTCTAACATCAGATGGGAAATCAGCTCCCAGAGGATTACTTCTATTTCACTTTCTGTTGTTCGTATTCAGTAAGAGAACTCTTTGTTGTTTTTATTTGGGCATGCTAATTCCTCTGGGGACTAAAAAAATCCTACTAGAAAAACTGCAGGGAGATCAACTTCTATCCACAAAACTACCACAAAAGAGGCCAGTCTGGATTTTTAGATAGATAGGCAGTATAGTCAGACGTTCTGAGTCTATTTTGTGGCACAGGAAGAACAATTGTAAATATGAATTCCAGTAAAAGATGAAATAAGTAAGTGCAATCAAAATTTACTTAGAAAATAATCCTGCATAGCGCCTCCAGTAATCTTGCCTTACTCTCCTGACACAGCAACCTATAAAGATTTAATGTTGGGTGAAAAAGCAAACAGCTCAAAGAAGCTGTCTGTAATCCTCCACTGCAGAGATTAGCCTGAAACTGCCTATTACATTGGCTGCCAGTTCTACTGAGCAAGCTCTAATCCAATTACTGTAAGACGGGCTTTCTGTCCAAATCATTGCACTTATAAGACTAAAACCAGTAAGTTATGAGATTCCTTGAAACCATTTCAGAATTTTTCCTCTTCTATTAATACTGCACAGATATAGAGACTTTTGCAATCATCTTCCAATTCCAAAACACCAATTTAACATGAATAAGCAGGCCACAGGTAGCATGTAACAACAACAACAAAAAAATGCTCTCCCAATTGAGAACAGCTTTTTTTAGTGCAAGCGAACACTACTTTAGAAGTCATCAAGACGTGAGTAATTCAGTAGAGTCAAATTACAAGTAAACACTAATCACCACGCTTATTCTTTTAAAGCTAAGTTTAAAAAAATACCAAAACCCAACAACCAACAAACCAAAATGCCCATGCATCTCTATATTTATTTATTTGAAAGTAAGATAAGTTGCTTTGGGAATAAGGTACATCTCAGAAAAATCATACCCAGTCTTAAGAATATATCTGTGTGCGTAATCTTTAGCAACTGCAGTGTGGATTTTTTTTTCAGTTTTTAAAATCATCTTTGTCTTGTACTGTTAGCAGTCAGAGGCCAACATAGGCTACTAGAACCAACCTGATCTAATTAGACCTGCTTTGAGCACAGGATTGGACTACATGACCTCGAAGGTCCCTTCCAACCTAAATTATTCTATGATTCTGTACTTTACCCCATTTCTCCAATTGTAGCAGAGACATTTATCCTGACTGAGAGCATGTATATCAGCAGAGTCCATCTGTAACATGCAATCAGGATGTACTTCAAAACATATTTGGTTAAGAAAGTTTCTTCATACACTTATCATATTTATGTAGACTATAATATTGCTAAAACAACAGTTTAAGCGATTCCCTCTAAAGAGCTCTGTGCCCTAGCAGTCCTCTCTCCTTAGCTGTAAACAATCTGCTGCATTTCATAAAGTACACCTTTCTCTTCTCCTAGAGGGCATCATCACCTATGAAAAGAGTCATTTTAGCATTAAATACTCTTTAAACCTTCTATTACCTCCTCCAGGAAAAGCCATGAGTTGAATTGAGTTACTACAGTTTTGAAGCCCTAACATAAACTTTGTAAGTATGAAAGGCTACATATTAAGGGCATGTATCCATAAAGTTCAAAATTTCTAGTGTACTGATATACTGTAGGCTTAAAATAGTAAAATAAATGGATCAATTACTTCCCCAGTTTTTATCTGCGTGTATGATTTAGTCTGTCTGCCCCTCCTCCAGGGCAACTTTTTTTTTTTTCCCCCCAACACAAATCACAAATGCAAGAAATTTTTAAAAAGTTTCATTTCTCTATACTTTTCAGTTGCTGGAAATGAGATAATGGATCCAAAATAGTTACAAGTGGTCTATTCTAGCACAGGACTGACAAGTCAAAACGCAAAGCATTCATCTGTGCTACATCTCTTGGAAAAGACCACGTTCACATGCACAGAGCTGAGAATCTGTGTTGAAATGCTTGTTCAGAATACCACTTGTGCTTTTAGAGGCACCGCTTTCATGAATGGAATACGCTATTCTGTAAATAACATCAACATCTCTTGTCCCTCGTATCTGGAACACCAGACTACGCTAGGTGAATTCATGTCCACTGAGAACTGAACTGGGCTGCCAGTGTGTACCACACGGGGCATCTTACAACTTTCCTGGCACATGTACTTTCAGCCACTAGCAACCAGGATTACAAATCATTAGGTAGTAAAAGTAGAGTATCTGTTTATCAGTCTCTTAAATCATCCAGTTCTAAGTAGTGTTTTCTAAATTCATTCCTCCTCCTCCTTAGCCAGAAAAGCTCAAATTACATTATGGATACAAGAAAGATGTTCAGTTTTGCATTTTGCTGTAGCCATACTTGCAATGATCAAAAATCCACCTCAATTTGTAAACTTTTAATAAAACAAAATGCACAAAATTAAGCAATAAAACAAAACCAGTTATTGTCCATTAAGGGAGTACAGCAGTACCAACAAACTTCCTGTAAACTACAGGACACTGACTACCACAGAAAACATGATGCTGGCAGGTGGGTAGAAAGTGATGTCTCTGGACATATTAAGGTCAGACCGAGAAGGCAAGAAATCATAGCAAAAATCTGATATAACTCTCAAAATAATGGACTATTTTGCCCCTCCCCACAAGTAACTGGTCACCTGAAACGAACCTACCTCAATGGCATAAGTCTGGTTGTGTCTGATAATTTCTCCACTACGTGAAGTCCTGATAATAGCAAAGTCAGCAGTAGCGGCTGCTCCCCTCCAGCTGCTGCACGAGGACATTTCATCACCTCGAGATTGATCAGTATCAATCCCACCTTGTATCGATTCTTCGTCTTTGACGTTTGCTGTTTTCTTCTTCTTTTTCTGCTTCTTTGATCCATTCTGACTGTCAGTTTGTGCCTTCCGCTGCCTAAATTGGGCAAGCTGTACAGAAGACAAAATCTTGTTAAAGGGGAAAGTTTTCCTCTTTATTACTAATGAAATCCTCTATAAAGGCTTACCGGCTGTTCTACATAAGCATCAAACTAATCACAACTGCAAACAAGTTGGAAGTTAATGCTGCGTATCTGAGACACATTCGGATTATTCTTCCGTTTACACAGTTTGCTTGAAAAAAAAAATAATCTTAAATGTAAAACAACAACCTATTAATGAATTCCTTTCTGGCTTCATACTAACAAGTTACCATTCGACAGATTGATACCTAGAAATCGAAACATTCAAAGGTAAAGGTACAAACGTCAATATAAAGGACAAATATAACAAGATAACCTCTGTTTTAATTTTTCAATTTTATAGTGATAAATACCTCAAAATTAATTTACAGAAATTACTTTTAAGTTTTATACCAGAAACAGATAAAAGCAAACCATTCTTCCACCAAGTATCGTATCATGTTTTCTAAAAACTTTATGTTAGAACTCAAAAAGCAGATCAAGTTACTGAAAACATCATCAAGAAATAGCAAAACACATTATGAAGGAATAGTCTAAAAACAGTGAGCAAACTACCAAATACACTACCTTGTAGCAAAACATGCTGATGAACAAAAAGTCACAGGTGAGCCAGGCACACAGTTGAAAAACCAATTAGTATGTAAGCTATTCAAATACTGGAAGACACTGCCTTTTGAAGAGCTTATCACTTTTAATCACTTTATAGTGGTTTACACAAGAAAATCCTTTTAAAATATTTTTTTCTTAACAAGAACTGAATTTCTGTTCAAATAAGAAAAACAAGCAAGCAGGTTTTACCAATTAATTCAAAATTAGACACATCCTACCAATAAAATCTAGAAACAAAAATCACTATTTTCCAATTAAGAGTCCAACATCAATTAAGTGCTACGATATTTTTTAAAAATGTAGCTCCAACGTAAATATAAAGCATACCCTAAAGCTTTAAATACTTTTTACATCAAGTAATACCCAAATAACATGCATTTTTTATAAAACTGCTGCAATTTTAAGAAACAGCTACAGAAAAGGTAGCATGTTTGCTCGTGATATTCACCACTCGAGAAAGCCAGGCTTCCATCCAGCCTCTTCAGCACCACTCAAACCACACAGGACACGCAGATCCCCTGCCCAGCCACAGCGCAAGCCGTCACTTGGAGTGCTCTCTTGTTCTCATCTGGCCCCACAGTCGCTGAGAAGCCCCAGCCCAAACAAACGCATCACTGACGTTGATCAGTTCTGACTTCTGGCTAGTTCATGCTTTTGTTCCTTTATTTGTATTTCTTTGTGGGTCTCCTTCAGCCTCCTCTCCATCCTTAGGACAACTGACAGCTTGGCCTATGGCTCCTGCTCTGTTTCCAGGAGGAGGAGTTGAAGATTTGCTGAGCCAAATATGCTCACCTACATATTTAATACTTACTTCCTCCTACATCTCTAATTAGTCCAACTTCATGATTTTTTTTCCATTTTTTTAAATAGTCAACTTTTCTCATTTCACCAAAAATCTATTAAAGCTTATAAACTCTACAAATTCCGAACAGGAAAAAAAAGGATAGCCTCCTCTTAATTTCAAAGTTTAAGGAGGGGGGGAAAAAAAAAAAAAAAAAGGCAGCATAGATTTAGCTTCTCAAAAATGGGAAGGGCGTAAGTTTCCAGTTGTCTCCTTTCAACATTACTACATTCTCCTAGAACTGTAAATTTACCTCAATAAAAGAGTTTTCAATTTATCCAAAAGACAAGGAGAATCTGTCCAAATGTCACAATGGCATAAAGCAGACAACCTGATTTCAAGCGTAACTACTGAAAGATTTTTTTTTTTACTTTTTGTTTTTAAATAATGAAAGACACGTAGTGCCACCAGTCAAGAACTCTCTTCCCCAACTTGATTGAAACCTTCTGTAACAGCAAGTTAAGTTGGCTTTTTTAAAGCAGCTTTACAGTCTTTATTTGTCTACAAAATTAGACATGTAGCTCAAGGACAAGTGAATTACTCCACGTCTCTCCTCAAGTATTTTGCATGTTTTAGCTAAGGCATCTGGGTATGCCAGATTTCTCTCCTTCCAAATTAAGTTATCGACTTTCACTTCTTCAGAATTAACAAGATTAAACTCAGTTAGAAACAGACTTAATTTTTTTCTGTTTAAACATTGCTGAAGATGGACACCCATGAAAGCTAAATGCATATGAAAACTAAAGTGTTGTATTTTTGTATTACAAAAGTTCTCAACTGACAACTTCTGTACGAGCATTTAATATTTTGGAAATAACTACACTATTAGTGACAGATGCACGCACAAATCACTGCACTTTTTACGCTGCACATTCATGTATACACAAAACTGTCCAGCTACTAACGCAACCTAGCTTCAAATCCACGTTTTAATCAAATTCTAAAAACTAGAAATGACAGAAGCAGTGTAACAAAAAGCTATTGCTGAACAAAAACACTCTGTGATGCTCACATCAAGATAGGGGAGTCTCAGATACTGAATTTGTTCAGAAAATGGGAACTGGGAACTAGAGTTGAGGATCTATCTACATTTCAATGACAAGCAAGAAGAAGTCCAACAGCAGTCATGGGAACTAAGGAAAATAAATTTTGTAGAATTAGAACTTTAATTAAAACTGAAAAATACTTCCATATTTTCTGTTTCTATTTTTCCAGTGTGAACAAAATGTGAAACAAATGCAAGCTGATACAACTATACAGCCCTTCACCCTGTCCTCCAGGCACAGCAGCTTCCTAATGCCAAAACTGTGGAGATCTTAAGACCGCCACTGCTGAATCTGCAGTTTTGAAATAATTCAATGTCAAGTCTCTGTTGAGTTACGAAAGTTGCAAGGAAGAGCAAAGACGTAAACACAGGAGTTACCCATGGAGGAGAAATGATCCAAACACAGAAGCTGAAGAACGCTCAGAACAGGCTCTCTGCCTCGATCCACCTCCGAGGAGCGATAGAGAAGCAGTACCTTACCCTGGGAAGGCATCAGGAACACAGTCAGCTGTGATGCAACTTCACCATGTTTTAGCACATCTGCAAAGAGCAAGTCTTCTTTGACCACCTGCTAGCACATTGTCTCCAGCTCTTCCCATAATGCTGGTAAGACCTTGGATCCTCCAAACAGTACTGACTCCTGTTAAAAATTCCATCAGTGTTTTCCAGTAGTGAGTAACAGCTTATTTTGCTCCTTATCCTTAACTCTCAGCTTTTGCACTTGAAATAGCTAACAACTCGCCATTTCCAGCTCATAGGTTTTTCAAGTCCTGCTTTCAGGCAAAAAAACCCCAAGCAATCCTCTTGGAAATTGACATGTCCACTTTACAGCAATCAAAAACATTGTATTACGGAGTCCATCCTTACTGTCTGAATTATTTCTATTAAATATCCAGTGTACAATTAAATTCTTAATTGTAATAAATAAATTGAAGTTTTAACCTAAACTCTGAGAATGAATCAATGTTTCTTTCATTTTAATGCATAACAACCTACAATAAAATTGTCCAGGAAGAATTACATGTTTATTTTCAGAGTTCCAGAAGTGCCATTTACAACAGCTGCTCAGCTTTCCATTAGTTTGAAAAATGGGAAGCGACTGGATTTTAGCACTAAATTCTGTGGATGCCCAAGGCATGTTGCCTCTTATAAACAGAAAAACACTTATTGAAAGTCATAAGACTACAACACGTAAGTAATGGACATACTTTTCAAAATCATTTCCCACAGTAAAACAACAGTTGAGTAGAGTAACATAGATATTTAGAGGAGATATTTATTTATCTAGTTCTAATTATAACTTTTTTCTACTTATGAATCCCATAACACTATACTAGCACCAATCCCACATCACAGACTGCAGCAGAATTACAGACACCTGGTACAACACTACTTTAGCTTTTAAATGCCGACAGCCTCCAACTGGCTGAAGGTCAGAAAAGCAGATGAAAATCAACTGCTATTAGAAACTAAATAGTCTTGAGACAGAAGGGAAGTAACTTGCAGAGTGGTGGGGATTACTTGTGTAAACCAATCAATTATGATAGCTCACGTGCTGGTCTAATTACAGCAGCATCATTATTTATTTATTCAGCTATCTTCTGCACATTCTGAACCTTGGCAATTGTACCAGCCATCTAGATTGCTGGGATATGCTGTCCATCGATTAATTTCAAATATGGTCTGACTGAACTGTTTCCAGAGTAGAAGTGCATGTTAAAATAAAATTTGGCTCCAACAGAATCCAAAACTTAATCTCCTCTTAAGCATTTAAGAAATGTATAAAATATCTGAACAAAAGACACAACATCTAATCACTGTCCATATATCAGCACAAGAAAATACTGAAAAGATTCATGAATTTAAAAAAAAGTTACATTTATAAAGCACCAATAGCTATATTTTTATTTCACATGGATAAAGGACTCTTTAAAACAGACACCCATTAAGTTTCATTTAAAACTAGATGCTGCCTTATGATTGCTTATTATTCCTTAACATTCTCAGACAACGTATTAGACCTGGATAGTCTCATTTTCAGAGGTACTACAGTTAACAGGAATTGGAATTGCTCAGTGCCTCTGAAGAAGGCTATTATGAAATAAGATAAACAGTATTTGCTGAACTATTCTTCAAAAAGCCAGTAATTGCTAAGACAAGAAGTTTATAGGTAGCATATCCTGTACAAGGACAGCTATACTTCAAGTACCTGTGCACAAACATTACTAGCTTCAAATTTTAACTAACATCAAATGCTTACATCTCAAATTCAGGGCTGCATAGGCACCTTTTACAGAAAGAGCAGAGTCTGTTTGTCCCTCACAGTTCCTCTTAATTACAAAATCTCTTTTTTTAAGTCACATTTGAAGAAGCAGCATAGAAGGGTAAGTTGTGAACTTACAGACTGACAACAAAAAGGAACCTCAGAGAAGGTTCTGCAGGCAAGTAATTATTCTTTTTCATTTCCACACTGTACAGTAAAGGCATGAATGGAGATCTACATCATGGACTTGCATTTCTCAACTACTATAATTTCAAAAGATGTTCCAGATGCTGCTTAAACTTCTGCAAGTAGGACACATTCGGCTGAAGGGGACTTGCTCTTTGTCAGAAGCGCTCAAACTGTCTGGTATCCAGTGAGAAATGTTCTGTGCTGGACCAGGTTCATCTTTAGCTTGCTCAGTCAATATCAGAAGCCAAGGATGTCTGAATCTTCCTGTCTGTAGCTCAGAGCAGCATTTAATGGCTTAAAGTCAAATTGGCAGTCCTATAATACTCAGTATTTTTATAGATATTCTGGATGATGAAATTAAATGCACCTTAACCAAGTTCATAGATGACACCAAACCGGAGGAAAGCCAGATACACCAGAAGGAAGAACCACCATACAGAGAGACCACAACGTGCTGGAAGACTAAGCCATCAAGAACTGCAAGAGATTTAATAAAGATAAACACCAGGTCCTGCACCCAGGATGGAATCCCACACAGCAGTAACAGCTGGGGATTGACTGGCCTGGTGTGTAGCTCTGCTGGGTAAGAGCTGAGAGTCCTGGTGGACAGCAAGCTGAACATGAGCAAGAAGCGTGCCCTGGCAGCAACAAAGAGAAACCATGAGAAACCACTGGATGGAAAATTATCAAATATAGAGGATAAACAGACATCTTTCTAGTGAAGTCTATAGAGTCTGTTATTATATTCTGCTAATCCACAAATAGGAGAGCACCACAGCTCTTTCCAGATCCCGAGATAAAAACCCACAGAAAGAAGATAACTGAGCAAGCAACCTGCAGGTACGTTCAACATGTTACATAGCTGCAAAATACAAACTGTAAGTAAAGAATTAACGTTCTTTACAAGTTTCAATCGGCTTATCTGTAGAGGCAAATGGACCTTTGGTTTATTTGCTCCATTCAACAGATGCCGAATTTACTAAATGGGAAATATTAGGCTGAATGAACAAGAAAATAATCACCTGGGAATGAGGTATTTCCAATATACTAATTTTCATGTTGCACTCAGTCAGATTTTCCCAAATAACATGAGTAAGAGCTTAGAATGTCTGCACTTATAGAGACTTAAGTGGCTCATGAGTATTAGAGGGTGCCAATAAGGCTATGAAAATTTCCAAAGAAGAAATGCTACAGTCTCTACTTGAATTCAAGCTTGAGAGTCTTTCAGCTTCAGAGACAGCCATTCCTTTGCAGAACTCTGAGGAAAACCAATAGGATCACCAGAATTTACATTTATAGGTGATGCACCATGAAGGACAACACGGGATAGCGAGAGGAACAGCACATTGGGTAATTCTTTTTAGCAGCCTGTATCAAGTTAGAGTCCTGTTGTCAGTGCTAATAACCAAGGGCGCTGAACTTGAATGAACCCCTCCAGATGGCCCTGTGAGCTGGAAAGCCTCAGAATTAGAGTGGTTCTGATCTGGTCTGCTCTTCCACGTCCCAAGAATTTAAATAGGAACAGACCTAGGAACAGCTAAGTTCATTACAGCTGGGTTATTTTCTGGACACGGAATGGAAGTTAAGTGTATGAAAATACTCTCAAGCCAGGTCACAATGACAGACACAAGTACACCACGGTCATTTCAATGCTGAACTGCCTCAGGAAAAGCAATGCCTCAAACTAAGTATTAAAAAAATTGCCCAGTTCGTCTCTTAACTAACCTACTTCTACATACATGCTTTATATTTTGCTCCTATCTACTTTTTAACTTTATCTGTCTCCTACTGAATGCTGTGTAACTGCCTCTGCTGACACAGAGAGTGAAAAAAGCATCTGACCCACATCGGTACCGTATTTCCCCAAAGCAAAGAGGAAATAAGTGGATTGGGCCAAGCTGTTAGTGACAAAAATAAGAGGGCAATAGAAAGCTTGTTTCATGCTGCTCTGTAAAAAAGGTCAGATTGTCCGTGCTTGAAGCCTGAAACTTTATGAAGTCTTTGTGACATCAAGGCCCGGGCCATGGAGATAAAACAGAGCCTGTTTCGCTCTGGGTGAAGTGAGGGAGATCACCAGGCAGGTGCTGTCTCAAAAGGCACAGGCTATCCTTGGCTTTTGCCCAGAGTTTCAAGGCTCAGTAATAATGGGAAGGCAAAAGAGTTGCACTGACAGAAATGCACTCCTGTTCCACTAGGTTTACGTGTAACACCAACTTTAATTAAAAACTGAACCCTGAAGCTTTCTTCAGCTAGGATGAAAAAAAGCCCAATGGCGCAAAGTCCATCTTCAGTGCCCCACAACCTCTTGAAACAATGTTTTGGAGGGGAGCTGGGGACAGAGGAGGAGTTATCAGAATGGCAACAAATGGACTGATGAATGGATTTAAGAAAATCTTTCAGCCCCCAGCAAGGAAAAATACTTCCCCCTCTCCTCCCTTAGCCTTTCTAAAACCATCCAGCTTGCCAAGGCCAGGAAATTCCAGACCAGAGCTGAAATTTGGTCCAATAAATTTTAAAAAAGGAGATACAAATGTTTCACTTACATTTTACCCTTATAAAAGAATGATGGGGGGAAAAAAAGTTTTACTACTTAATTCGTTAAACTGCTAGTTTTTAACAAGTCATATGGTTTTCTTCACCAACTTTTTGAATCGGAAACCTTCACTGCCTTGCCATGATGTTCCTCACACCTCATCAGTGCTTTGAAAACAGGCACCCAGCAGATGGGTTTGTATATTAATTCATTCTTGAAAACGAATCCTAATATGAAGATTTAGATACTCTGAAAACATTAGTTGCTTTCCATACAGTTACAGTACTGTTCATTGGACCGCGTGAACTTGTTATCTCACAGCCCTTTAGAAACAAAAATATCAATATTTATCCTCAGGTACTAACCAACCTTCAGTGTTGTCACAATCTTCAAGAGAGTCATAAAGTAAGTATGTTGCCTTCTGTATCATTAAACAAAATTTACTAACAATCTGAGCATTGCTTATGTAGTTACTTCACTTTATTTCTTCTTAAAGCAACTGGTTAAGTACCTGTTTTTTAACAAGCATATAGTTATATGAGCTATTTAACTATATATAGAGTTAAATCAACAGCTGGAGACATTTAATTAATCCCTTGGAGTTCTTTCAGAATAACAATTTATTTTCAGAAAACAACTGCAATACAGTAACAGAGTTAAGCATCAAGTGTGTTTATTTCACTATATTTAGGCCTTAAAAAATATTCAAGTCAAAGGAAATGTCTTCTAGAATAGCAATAGTATAAAAAGCAATGAAACCATGTCATTAAATACTACACACACCCAAAAAGTTAATAAATCTCTGTCTTACTCAGTAATTTTCTCTCACAAAAAATAACCTTAGGAAAACACTCCTACAGCCACAAGGCAGCGAAAAAGTGGCTCTATCTTTTCCCTGAGCCCAAGGTAAGGCTAAACTCCAATCTAAATTTCTGCAATAACAGATAGAAAGAGCAAAGTTTCCTTCTGGTAAAAGAAAAACTTACTTTTGTGTCTAGTATTCAGTAATTTTTCTCCTTATTAACCACACCTAATTTAAATTTATCCCTGAGAGAGCTAGTTTCACGTAACAAAGCAGGAGATGTGTTTTTATTTTATGGGATCCCTAAAGTCACAATATGTTGGATCGTTAACTTCAGAGAGAAACACTACACTGACTTTATATAAATTAGCTAAATATACAACTACAAAAAAGTTCCTATAGAGTATCTTCAGATTCTTTTTGCCATTCAATTCTCCTAGCCCCTCTGTAAGCTTCTAGCAGACAAACAAGAATAGACAGCAACAAAAGCTACAAATTCCCACCCTAGAAAACTGAGTTTAGTCCTCATTTTGAACTTCCCAGAATGAGCAGAACAAGCCTGATCCCCCAAAAAGTAGTTCACAGGGTTTCTCTAAAATCCTTTTAAACTCTGTGCTTGAGAAGTCCCAAATATTTTATGAAGTACCACCGAAACAACCAGTTCTGACTTTGTGGTAGAACATTCTTCATTAACAGCAAGAGAAAGGCCTAATAAGTGTCAAATTTGGTTAATTTTTTTCAGGAAAAACTTTAAAAGGTTGCTACTACCACAAAGTAACATTGACTACTTAACGAGAAGTTACTTGAGAACAAACCTTCCAATTACTCAAAAGCCGGGCACAGAAACCTTTCATATTATTAACAAAATAGTAAAATAAACATGATATTTAGCCAATGCAATTTAAAAAAATCATATAAATGTTTTCTCTACTTCAGAAACACACAAAAATCATAATTTATGGCCACCTGTCCTTGCCAGTTAGAAACCAACTGTAAAAATACAAAAGTATGCAAAAGCAACAGTTGCCAGTATCTCCACACCGTGCTTGTCGATCAAATTATTGGCAACCTGCAAATTTACATTTGTAACACAGACGCTTTCTTCCACTTAGTAATTGTCTTGTGTATTTAAAAGTTAAGGTTGACATTTTACATTTTTACAAAGATCTTTTAACATTAACATTAAACTATAAAACCAGAAAACATAAAGCTTCAAGAGGAAATTAATTATTCTCATGTTTCTAATAATAGGATTCTAAATACAAATTACTTACACTAGATTTGATTTTGAGTATTACCAGACTGGCTGATATTCTGGTTTAGATGCATTTATGTATGAAATAACCATAAGCAGAACACTATTATGTTTATGTTTTCAACTGTGGAAAAATAACCAGAATAAATTTACTTTCACCAGTCCTATGGCATTCCTTACATTGATTTGCGTGGGTTCCTAATAAAATACTTGAAATCAATTTTCCACACACAGATACACCTACATGGACATTATAGCCCAAATCAAAAAGGTGTTCTTTCTCATCCTCAGTAGACGAAGACAATACCTAAAAATACAGACTTATTTTGGAGTGCATGAGAAGATTTGACCGCATCAGCCCAGTATCGCCCAGGATAACAGTTATCATGCTATCAGACAATATAATTCTGTACCTCAAGTTATTCTTATTTTGTTTCAAGTAAAACCCAAGAATATTATCTACCCAAGCCGACCACGTTAGAAAAACACTGTCCAGTTTAATTTAAAGAACTCAGGAAAAATAAAAATGCAGAGTATACATGCATTATGGCACAGTCTTCATATTTTTTCCCATAGGATTGCCCTTAATCACCGCCCAGACTGTACTGAGATACTGTCATTTGTAAAATTACCTTCTCGTTCACTGTAAATTGAAAGGTGTGTAGAAAACAAGACAGGGTCCACAGGAATATAAATTATGATCTTACGTTGAAGAAAGGAGAACACTGCGTACAAAACCTCTGTGCATTTGCTATCTCTATCAATCTCCCTGCTAGTAGTCAATCCAAATCCAAACCAAAATCTTTATGATGTTCCTCAGCTATCTGTTCTTCAGTTTACAGTTGCATATCCTGGAAGAGGAGGAGGAGGCCCAAACAGCAGTGCCAATCACCACTGTGAAATGCAGGATCCCCTCCTGACTTAAAGTTAGATCACACATAACATCACCTATTTTTTTTTTAATCACTGAAGGATCCTGTAGACTACTGTTAGATCCCAGTAAAGAAATGGAAATTTGAAATTCCTCCTTTCTGCCACTGGGAAAGCATGTGAACATCATCTTTTTCATGCTGCTGTGGTTTCATGAGTTTTCTGCCAGCTCATTTCTCCAGACTGTCGAGGTGTTCTGGTTTCGGCTAGGAAAGGGTTCATTTTTTTTCCAGCGATCACTGTGAAAGGCATGTCAATAATACCTACTGGTTTTAGTTGTTGTTAAGTGATATTTACACTACTCAAGGGCCTATTTCAGCTTCCCGTAGAAGAACAGACAGCACAACGGAACATCCAATAAAACATCCCATTCCATAGACATCATGCTTAGTATATAAATGGGAGTTAGCGGGGGGGTGGAAATCCATGCTCATTGCTTGGGAAGGTGACAATTCACCAGGTGGTGAGAGTGACCCATGTCATTATTATTACTGTTATTATTATTTTTCCTTTCTTGTTATTGTTTTTATTAAACTGTCTTTATCTCAACCCACAATTGTTTTTTTCCTCCCTTTACCCTCCTCTTTTTTTTTTTTTTTCCTCTCCCCCCCCACCTCCTTCTTGGCAGGGGTGGTGGAAGAGGGGGTTGAGCAAGCAGTTGTGGGCTTCTAGTGCTGCTGTGGTTAAACCACGACAGAAGGTCTCTCTGAAAAGAAGCTCTATGCTTCAACGATAACCACTCTCCCTAGCTCCGTATCATCCACAAACTTGCTGAAGGCACCCTCCTTCCTATTCTCCAGGTCATTAATAAAAACATCAAACAGTAGCAGCCACAGTTTCAACATCTGAGGATCACTACTGGCCACCAGCTAGACTTTATATCAGCACTCTTGAGCATAGCAGTCCGGACAGTTTTCTGCCCACCTTGCAGTCCACCTCTCCAAACCACCCAACACCGGCTTGGTTACAAATAGCCTTTAACAGATCACATCAAATGCCTTCCTAAACTCAAGGTAAACAGCATCCAGCATTCTCTCCCGATCTACTGAGCCACTCAGCTCATCATAGAGGACACTTAATTTGCCCTTGATAAATTCCAGTCATGCTCTTACCCTTCATATGCCTGAATGTGGCTTCCAGGAGGATGTGCTCCATGATCCTCCTGTAGACCACAGACGGGCTGACCTTCCTATAGATGCCCAGATCCTGCTTCTCGCCCATCTTGAAGATGGTCTGATGTTTGCTTCTTCCCCTGCTCATTTGGAATCTCCTAATCACAATGTCCTTTCAAAGATGAGCAAGGCAATACCCTTGTAATGACAGGAGCCAGATCCTGCAGGATACTTGGATACATTACACTCAGTCCCATAAAGTTGCTTAAGTGGTCTCCAGCTTGACCCTCTGTCCTGCAGGTAATGCTTCACTCCCTCCAATTCTGCCACTGGACTCAGGGACCTGGGAAGCCCAAGGACAGTTATTATCAATTAGGAGGCAAAGAAAACCTTGAATATTGCTTACATGTCCTTCTGCCCCAGATCATTTATCAAGATCATTTTGAATTCTAAGCCTCTTCACCGTGTTTGCCACCCACTTCAGTTTAGAACTGTCTACATACAACCAACATATTCTTTCCACTGCTAATAATCAAAATACTGAGTGGCAGAGGCCCCCTGAAAGACCACCTATTTTGAGTAAGCCACTAAAAGCAAAAATAATGATAAGAACAACTTTTTATTCAGTTGTAACCACCAAATTATGATTGTACCAAGACTGTCTTTAGTTTGCTTAGAAGACCATGTCAAAGTGTCAAAAATCTTAACATCACATTGACTTTCAGCATCAAGTTCTGTCTGAATTATCCCTAGTTAACTAAGGATGCTCTCATATTAACAGTTGTGCAGATCCCTAAGGACATTAATGTTGACAATTCATTTAAAAAGCAATTTGTCAGTCTTTTGAGACTCCCTAATGAGTATAAGCAAAGTCTTAGTGACGACTGCAGCCTTGGTTATGGTGTATTATCAAGCATCAATGTAGCTTCCAAGGGGCCAGGGTTGGGGGTAATCAGCTGTTTCTCATAAATCATTAATACGGATTAGAATCCTACAAGAAAAATCCTGACATGCCTAAAGAAAACTGTAGTCAGGCAATTGCTGCTTCTTGTGGGATCCTAAGCAACACTCAATACAGCTCAAATAATTCGCTCTTCCACAACACTGCAAATAGCTACAAATTCTAATTAACTTAAAAGACTACCATTTCTAGAGTACAGGGCTTTAAAGATGCAGCAATATTAAGACACCTAACAAATGCATGGAGAGAATATGTACCTGAAAAGCCTTTGTCCAGACTTCTCTATGTAGCTAACGCAAGAAAACTCAATGACAGAAGCATTTGCCATTTCTGGTTTGTGTCGATGTTGCAAGAAATGGGTTGCAGCCTGCTGCATGTTTTTCCTGATCCGCAGGACTCCTACACTTCACAACAATGCATGTATTTCTTTCCTCCTGCACTGCAATATTTAGTCTATATACTAAATGACGAAGAAGAGTTCATTAGAAATTGGCTGAAAAGGGCTGAAGAGACAATCTTGTGGATGTTAGAATCTACTATCAATTTACTTTGAGTCTCTATTACTGCTTATATTACCCTGATACATGTAAATTTAACTTTTTCCTCCTGAGAGAAAAAAGGAAAGAATTTACAATAGCAAGAATTTTACCCTGCTGTAAGCCATTTTAGTTTTATTTATGTAGAATACATCTATTTTTTTTCTCTGCTTCACACTGTGTCCTCTTCAATAAAAATGTATCTATGTCACAGATATTTAAAGATCAAAAATTCACGGAATTGTTGGAGTTGGAAGGGACCTCTAGAGATCATCTAGTCCAACTCCCCTGTCAAAGCAGGGTTGCCCAGAGCACATCACCCAGGGCTGCATCCAGGCAGGGCTTGAAGATCTCCAGAGAAGGGGACTCCACACCCTCCCCAGGCAGCCTCTTCAGGGCTCTGGCACCCTCACCAGAAAGAAGCTTTTCCTCATATTTGAGTGGAACTTCCCGTGTTCCAGCTTGTGCCCGTTGCCCCTCGTCCTCTCACTGGGAACCACTGAAAAGAGTCCGGCTCCATCTTCCCTCAACCCTCTCTCCCAGAAAGCCGATTTGAAATCCTAGGTTTCCTAAGCAGTTTTTTTTTTTACATTTTACCCAGGGGCCAGATTCTGTCTCTTGTCCCCATGCTGGCTCCTTTTCTTGATGAAAATGAGTGCTAAAAATAAAATGGGGGATTATTAGATAACTTTTAAACACCCAAAAAAATAACTACATCTCAGAGGAGCAGTGTTTTGCTCCCTTCGACGGTTCTGACCTCCATTGAACACTTAATTCATGAGTTTACGTGGCATGGGGTGATCAGAAGCCAACGACATTTTTATGCACTGCATTTATGCTTTATCTGAAACACTTTCAGGCAAGAGGAAAATGCTTATTCAAATGCAGCCTGTACGACGCTGTTCACAAAACCATCTGGACGCCAATTAAATTGCATTGTGAGTCCAAGATATATCATCATCTCTTAGCCGGGGACAATCAGAACAATGCCAGGATAAGGCATTCTGAAAGCACACAGCTCCTAGTTACAACTCGAGGCTTTCATTAGGAAAAGATTTCACTTGCCCTTCCATTAGTGGCATTTTCGGCTTTTGCTGGAGATCCTCGAATCGTTCTTTCTCCTGCCTGATGCTGATGGCTCTTTTTAAAATATGATTGATGGCCCATTGTCAATAGCCATCATGCGCCTGCCGAGGAAGTGGGAGACATGAAATAATTTGGCTTTCAATAATTCAAGTGATGTTGCTAAATTTGAAAATCAGGTACTGGGAGGAATGGGGACAAGACAGAGCCTTTTTTTTGAGGGGGGGGAGGGGGGGGGAGAAAGAAAGAAGGTCTTCTCGCTGAGTTTTAATTCGATCAGCACTGCAGTGGCATCAATAGACTTGTTCTCCAAAATGGCTCCACCAGCAGTTTGAGAGTGGCAACTAATCACACACAGAGAACACATAGCCTATTAGATCCGATACCTTTTCCGCAGGAGTTTTAGGCACGTTCAGTCCTCTAGTTCACACCTGTTGTTTTTGAGTCCACCTGTGACTGCTGGGAGCAGAGCGGACATAGACGTCTTACCCTGAACATCAGCCCATGAACGCATCAGATGAAGCGAGTGACCCACCTTTGCCCACTCCAGGTCCACTCCTGCTGCGCTCCCTGCCCAGAGCCGTGCTTCTCTAGCTGAGGGGCAATGGAAACATCATGCTGCGATCCTCTTCCCTGCCCATTTAGCAATATCTTACTTTCCAGCTGGTACCTGCTGGGTCGTGTGTTGCAGGGCCACCTCCAGCATTTGAACAGACCACTGACAGGTGTTTTAAAATCAGTGAAGATATGAGATTCACTTTGAAGGTATGAAATTAACTTTAGCAGATGGAGGAAGACCCCAAAAATATTATCACGTCTTTCTCAGCTGGATTTAGGAGTCTCTTAGCAGCTGACATTGTCTCTCCTGGAGGTAATTACACGCTGTAATCAAGCCACCAATTGATCTCCCTGCGCACCATTCCTACCAGTCCTCAAGTAACGCGGCTCCATCTCTCTCCCCTGCTCATCCTCTCCAACAAGTGCAGACTCTGCTCCCAACAGAGGGCATGACACACACCTGGAGCACGCTACAACTGAGCACAAAGGACTCCAAGAGACTTCTCCGGGACCAACCACTATCACCAGTGGTAGCTACGCCTGGAACGCAACTGCTCCGTGCAGGCATTGTTTCTAGGCACTTCTACAGCACCATTAAGCTTACCCATGAGGAGCTGAAATTGGGCAGATGAACCATGCTGCCACATAGACCATCTCCTTCCACGGATCAAGGAGGCATGCTGGGCTAGAGAGCTCCAGTGGAAGAACCTATAAGACAAATGACGACCTGAAGGGACACCATCACCAGGTGATGAGACATGAGGAAGGTTTCAGACACCTAACGTTACTATTCCTCCCTGTAGAGCCTAAGCAGTTTAGTGATGGGGCTAGTCACGTCAGTATTGATGGGCCGATACACAACTGCTGTACCCTGAAAGGGCAGGAGTGACTTGACTGATGACAGTCCTCGTGCCGCATCAGGTGGGCTGGAGCATTAGGGCATAACCAACGTTCCTGTAGCCCAACCACCCTCATCTGAACAGGGAGTATGCTTTCTACCGTCATTTCTAGCCTCACTCCCCGTCTCCCAGGGCAAGACTGATTCAAATTCCCCAACATAGGCTGATGACTTGCTAGCTACTGACAGAGGGCAGCCTGGGCACTAGCTACCTTGCCTCCACCAGCTCTCTGTATTGTTTCTACAGGCAACAGAAAAGCTGTGTGGGAGAATCCACCACGGAGGATTAACAGCTCTGGTTTGGAAGCTCCTTCCCACGGATGCTTCTATAACAACTCTCGCTTGTGCAGTTTCTCTATTCCCCAGTCATATGTTGCATCTTTTCCTTCAGAAAACATTAGAATCACAGAATCACAGAATCTTCTAGGTTGGAAGGGACCTTCAAGATCATCTTGTCCAACCATCAACCTAACTCTGACAAAAATAAACACC
>JAOXJK010000012.1:24723471-24735817 GCA_025774025.1 Xenus cinereus | reverse complement strand
AATCCGTCGGTGTTCGTCAAAATCCGTCGAAGTCCATCGAATTCTGTCGGGGTTTGCCAAAGTCCGTCGAAGTCTGTTGGGCTTTGCCGGTCAGTCGGGGTCCATCAAAGTCCGTCAGAGTCAGTCGAAGTCCGTCAGAGTCTTTGAGGGTTTGAAGTCCAACGGGTTCAGTCAAAGTCCATCGGGGTTCATCAAAGTCTGTCGAGGTCCATCGAAGTCTCTCAGGGTTCGCCGAAGTCTGTCGGGGTTCGTCGGGGTTCACCGAAGTTTGTCAAAGTTTGTCGGGGTTCGCTGAAGTCTGTCGGGGTTTCGCCGAAGTCTGTCGGGGTTTGCCGAAGTCCGTTGAAGTCCGTCGGGGTTCGCCAAAGTTTGTCAGGGTCCATTGGGGTTCGCCGAAGTCCGTCGGGGTCCACTGAAGTCTGTAGGGTTTCGCCAAAGTCCGTCAGGGTTCCTCGAAGTCTGTCAGGGTCCATCGGGGCTTGTTGAAGTCCATCGGGTTCCGTCGGGGTTCGCTGAAGTCCGTCAGGGTTCATCGAAGTCCGTCGGGCTTCGCCAAAGTCCATCGGGTTCCGTCGGGGTTTGCTGAAGTCCGTCGAAGTGCGTCGGGGCCTGTCGAAGTCCATCGAAGTCCGTCGGGGTTCATCGAAGTCCGTCGGGGTCAGTCGAAGTCCGACGGAGTCGTGAGGGTTTGCTGAAGTCCGTCGAAGTCTGTCAGGGTTTGCCGAAGTCCGTCGAAGTCTGTCGGGGTTCTCTAAATTCCGTCGGGGTTCGCCGAAATCTGTCGGGGTTTGTCAAAGTCTGTTGTGGTGCTTCTCATTTCCAGTAATAATAAAGGAGCACTCAAAGGAAACTTCCATTGCAGAAAATCCATTTGTAATACACCTCTCTGCAAAAGATCTATGTGGGGAGATGTCTTGATGTCTTAAGAAGACATCAAGAATAAAGAAAAACAAAGTTCCATTGCAGATAAATTCACATACAACCAAACTCCACAGCTTGCCTACTTGACATTATGATTGGAAAACAACCAAATGATTGCTTTACAGAAAGTTCATATCACCTAAAATGCACATACTGAGATTTGGCAGTAGTTACCTACCTACTTTTTGAGAAAAAAAAACTGCACACAACAAAATAAAAAAGAATCTAAGTCACAATTTCAAATAACAACTCCACTGTTAGAAATGTACCGGACACTTCCATGGCACCTACTATTTTACTGGCCTCCCAATTGCCAACATTCACACTGCAGTTTATGTAACATCTTATTTATATTTAAAATTTATAATTTCAGGCAGATTATGAAGGTATCTGCAGTACAGCAATACCTGCACTTTTAGCACAGTAACAACACATACTTTAATATACTTTTCCAGCTATTTTATTTAAATAGCACTCAGTGGTTAGGCTCAAAAGTTTTTTGGATGCTTGCTGCTGTAGTTTGCTTGGAGCCAAGCAATTTTAGGAGACGTACTGATCACACTACTCTGAATTTGCTTGTACCCTTGAAAAAGAGAAAAGCAGCTGCAGGAGCAACTCCGGCTTCCATTCTCTGTTAACACAATTTCTTTTCTGCTTTTATCAGTGACACTTGTCACTAGAAGACTGTGACCTAGTCCCAACAGTACACCACATTTAATTACATCATTCACATGTATAAAAAGGGGTGAACGGTACACAGAACACCAATGAAAAATCTGAGAAACTAACACTGCTTTTACAGTCCCTTCCTATGTAAATCACATGTAGCTTCAAAGAGTAATAATGATTTAAACCACAACAGATGTTTAAACACAAAAAATACAAAAGTCTTCATACTTACAAGAATATCACTAGGTTTTAGTCAGAAAAGACTAAAGGAAGGGTGAGAGTTATGACAGTGTTCCCTAAAATACAAAATATATTAGTAAAGTGTGCACGTGTCTTTTTTCAAGGTAAGAGGGAAGCCATTCTATTCCTGCTAGAGTCCTGGCTTTTGTTTCACTTTTCAGTAATTGTAATGAATTTTCTGTGCTAATTGCAGGCCAGCATGGGCAGAAAAATACAAATTCTCACTGTGGTTTATAATCCTGGCAAATTTACTTCATCCATTTTCTTTGGTTTCTAATTTTCTGCAAAAGAATTAGCCAACCTGACTGTGACAGAACCTACTGCCACCAGTACCTGATCTGTCCCAGGGCCTTACTGCATGCTATGCCCTACTGCATAATGTTGTGTAAACACCATTCTTGCTCCAAGCTTTTAACCACAGATTTTTCTATACGAACATACAGCTCAATCTAGGAGCATTTCCCAGTGTACCTTTTTAACGCTCTTCAAAGGGAACAAAACCACATTAAGTTACAAAGTTTTTGTCTAATACAGCAAAATACCTATTCAATCCCTCAAAGCCAAACTACATTCTCATTTTCATAGACCACATAAACAAGACAATGATGATGTTTCATAGTTTCACCTCGAGATTGTCTTCTTGTTGCCTGTACTGTTAGTTCCTGCCAAGTTACATGTGTAGCATTTCCATATTCTCTCAATATTAGAAGAAGAACAGGACTTTCTCTCCTAAGAAGAAAAAAAAAAAATTCCATGCAATATGATTTCCTACTTCAGCTATTTAAACTTCTATTTTGTGATTTATGCAGGGCGAGCTGACTGGAATTCACAACTTGGTTAGCCAACTAAACTTTCAGTTACAGAAAGACATTAATCTCACTTGCTTAATTCTCAGAACTGACCAATAATCTTCACTTGCCTAAGAATGTGAGATAGTGTCCAGGAGTCAGGCTACTAAGTGCTTTAAAGATTGATTAACTTGCTAGCACTCGTTGAATTCACAAGAGTTAAACATGTGTAAACTGCTTTCAACAGTAACATATGTGAAATGAACCAGATTAACATGGTAAAAAATACAGATCATTCTCTCAAATAGGAATGACTGGTGGTTTGGCCCAGGCTTATTTTTATATACTAACATACTGATTATTGGAAATGTTCACAAAAAACTGCACTGAGCCAGCTTGAAATATCAGATCTGTTTCTTTAGTTGTGTTTGTAAACGACAGAGGCCTCTTCACCTAAGGAATTTTCTCTGACAATGACACTCCACCTTCTTCCTACCTCTTCTGTTTCCTTTATTCACTGTTCAGTGAAGACATGCCTGGTGAGTCTCATCGTGGTGCTTTTGTGGATTGAGAAGCCTAAAGATGAAGCCTTAAGACTATGTGTGATAAAGTCACAAAGTTCTAGTTAGGAAATTCAAGTTCTCTCATAGTCCACTGAAGCCAGATCAGAGGGCTGTCGGATCATAACATGCTGCTGGTAGATCACATGTGTAAATAAGATGCAAAAATTACAAAATATCACTGTCCTAAATTGATGTTACAACCTCTTCTAGCAACAAACAATCTCAGATATTGTATGTTCTCAGGTGTCATAATTATCATCAATGCCACTTAATAATGAGACTATCCAACTCTAATTTATTTCCTTCAATAAAAAATACATATTGGAATGGAAGACTCCTTCATCAACTGTATAAGATTCCCTGAATGAGCTTGTAAAAACAAAATGTTATCTGACTGATATCTTCCTAGCACTAGTACAATGACCATGCTAATTCATATTTCTTAGGAGAGTTACAAATGTATTTAATTGTAAATGACTGTGTTTCGTCAACATAATGTGGTAAAGGAGTAGTCCTCCTGCTAAAGTAGTAGCCCGCTTGCAACCTCTGATACATATGTCCAACAGTACTGCTGTAACACTAGATCTGTTGTACAAAACCCACCTGACAGGATAACACATTCAATTACGGTGAACATGAAATGGTTCAAGTGTAAAATAAAAGACATCACCATCTGAGAGGTGGCCATGCCGAAAGTCTTATTTGATCAGGACATGCACCTGCTTTCATTGAATCTAGTGAGAGTTCTACAGCTTATTGTACTGATAGTAAGGCAGGGCCTCAGTGCTTACCTGTCATAGTGCATATAAACCAAAATGTTTTGCCTCCATCTCTTTGCACAAAGAATATGAGGCTGACTTAATGACTAGCTTACCTCTGCCTTTGCCACAGTCTGCTGTGCCAGCTCTGGCCTCTACCATCTACTCTGCAGCTGCACTGAGCATCACCTTGCACTGCAGTTTCCCAGAATGCTGCTTTACTGGCATGGTTGCAGCAGGCAGGTGATTTAGGTAAAAATATGTAAAGTTCATAATTTCAAAGACCCATTGGAGGTACTGCTGAGGGAGGATTACAAAATCATATTAATTTGCTGTTAGTAAGTGCAAATCAACTCAAGTTTCAGGTAGAACATGGCCCGCTGTATTTAGATAGTCTGACTACATGTTATAAAAACATATTTTAAGACCTCAGTCACTTTCACCTTAGGGATTTTGAGATGTTATTTATGTTAGGACTATCTTGAATGGTGTTGTAGAAACAGGCAAGTGTTCTCTCCTTGGAAGCAGGGAACAACAAATGCCACTACAGAATAAACAGTGAGGCTTGGTGGTTAACTTTCATAATGAGAATTGCTCCTAAATCATTGTATCATGCTGGGGGCCATGCCTTTTTTAGCATTATTTATGGGGAAAAAAGAGCTGGCATACTGGGTAATCCCGTAAGAACTGGTACGTACAATTAATTTCCCGAGGCTTAACTTTGATGCTTATAGGGAAATCTTGGTTTTGCCCCCTCAAGTAAAGAGTGCCCCAGACACAGTGGAGCTGGGAAAAGTGTGTAGGACTTCCAAAGACAGTGTATACCTCACTAACACTCTGGCAAAAGGACTTATTACTGAACTGCTACGAAAACTGGGTACACTGAAAAAACGGACAGGGTTAATCTACCAGGCCAGCACCTCAGGAGGAGAGAATGCATCATGGCCACATTCTCCCTTAGCCACTCCTTCTTCTTGCTTGATCCACAAAACTGCTGTGCATCACTGCCCAATGGGACAACACAGCTGTAACTGTGCGAACTTTACAGCAGAACTGATTGTTTGCCTGTTGAGAGAGATTTATTTATTTTCCTTGTTTGCACTTTTGTGAAGGCAGTACCAGCTGGTGGCCAGACCGAAAACGGAGCACTGGCCAGCCTGTGTTCCCGGCTTGCACCCCCTGGCTGTGCCACCAGCTTTTCTTGTCACCAAACTTCAACATGCTCTTTAAACAAATTGTTTTCTACTTGCTGCTATAAACCGAGCAGTTTAAAAACTAAGTACAAATGGTTTGCAGCCCACTGCTTACTTCTGTAAATAGAGATCCAGGGGACATCACTCTGCTGGGTAACAGCTGGGACCAAAACTCAGGGATGTTTTATCTTATGTTGCCACCTCCTTGCAAATAGCTCCATTACAAATAAAATGGTGAATAAAACAGCTTGGCAAGGCGGCAGCAGAGGGAATGAACCCAGTCTGGCCTCATGGCAGTTCCTCCCAGGGTGGCCTGAGGGGACGGGCCAGTTTCCCCCATCAGCGTACGACACCGGGGCCTTGCTTTATTTTACGTTTAGAGGCTGTAAAGAGCAAGGGGAAAACACAGCCACATGATTTCTGGTCAGTGCATGTGGCTTGTAGTCAGTGAGTTGAAAATAGGTCCTCGGTGGGATTTGACATAGGCTCATGAGAAGGTGTGGGCTGTTTCTGCAGGATAGTTTGCCTAGCACAGTGACTGCAAATAGGGCCGGTCTTCTGTGTGGCGGTAGCAAGCTGCTGCCTGACTGCAGCACATCCTAGAGGTGCTATGAAAATTCCCTTCCCTGACTATTGTATCAATCAGTTTTTATAGCATGAAAGTGTATTAACTTTGTTAATGTATATATGTTAGCTCATGTTATACACTGTAATGTAATGAGGTAGTGGAATTTTACTGGAGACTTTAGTACTGTTCATGCATAAGTAAAACTAAAGCCCTGGAAATAAGGACTTTGCTTCTTGGAAGCTCTCTATGAAAGATAAAGTATACCCCTGGACATCCAAGATAAGGCCTAGCCCCTCTGACACGTATTTGAAACCCTCCCAGTATCGTCTAGCATTGTAGATAAGTAATTATAGCAAGACTGACTCTGGGGACATCTGGATTAATAGACAAGCAGCAAGAACGCTGCAAATATATAGTTGCTTTGCAAAGTTTTTCTATTATTATTTATCAGTACCACAGGTGTTAGTGATTAGTCAAATTGTGTTGTACCTGGACATTTGAAGGGTATCAGAATGTGTAAAACCGCATTTGGGGTGCCCTTGTTTGGCTGGGACACCTCATGCATGTGAATAAGTACTTACCCTTGTGATTCTGTATGCTGGCTCCTAGCTTCTCTTCTCATTTGATGTGGGCCAGTTGTGAATTTTTGTTGCAGAGGTGAAGGGGATTGCTATTCGGCTGCTGTGGCCCTCTGTGCCTGGGCGGTGCTGGAAATGGCCAATCTGTATCATTTTCCCCTGTGTTTGTGGTACAGCTCAGTGTAAGCACAGTAAAGCACTTACCACACAGCTGACACAGGTCAAGTCAAAGCCTGGGAAGCTTGCTTCAGGGGAGAAGAAAGGCAGCTCGTCGCTCAGGGCACTGCTTCTTTCACTGGCCCCAATGAAAGTATCGTAACTGCTTTTCCACACATTATATTTGACTTTTGGAGGCATAAGCTGCAACAATTCTGTGGAAGGAAGGATGACGTTTAGCTGGGCTGTCATGAACAGGGATTGTACCTCTGATGCACAGACAGGAAAAAAGGTTCCTGATGGAGAGAACTAAGCAATTGTAAGTGTGTGTGCAGGACTTGAGGGGTGCAGGGAGAAAAGAAAACAGTGCCAGAACTCGAATTATATTTGCTGAAGGAGTAGCCTCAATCATGTTGATCCAGGACATTGCATGACCTGTGATCTTTTCTGTGTGTTCCAGGAAATGTCAACAATGTTTAAGGTCTGATGCGGTCCACACAGGCTCTTCAGTCGTTGTGGAGGTGGAGAGGATGAGTGGTATTTTCATGCAACATTGCAAGTTTAGGTCTGTGAATACTGACATTAGAGTGCCGGGGAAACACGCTGAGAGCTTACTAACGTGAGTAGACCTGGCATCGCGCTCATTCTTAATCAAAAAACTGTGGTGACTTTCATTAGCGATCTGTGTAATGCTTCCATGCACTTGAGTGGTTACGGCTCTTTAATCTCAATTCACTGACTTGGTTTAACGATGTCACTGTCATGTGCATTATTTATAGCTGTTTGAATTGAACCCAGCTTTATACTATTTGGAAAGAAAAGTCTTGCGGGAGCAAAGGAAGAACCCTTAATTGTTGGGGTTTTTTTTGGTTTGGTTTGGTTTTTTTGTTTTGTTTTCTTCTGTTCTTTTAAAGTCAGTTTTGGGCATTGTGTTAGTGAGAGCATGGCTGCTGGCCTCTCCCCATGTCATGCTACCAGAGTTACTTCCAATACAGTGAACAGAGACTGGAGAGGGAACCAGCTTACCCTAAAGTAAATACCTATGGGATAGTCACCTGGATTGGACCCTAATTTTCATCTCTATTAACATACATGGATGGCTACATGTAAATTACTGTACTGGGGTGTGTTGATGTGTTGATCATGAGTTAGTCTAAACTAACTAAATTGTTGACATGACACTTGTGGAAAGAAGTGGCCCATCGGTGTCTGTTGGTCTCACTGCAGTGCCTGTTTTGCTGCTCAGAATCTGCATGTTTGTTGCTAATAGGAGATCAGATGAAAATAAGTTGCTTTTTAAAACACAGGAATATTGCTAGCAGTTAATCCTGAGAGGTCTGAATCCCATTCTCCTATTCTGAAACCTGTTTTGTCACTTTTGAGATTTTTATCTTTTGAAGTTTACTTTGTGAGCATATTCAGCAGTCAGGTTCCATGGAGTTCTTAAAAAAGCAAGAAAAAATCCCAGTTTCAGTGAACAGGACAAAGGTTTCATTCACTCTAGCAGGCTGCTTGCGTCACTGGCTGAGAGAGTGTGCTGAGATTTAGGACTTCAACCTGGTTTTTGGCATGGGGAGAGTGACATCATTTCCTGAGTTGTGTGACCATGCTGGAAAATTGAGAAAACTAGGATATTTAAACAGCCAACTTTATTTAAAGGCCCAAGGAATGACACATTATGTGGAAAGTCAAATAGTAAATTCTATATTAAAAACCGCTTGAAACTAGTGGAGACTAACTCTGAAAAGGTGTGGTTTTTTGCAACTCAGGAATTTTTTTACTTATTGCCATAATAAGATTTTGTAAAAGAATTAATCTTTATAAAATAAAAAATACTATTTCTTTGTAACCATGAAACAAAGGTGTTGTGAACCAGAATCAGGTGTTGTGATACCCCACTTTTACTGACAAAAACTCTTCTGGAATGAGATTGCTGTGGAAAAACAGCTAGATACTGTCCTTCCAGGACTCCTTCTTGAACTCTTATTTAGAAAGGATATATAAGGCATGGCTGGGGAGTGTTGGAGGGAAAACATTTATGGGAAATTCCAGATGGCATTTTAATTGCTATAATTTATACTGCTTCTCAGGATTGTCTGCATGAAGCTGAATATTCTGAGACTCTAAAGTCATCCAGAATCGGGAAAGTTTAGCACAATATTCAAGTCATATTATCTGTTCCTTCTCCAAGGGCTAGTGAATCTATTTTACATTTTTTATAAATGATGCTCTGAAATTTTAATGTAACTTAAGTTGGCTCCATGACAAGATTCATATATTGTACTTTTGAGTCTGAACTACAAATTAACTTTTTATCAGTCTCATTTGCTACTAACTTTTAGGATTATTTTGAGCTGTTTGTTTTGAATAATGGATTGGCTTTTCTTATTTTAGTTAGTTTTTTTCTCATTTTAATCTGTAGCTAATGTTAAAAAAGGCCTCAGGACATTTTTTATTTTTCATTCAACTTGGTTATGTTGAATGGTTTTTTTCTTTTCCTTACTTCCAGATGAAGAACCATGTAAGAGCAGTAAGAGGGTAGATACAGCTTCTGATCCCCATGGCAATCAGATGATTGATACATATGAAGAACACATTGCATGTCTAACATGAATAATTTCTAGCTATTAGATTTTCAGTGGAGGCTATATTCAGACTCCTGGTTTCTCTGGCTTCAGAAAGAAGAGACTAGAGTAGTGGTGGTGCAGAATCACATGAAGAGTAACCTGGCATGTGTTAGAGTGAATGTCAAAATGGTTAGACAACAGCCTTTGGGTATTCTTAGGAGACTGATCACAAACAGGGTCTAAAGCAATTCCTGAATACTAAAGGAGCTAGTAATCCACTCATGACCATCATCATTTAATATTAACCATGGGTCATCCTATGAGTTTCTTGAAAAAGTTTGGGAAAAATATTACCATGGGTGATGTAAAAATTAAAAATATTCTGAGAGGTTCCTAGAATCCTTTCTTCATTCTGGTAGTAACAACAATGTGGAGAAAAAAGATTATTGTTTTTTGCTTCCTTGGGTTGCTACCTAAAAGGCTTTGTGACAAGTTGATCAGAGCACAACAAATACTTTTGAAGCAGAGTAGAACTGATAGATGACATAGCTTCTTTATGGCATCACCTGTACACAGTGAAGACCTAATAGCTTTTTAAAGAAGACCATTTCTAGAATGTCTTAGTCCTCCTATGGAGCAGAAAGTAATTGACAGCTAGAGTTGAGTTTCTCTAGATGTTTTTCAAAGAAACTGAGAACTGTTGACTCTTCTCCCTGGTTGTGTAGTCAATTGCCCAACCTGTCCTGAGCAGTGATTGTGGATCCCTGCCTCCCTGCCAAGCCCCATTTATATACTGAGTATGACATCTATGTATGGAATATTCCTTTGTCCAGCTTGTCCTGTCTATGTTCCCTCTTAGCTTGCATGGGAAGCTGAAAAAGTCCTTGACTTTAAAATATTAGTGTTACCTAGCAACAACTAAATCAATATATGTTATCAACATTATTCTTATACTAAACCCAAAACACAGCAGCTACTAGGAAGAAAGTGAAGTCTATACCATCTGAAATCAGGATGTTTAGATATAGCTATTACTCATGAGTAGAGAACCTATTGTGTGAGAATTCTGTGACCAGATTTTATAATTTAAAAAAAAATAATAGGGGCTTTTCTATATTGCTTTGAAAAGGTTTTAAATTCTTATTTCCTCTAAAAAAACAGCTGTAAGCAAATGTTCTGACATTAGTACTGGAATTCTCTGCAGTGGCTGTGAGAAAGTTCTTACGCTTGATCTGTCAAATGTGAAGGTAGCGAATCTTGAAGTATTGGTGCGCTTCTTTTGAGGATTTGAATGGAATCAGTGATGGCACAGACTGTAACAAATGACTGAAAGAGGTGTAAGAACGGTTGATTTGTTGACCCAGTGCCTTGGGTGCAGCTTCCTTAAATGAAGTCTTCATGGGACATAAGACTACTTTGCTAAATACTATAAAATGGTCCTTGTCACAATCAAAAAAATAACACGGATGACCTGAAGGATAAAAAAGGGCTAATTTTGTTTTTCAGATGCATTTTTTCCCTACTGCTAAATTACAAGATCTTACAAGAAAGGCATCATTCTTTATTAGCTTTCTTCCACAGTTGTGTTGTTCTTACTATTTCCTCTTGTTAGGAATCCCTGGGGTGGGGGAGGGTTCCAGGAAGGCGTGATTCTTACTCCTGTAAAGGTGAGATGTTGAGGCAGGTTGTATTTGGTTTTTAGCATGACCTTGGGTTTCATTTTTCTCTTAACTTTTGTTCAAAATCTGTTAGAATTAGAAGGTTGGCCCTTCTTTACACCAGATCAGAGTGAAAATATAGGATTTTTTATTTTCTAGCAGTTACTATTTAAAGGGTCAGGTGACAGGAAATTGATGCATATGCCTCAGGAATGAATAGAATTACCTGTTTTTAAAATCTAAGGTAATCTATATTTGCAGCTGGTGTATAATTAGGTTAAGAATGCCCTCCAGTAGTTTAAAGAAACTGGTTTTATTTCTCTTAGTGTTTTTTTTCCAGTAAATAAAAAAGTGGAGATCCTAGAGACCCACAGTGACTGTGTGAAGACTTTTTGTCTATTTCAACATTTATTTTTTATGCAATGCCATTTTTTTTCTTTATGGTGAATACGTAACAGTTACCAAGAGAAGTTAGCATAAGCTGCACTTTTAAGACAGTGTGAAATAACAACAGCAATAGCTCTAATAACTACTGCAGATCACTGCTTGAAAAGATACTCCAAAATGTCAAGCTGCATATGTATTCCTTGGCTCTGAGAGAAACTGTAGTAAATGCTGCTTTTGTACAGAATTTCTGTGACTGCCAGTGGAAGAACTGTGACACATTTATAGGTACTAAAAATTGTAATGAAACATGCCAGAGTAGGACAGAAATTACTTCTTTTTAACCAGTGTGAGACAATTAATATAATAAATCATTAGGAAAATAATTTGAGATATGTTTCAAGGATGGCTTAGTTGTTAGAAGTTATAATTTAATCAAATGATAAATTTATTTATTATCAATTATCATTGATAATTTAATCAATGATAAATTACAAATAATGACAAGTTTGTGTATAATTAACCCCAACCCAAAATTTCCATTAAGGAATATGAATTTTTTTCCTATTTAAGTCATAAAGAGGATAAACAAAAAATCCCAACAACTTTTTTATTAGTGTGCGTGTGTGTCCCAGTTTGAAGTAAAACAGAACCAATTTTCTGTTCTGTAATTTTACATTTTAGCTTGGCCGCTTCTAACTCTCTGAAATTAGTGACGTATTATGGAGAAAACTGCTCGTTCTCAGAGTGATCAGACCACTGTTTGTACACCATGCCAAGGAAAAGTATGCAGAGGCTCTTGCTTATACTTATTGCTATAACAACCAAGGTCAGCCAAGTTTGTTATTTGCCCCATTAGAGGGTTGGAAACGGAAAAGCGTAGAGGGGTCATACCTGTGGGGAGGAGCAGACAGGAGAGGTGACCCCAGACGTGACCCACTGGGGTATTCCATCCCATCTGTCCCTTGCTCAGTATAAAAGCTGAGGGATCAAAGGGTCAACTCTCTTTCTTCAATGGCCGACATCCAAAGACGACTCTGTCTGTTCATCTGCCTTTGATCCCAATCCATGTGTTCCTGACTCCAGAGCTGGAATCCAGTTCCCATCCATCGCTGAGTCCAGTCTGGGACTTCCCCAGTGCCTGCCGGTGATGTGTTCTCATCCTGGGAGCTTGATACGGTTTTGTGTATATCGTATCTAATTCAGAATAAGAAGAAAATATTCTTTTAATTCTTCATTAAAGTAGTTTAGTTCATTCTAAACTCGTAAATCTCCTTATCTCTTCCTCTCCTCTCTTTTTTTT
>JAOXJK010000012.1:24704974-24718620 GCA_025774025.1 Xenus cinereus | reverse complement strand
CTTAGGCGTTGTGGGTTTCTGGAGAATGCATATTCCAGGTTATAGTCAGATTGTGAAACCTCTCTATGAAGTGACTCAAAAGAAAAATGAGTTTGTGTGGGGTCCTGAGCAACAACAGGCTTTCGAGTAAATTAAATAAGAATTGTGCATGCAGTAGCATTTGGACCAGTCCAAAGAGGACAGGCCATTAAAAATGTGCTCTAAACTGCACCTGGAGACAATGTCCCTACCTGGAGCCTATGGCAGAAGGCACCAGGGGAGAGGTCGACCCCTGGGATTCCAGAGTCGAGGCTATAAAGGCTCCGAGGCCAACTATACCCCAACTGAGAAAGAAATCTTGGCAGCACATGAAGGAGTTAGAGCTGCTTGGTAATTGGTACTGAAGTACAGCTCCTCCCGGCACCCCGTTTGCCAGTGTAGGGTTGGATGTTCAAAGGTAAAATTCCTTCTACTCATCAAGCCACTGATGCTACCTGGAGTAAGTGCGTTGCCTTAATCACACAGCGAGCTCAAATAGGAAACCCAAATCATCCAAAAATCCTAACAACTTTTTTATTAGTGTGCATGTGAAAGCAGAAATTTTATGAAGGCAAAATCCAGTAATAGCAGCACTTAGATGGAAAAAATGATTTGGTTACTAGAAAGGGTAAAGCTCATTGTATTTGAAGGATAGTAGTAGATCAAGTGTGGAATCATTTGGGAAATAATTAATGTGATATTATATTCCAACTGATTACTGTACATCTGAAATATGAAGTTGACAGTTGACAGTTTCAAAGCAGTCATGACCTTTCTTGGTAATAAAAGATCACCCATTAGATGCTTTTGACTATAAACACAAAATAAATATCTCCGTAGATGCTCATATATCCTGCCTCATTTTGTCATCTGAATACTGTTCAAGCCATCCTCTTAATATGACTGTGTTTTAAGATTGTCTGTGAATGAAGTTGAGACGCTGATAAAATGGAGCGTTCATCGTAGGACCACTGAGACCTTCAGGGAGCTGGAGCACCAGACAAAGGAGGACACAATAAGGGAACTCCATTTGTTTAGCCTGCAGAAGGAGAGGTAGAACGGTGGGGAACCTAACTAATAGCAGTCTTCTACTCCCTAAACAGGCGTCACAAAAAGATGGAGCCAGACTCTTCCTTTGAGGTACACAGTGAAAGGGCAGAAGTCAACAAGAGAATTTCTGATTAGATACGAAGAATGAGAACGGCTAAGCACTGCAACAGACTGCCCAGAGAGTCTGCAGTATTGTCACCCTTGCAGATATTCAATGTCTGACTAGGCAGTTACCTGTGCAACCCAATCAAACTTTGAAATTAGCATGCTGTAAGCAGGAGATTGAATAAGATGATCTCTAAAGATCCCTTCCAAACAAAATTATTCTTTCATTGTAATGTCTTTCCATTGAACTTTGTAAGATACAGAAAAATGCGTGTCTTGTCTGAGTGACCATCAATGTTAGCTTAATAGGGAATGCAAAAAACTTCGCAATTGTATGTGAAATGACCATAAGAAACATTGGTTGTTTTGTCATTGTGCAGCTTTTTTAAAAAATACTTTTTGGATAAGGTATGTTTCTTAACTTAAAGTATCTTCAGAAAAGCAGGATTATGTTTTCAGTGTTCCCGTTTTTGATTCTTATCTTTCCCTGCAAAAATGATAGGAATCTTACTAGTAAAGTTTTTAGCTTCTTCTTTCTAGTGAAGTTTTTTAGTTTCTATCAGAGGTAGTAAATGGTGGATACTAGCTCCCACATGGTTTCTTATCTTCTACTATATTTTATCATCCTAGAACTTTCTCAGTGGAAAAAATCCACCTCCTCTGAAGGAGCATCTTTCCTTAGTTTGATCTTTACCCTGTGTGACTATAGACAGTACAGATATACACTTTTCAATCTTACTAGGGTGACAGCTATTTTAAGGACTGGAACAAAGAATGACAGTATATTGCTGGCACACCTGAGGAAAAAATGCTGTGATATGGGAGAAAGTGGTGACAGAGTAGGAATTGCATGGTTGCTAAAGAAGCCACAGCATAAATCGTAAGAAGGACCTATGTAGGCCTAGACTGTTAAGCTCACTTTGTCTCAGAATAATGGAGAAAGATTGAAAAACAAAAAAAATCCTCTGCTTTTATTGCAGAATACTTTGTCAATATTACAGCCAGGAAGGCCAAAACCAGCCAGGCAGAGATAGTAAGTGGCAGTGTTCTTTTTTCTACTGAGAATAAATTTCAGGAGGGAAATCATTTTCTGTCATGGTTTCTGAAGCAAAGGGATTTGAAGAAAACATCTGGACTCTGAGATAATTCAGACCAAAAGCCTACACGTGATGGGAAAGTGCTGTGTTTCATCTACGTGTTATATATTTTTGAAAATAATTCCTTTCTTATAGAAAATAGCTTGAAAAAGAGTTTGGTATAGCTCTGATCTTTTCTGGAGTTGTATAGGAAGTTCATCAGCCAAAGTTTTATCAACTCCATGTAGTATTTGACATAGGGGTTTCTTACTATGAAAGTAACCAAATACTCTCCAGGGAGAACTGTGGCATAATTGGTTTGAAAGATAGAAATTCTTAGTAGATTGTTGCCAAACTGCTTGATATGTTCTAGACCTTTACTAGAAGAGATGTTGGAAGTTCGAGGGTCCTTCTATACAAAGTATATGTGGAGGTTTTCAACAGAAACAGAATTCTTGCCAGCTTGTTGAGCCAAAAGTGAAAAAATACAGGAGATGCTCATTTGCAGCTGTGTTTGACTGAATACCACCGAGGAGGTTCTGTGAGCTTTCTTATGTATCTTCATACTCCTTGTGCCACCTCTAAATAGAGAAAATGACATTGTTAGTTATTGGTAAAAGATGGGGTTGCAGAAAAGATATCTCCAAGTCTTAGAGAACAGATGAAATAAATTATTCAAGTCACATAGAATATAAGTTGCCTAGTGGTTGGGTTTTTCAATATTTATATACAGAATATGAATATGTTGAAATATGAAGAACTACATAGTTCCTGGAAATAGACCTAACATACAAGATGCTTATTTGGTCTAGATCACCCATGGTGTCTTTTACTGAAAAAAACTTTTGGTGCTGGAATTGAAAGAGAAGAGTTGACACAGAGCTCCCAAAGTGGTAATTGCATTAGAATTTGTAGTCTGTGTGAACTTTTAGAAGTTTCCTTACAAAGAAATTTCTCTCAACAGAAATGAGAATCCTGCTCTTTCCTCTGTGATAGAATATAGAAATTATTAACATGTTGGTAAATTTAGAAGTGAGGGTGTCCTCAATATCCTGCCAGAGTTTTCTGTGTTTTGTGGGAGGCTGCTGAAGACAGAAATATTTGTTATAGTTTGGTTGCTTTTCTTAACTAGATGTCCTAGCTTTCAGTATACTTTAGACATTGGCCTGGGCTTATGTTGGGACTTATTCCTGTTTGTAGATGTTTCAGTGTTTACTAAGCTGCTTACATTCCTGGCACTCTGGGAGCCCAGTAATAGAGGAAATTAAAAAGATGATTTGTCTTCTGACAATGTCAATGACTTGGCTTCACTACACTGCACAGTGGGAGGTCATGTCTGAACTGTCCACAAATAGGTACTGTACAATGGTTTTAAGGCTGTAGAGACTCCCAGTAGAGAAAACTTTCTGCATGGTAAGTGGTTTTCTTAGTAGATGATGCCAGTAAATTATGCTAGAGGCACCGGTTACAGGTGAATATGATTAGGAAAGCTATCCAAGGTCACACAAACCAGTTAATTGAAAGACTGCTTTTCATGAACATAGAGACAAAGTACTCATCTAGCCAATGCTTACCAACATTTTCAGATGAAGGACAGAAGGAAATATCCCATCAAACAAGAAAGTTTGATAAGCAGAGTGGTTCAGTCTCTGTGGCCATTTAGGACACATATAGTGTTGCATTCATATGTAGGAAGTGTGCAGACAGGAGCTATAGGAGTACAAATCCCCTCTGCCCCATATTGGACATAGATTTAGCCATTCAGAAAGTTCTAATGTACTGTAGAGAGAGGCATGAGTGGTGCTTAAATGATTCCCTCAGGGAAACTATAATTTAATTTCATTTTTCTTCCCTCTCCCCAAATTAGAAAAGTAATAATAAGATAAATAAAATCTGATGTGTTAGTTTGTCAGGAAACAATATATTTCCATTTCACCAAATAACAGATTTGCTGAGCACATAGCTATTGCTGTAAGATGTTGAGAGTAGAATGTAAAAATCAATGTCCTGGATTTCCAGTCAAATAAACACACAATTAGCTTCTCCCTGACACAGTCCGAAATCAGAAAAAAAAAAATTAAGAAGAGACCCAAATACAATATGCCAACTGAAAACTTACTACTTGCAAATAAGCCTTAGAAAAGAATAGGAGCCTAGTTTAAGATAAGATAGAACTTCCTTATCTGAGAGAGGTCCTTAAAAAAGCAGTTGCAATGGCAGGAGAGATCCAGATCTCACTTCCCTTAAGGAGCCTGTCTCCAAATTGTTGTCCAAAGGAATGGGTTAAAAAGGTACTAGATTAGCTGAGATACTGGCAGACAGGGCAAAACAAGCAAAAGGCTCTGTTCAGTGTCTCCTGCCACAGATGACTAAAAGTCTGACAGGAAAAGGAATTCCAAATGTTTCATGTTAATAGAGCTGAAAGATTGGCCCACAAATCCTGTGTTTATGGTACTTTTAAAAAGACTTTTAATTATTAATGCTAGTTTTCTGAGATGAAGGGGGACAGAGAAAGTGCTGCTAAAAGCCTCACAATAGTTCTTTTGTATACAAAGCCAAAAAGAAATGTTAAAACTTTCTTTGGCAGTCAAAATAAAAATTGCTTTAGGCTTTTGATGCCCTAGACATATATTTTTGAATATGTCATATGCTCCCTTAAAATTATTTGTTTTTAAAATGTTGTTTCACTTGGAGGAGGCCTGGAATAGGAGGAGAATTGCCACCAGCTGGAATTCTATTATAGCTGTACAAGAAGCTGCAAACAATTATTTTACCTTCTTGAAGCTCAATGCTGACAAATTTAATCAAGTTGTATAGGTCTGTTTGACTTCCCAGGGAAGGATGGCACCTTTAGCTGAGAGAATTTGGTATGTGCTTTGTTAGACTCGTGCGGATTCTTCTAATTTTTAAGATAGCTTCATAAAACAGGGCAGGTATTTCACAAAAATGGGACCACTGTCCCAAAGAACTTACAAGCTGAGTTGACTCAATAAGACTCAGTATGTTATGGAAACAAGCAATAGGAAGAGAATGGAATAAGGAGGTAATACAGTTGTTAATGATAGAAGATGTAGTTCCTGTTGAGCTCCATTTTCCTGTTAAGCTTCTGATAGCCACATTTAAAAGAGAAAATACAGGGTGCACTATTGGTTTGTTTGGCACAGTGCTTGTAGCAGGAATTTTCAGGACTGGCTTGAAGTCCTGAATTACTAGTGTTGAGACTAGGGCCTTGTGAGATTTTCACACATGAGGGGCAATGAGGCAGTTAGAGAGACTTGTTCAATGGCAATAGCACAAATTCACTCCTTATACAAGTTGGAGCAACTCAGCTGATTTATGCATAAATAAGCTGATGTGGCTCAATATCACAACTACCATTATTAACAAACAGACTAATTGCAAATGATTATTTTTTTTTTTTATATTATGGTGAAAAATAAAATTATCAGCTCTTTAATCTCCTTATGGGTGAAACTTTCCCAAAGCTACGAGAACAGCACTGGGTGTTTATTCAGTCTCTAGGCTCTATATAGAACTCATTGCAGGTTACTGGTTTATAGTCTTAATCTTTTTCCTTGATCTCCTGCTTCTTTGCTCTCCTTCACTGTGCAGACCACCAGTCTACACCCACTATCACATTTAAGGGAATTTCTTGAGAAGTGGTTTCTATAGTTTGTCTCTGCTTTTTCTCACTGTCAGCAACCTTTTTTCTGCCCTCAAGTTTATGAATGGATTGCTTAAACTCCTGATTGTTTAAGCTTCCTTCCTGATTGGTTGTGTTCTTGAAAATACAATGGCTCCTGGTTAATTGCTGGGTCCATCTTAAATTTAGGCCTCTCTTCAATTTACAAGAAAACTTAAAAAAAAGAAATTTCAATGATTTCTGATCACAGCAGCCCTATAAGTTACATCTGTTCTTTCACAAAGGGAAACTTTTAAGTAGAAAAATCTTTTGGAATTATTGGTTATTTAAATTGTGATTTGGAACGATATATTTACAGTTTCTTACTTGAACTACTTCTGTAGAAACAGGTCTTTGGAATTTCTTCTGCTATTTTGAATGACATTGATGTGACAAGTTGGTGACACACTAGTTGCTTTATTTTGAGTTGTCTTTGAGTTGGCTGAGGACTGAACAGGGAGAGAGAGACTCCAGAATTATAGTAATTGAAAAGGTTATTGAAGCAGATTCCTTAGATTTCCCTTGTGGAGCCTAAGGAAGCTTTCCACTGTTATGACACAAGATAGATTGACTAGATGAAGGAATGAAAAGTCACCTTTTTCCCGTTACTATATTTTAATTTCTGTGTCTTGATGTACACAGCTTAGTGAAGCTCTGGGTTCTGGTTCCGATATGTAACTGTGCAATGAAACTTGGATTTCCATCAAACTTAAGAGTGTAGTTTTTTCTATAATAGAGACAGCCCACATCCTATATATTGGCAGTACCTAGTACCATGTATGATTGCATTAGACAGTTATGAAAGAACTTGGTCAAAGCTGGTTGCTAACTTTGTAATTTGCTCCTATAGATGGTCAAATTATTATGGATTGGTTTCTGCCCTTTATGACTGGCTGGAATAATTTCTAAACTATTAATTCTGTCTAGTGTTACTGGGACATCTCATTTTCCCCTCAGAATTTTGAAATAAACAAGAGAACATCTCTCCTAGAAAAATGTCAAAACACTTGTACAGGTCTTTTTTTTGGTCCCCCTAGTATTTTGTTTCACTGTGGATGATTTATTCTTTATACCATCTATGAATGACCAATAATGTGCTACAAAAGCACAGCAAACTATTTATGACCTTTTACTAGCATAAGTAAATATATAACAGTTGTTTTGTACCCCAGCTTACTGCCAGCATGCCCATTACTCCTGAGCCCCTTGTATGTGTCAAGACTGACTCCTGAAGGTGTCTTAACCATGCTCGTTGTCGAGTCTCCTGCTGTGCTCTCTTTTCCTTTCTCCCCTGATCTTTATTAATTCATTCCCTTTGTATGGCAGTGAGAACAAATGGGAGAAGGGAAGGGAGAGAGCAACTCTGTTGAATTCTTTGTTAGTACAAAGCATTTTCTTGAAATAGAAGTCTCACTAAAGTGGGCAGAGAAACCTTCCTCTGTGTGCAAGGGGCAATGACTATGTGGTTCTCAAGGAGACTGAGATAGACAGAGGACACAGGGAGTGCTGCTATATAAGCAAATGAGAATTGAGATGAACAGGTTGTTGATCTGTATTTGGTTTGCTTCTCCATAGGGGAAGATAGCATATGAGTGTACTGATAAAAGTTTGAAACATCGTGCATCCATACTAAAAGGCTGAATTAAGTTCCCTAAAGAATTTTAGTTTCTACATTTCTCAACTTCTCAGTCTTTGACTGTGCACTTTTAAGAATGCTTTTCTGACATAGCTTTTTCTGTAAAGTGCAGAAGTGCCACAACTGTATTAGTGAAATACGGTAGAATATACTCTCAGTGGGTTATTAATCAATACTGAAAGATCACAACTCAAAATGTCTTAAACTTTATTTCTGTAAAAAATATATTTCTATCTTTTCGTTAAATCAGATTTGCACTTCTTTTCATAAGGATAGTTCTTAGTCTTTGTCTAGCTGGCCTTTCTGCTGTTTGCAGCTAGATGGGGTGAGAGCAACACTAAAATTCAGTTGGAACACCTGTGCTGAATTCCAAAATACAGTGAGTAGCTAAAGTCCAACAGTATATTTAATATATGGCTGCACAGAAATATTTAGTTAAAAACATGTTACACTGTACTTTCTAGCAATTCAGTAAACAAGATGCCACTTAAATTTTGTTTTTATGACTATTAAATGATTTTATGACTTCACGGCAGTCTTCATATTCATTATGTCTTATACCTAAACTATTAGATTGTGTTTCTTAGGCATTGTTTGCCCCTATGTAATTGACTTGGAGGGTTACGTATGGAATTTGAAGGGGATGGGAAGAAGGGAGCATTGTTATTTCATAAAACAAATAAACCAATTGAGGGAAAAGAGAACATATTTTTCTTTTCCCTTAAATATTTATCCTTCAAGACTATTTCATGAAAGTAACCAATAGTTAATCATCCATCTTGCTGGTTTTGTACCCAATCGTTAAGAAGTTTTTAACTGCATTTTTCTTTTTTCTTAAACTATGGACAGCTGACTCCTCATTTATCTCATTTGTCACTTAGTTTATAAAAACATGGCAGTGAAAGCATGGCAAGGCTTTGAGAATAAAATGTTTTCTAACCACAGCACATTGGCAGCTAAGGGAAAAAAAAGTTGGATGTTTTAAAAACGTTAAATAGATCCAGCTGAAATTTTTAACTTTGCAAAACTGAACAGATGCATAGACTTTATATCTAGAAGATACAGAGCCATAGATTTTATAACACTTATGCCCTGATAATCGTACAGAGTCTACAATACTTACTGTAGAATTTTATCTAGTAAGTCCTTTGTCAATCCCAGCTTTGCAGCTGAGATAGCTACATATAGGGAGCTGAGGAATGGAAAGACCACTTGACAACCACAAGATCCTATGGGAATATGTGGTAGAGCTGGTAGCTGAATCCAGATCTCCTGAATCACAGGCCAATTTTGTACAAAACAATCAATTTTCTCTAGTTAGCAAAATAAAGCACCATCTTTTGTCAGTGCTGTAGTTATGCAGAGGTTTAGCTGCATAAAGAATGTTGTCAAACCATGGTAAACAGCTATACTACTTCACTAGGGTGCAATTGAGAGAGATTGTTGAGTTCCAGAGTGCCACAGAACCGGTTCATCGTATTGTTTATACTAAGCTGGGCTAGGCTTGGAAGACTCCTGTGGTATCTCCTCTGTGGAAGATGCCTGTTTTACTCCATGTTTGTGTTCTTGCTATATAACCAAGCAGTAAAACATTAGCATTTTTTCTGCTTTCCTATGTAGTACCTTACATTTTCAAAATGTGCTATGAATGTTCATACATCGTAGCAGCAGTCCAGTTACATCGATGTAATGGATGAAAGAGTATTATAGCATATTGGTTTACTTTTGGGGAGAATGAGGCATGAAAAGGTTAAGTAATCTGATTGTAGGAACTGTGGCCTAGTGATTTATGCATGGATCTGGGTGGCAAGAGACCTGTATTTCAGTCAGAGCTCTGTCTGTCTTATGTAATGTTATTGAGTAATCGCTTGCCTTGCGTTTTTTTATTCCTAGGACCAAAAGACTCATGTGTGATCGTGCACAGTGCTTTGTTCTGTGATCAATCCAATATACCACACTTCTAAATACCTTGCAAAGGAGGTTATATTAAAACAAAAGCTACACTACCTTCTCACTCAAGGTAAGAGGATTGCTATACTGAATGCTGCATATACTGTTTTGCCAAGGGCACTCTGTGTACAAAGAAAATAAACCATTTATAGATTTCTGAATTTCTGAATGTCTGTGTCCTGGCTTTGGTGGAGTTCAGAGCAGCAGTTAAATGTCAGTCTGGGTTTGCTGCAGTGTAGTGACCATATATATCTCTTCTTGCTCTGATGAATCCGTGGAATAGACAGATAGAATAGAAGAGCTAGGACCCCAGCTCATACTTTCTTCACAATAATGCAGTTCTCTGCTGACTGCATTGACCTGCTGTCTAGTCTTCTGCTTCCTAAAAAAGCCAAAGAGAATTGGATCCATTGTGCGTATTGTGTTTAAACACATGGTGTACTCTCTTTTGGTGTTCTCAGACGTTTGGGTGGGACATCTGGATTCTTTCTCCTGTACATGCTGATGAAGCAGGAAATTATTTTAACTGAAAACTGGTTAAGGCCGCTTTCTTGTCACAAGGCTGATACTGCCTTAGCCTCTCACATACACAGTGTTGGAGAGCACTATGGCCAGGCAGAGCTCAGTGACTGCTCTCTACACATCGTCAGTGTTTCACAAGCCAATGTATCTTGGTCACAAACTAGGTATAATAAACAACAATTATATCCCTTTTTGGCATTAAAGCTGTTTTCTCACCTCCCCTGGATCTGAACAATGAAAAATTAACCAAACCTCCAATCAACAAGAAACAGCAATGATTTAAAAACTCTTATTTGAAAAAAGCCCAAATCTGGCACCTACTGTATCTTATGTGCCTCTAAGTAGTCTGGGCAGGACTAGTCAGGCTTGCTACATTTCAAGAGGAATGCTTGCAGAGGGGGAGGATTGCTCATGCCAGTAGCTCTCTCTGATGAAAAATGGAAAGCAGTTATTATCTTCAAAAGTCCATGAAGATTCAGTTAAGGTAAAATATGAGACGTGATCAAAGGATAAAAATCACAAATCTCAAGTGATTGTCTGATTCCATGACAAATATTCTCTTCAGCCTTTTCCAAGAGACATAAAGGCACCAGACAAACTGTCCTGGATGATTGAGGATACCCATCCCTTAGTTCACTTTAGGAGGATTAAGAGCACATCTGCTTCCTTTTGTCAAGGCACATATTTCCCAGGCTTTTGATGGGTTAGGTTAGCATCAGTAAGATGCAGGCTGCATGATATGTATCTTTTCATCATCCTGAAGCTTATTTTTTATTTTAAGAGTGAGAAGAACCCTGAAATGAAAAAAAGTTGAACAAACTATTTTTTTCCCAAAAAGTTATATTTATTTTTTTCCAGGGAAAATCAAGAAAGTCTTGTTATGATTTAGTTTCAAACAATCTTTTCAGTCTATTTTATGGTATTAACAGTGAATTGGAAAGTTGATGATTGCTGAATTTCAGTGATTTTTACCTCCTAATTTGTAGTTCCAGGACCTATACCCTTATCTGGTAGAGACTCTTATTATGTATTTTAGTTTAAATGAAGCTCTGAAGTACCTCTATGTCTGTATGAGTAATAAGGGGTTTTAGACAGAACTAGGAACCACGAAATTTTGAGCTTTCTCTGGTTTTAATTCTGCATATTCTTCATTAAGTCCCATGTGCTTCCATGTATGAAAAAAAAATGAGGCTATTTTCTATCATTCTTCTTCCCACCATTTGTGTCAGAACAGCCACAGGGCTGCTCTAAACAACTGCTTCCTAATTATCCTTAAAAGGCAATTTCACTTGTGGTGACGAAGATAATGGATGAAACAGAGGTACATAAAAGAGCAACTAAAATTCACTGTGTTTTGATTCCTCCTCCCCTGTCTCCCAGCCCCTACAGTCCCCAGGCAAAATGGAGGAAGAATCTGGCTCTTAACCTTTTTGTAGCCTGGAGGAAGACAAATCCTTAATCTTTTTTTCTGATTTTTCCATTTATAGGAAAATTCCATTTATAGGAAATAACCTCAAAGTCGTAAATGCAAATGAAAAGTATGACTGTAACTAGAGAGTACTACTATTGGCTAATTTTGTTTAGCTATAAAGCAACATTTTGTTTAGCAATTTAACCAACAATTCACTAATCATGTAGATATTGCAAAAACTTTTCAGAAAGCGTCTTTTTTTATGCATCATTATAAGAAGTACTGAAAGTTACTATATACGTTTATGTAAAGTACTGGAATTGCCCTTCTCAGAACCTTTTGGTTTCATTTGCCTCTCATTTTTTGGCTTGTTTGTGACTCCTAGCCTACAAAAAAAAAAAAAAAAAAAAAAGGGAATACGAGTTAACCATTGTGCAGTGTTCAGCATTTAGTTTTCTTTTCTTTTTAGGAGGAAAATACATTTCACAGAGACTAGCCACTGAATTTATAGTGCATTGCCATGGTGATCACCATGGAAAACTCAACAGTTATCAACTATTGTGTTCCACAAAATGTTAAGAAAATGCAAAATTTCTTACTGTGGAGGCACCTGTCAGCCTGTGGTTCTGTTTAACAAATGTTTCATTGTAATGAAAATCATCGAAGTATATGAATATTTGAATATTTTTATCATTGAAGTTAAGAACTCAGATTTGTTCTTACAGGACTGCTCTGTTTTTAGGGGGAACATGGGGCTCGGGACTACATGGGGAAGAAGCAGTGGTGTGAGGCTGCAGCTGGGGAGCTGCTGCCTACCTGCAGGACTCAGAGGGTGGGATCTCCCTTGACAGCAACTGCTCCCAGCTGTGGAGTGTGCTCCATCCTCCCTCTCCATCCAGGACCCCGACTGCCAAGCACAATTTGTCAGCAGTCTAAACACGTATCTGATGTTGGATCCTGGAGCTGGAAGGAAGCTGAGGACCTGTGGTGTAGTCGCCTGAGACTGAAACACCGCACTGAGGAGAGTGAGATGGAACCGGATGAATGTCTTTTGTGTGAAGTATGAGGCTTGAAAAGTCTGGTATTGTGCAGTCCGATACTGCTTTTGACTGAGTTAGCTTTTGATCTGAGTTACAGCATGATAAATTTATCTAGCTTTACTTGACAAAATTAAACATCAGATTTTATTTTAGTAGAGTTACTCTGCATTTTGGCAGATGCAATTAAGATCAAAATCCTGAGTTACATTGTTGTCTTTCATTTTGAACAATTGAAATGTGAACAAGGAATTCAGCAAACTTACAGAATGATGAAAGGACAAATTCTTTTCTTACTTCTATCTATGGAAAATGAATGTTTAGGATTTGACACTGGTTCTGTCAAGGCAGAGTGTGGCCCTGGTTGTGCATTTTAAACAAGGCTCAAACTGTGGTTGGGTGAGACTCACCTCAAATGAAAGCTTAACAAAATCTTTTCCTCTCTTGTAGAAACTACTTTCCTCCTCCTGTAGTTGTCCACTTTTTTCCATATTAATGATTAATTGCTTATGTTCCTGCTTTCTTACTAAAATGCTGTCTTCCACCTACTGTTTCCTTCTGTTTTATTCCTTTACAGTTGTTCCAGCTAAGCACCAGCATCTATATGCAAAGCATCTGTGTATATGAAACATGTGATTCTTATTTTGTTCTGCTCCAGACATGATGTGTGTGTGCATAGGAAGGAAGATGAAGTAGTTAGCAGTGCTAACAGAAAGCTAGATGGTTTAGAAGAAGTCTGCTTGCTTAAGTGAACTGAAAAAAACCCATAATCTTTCAAATTAAAATATTCTTAAATCAAGGGAAAAAAAGGAGATTCTGGATTAGTACTCCAAAAGGAAATATCTTTAGCATTGCAAATTGTTGCTTTACAGTCTGAAACTGAGCAAGGTTTCCAAAGTCTGGTTTAAATAAGCAGTATTCTTAAGGAACACAAAATTTAAAGCTTAAAATATGGAGTTTCTTTCTCTTTTTTCTTTTTTTTTTTTTTCTATTTTCTTCTTTTTTCTGTTTCCTTTTTTCTCTTTTTCCTTTTTTCTCCTTTTCCTTTTCTTCTTTTCTTCTTTTTCTACTTTTCCTTTTCCTTTTTCCCCTCTCTTTTTCTTTTACTTTTTATTAATTTTTGGTCAACTTTCAAAATTTTTTTCTTAAATCACTTTTC
>JAOXJK010000012.1:24673803-24704874 GCA_025774025.1 Xenus cinereus | reverse complement strand
ACGGGCCGGTTTAATAATCCACAAGATCAGGTACAGTGGGCATGGAAAGTTTTGTTTCATTTTGCATATATTCAGGAGATAGTTGTATTTTAAATCTTAATTGACAAGGTAGTAATCCTTTTTACAAACTGACTCTGGGAAACCTTTTTCTGCAATGTGTATAGAAAATCACTTATGAGGAATACTGGAGCACCAGAGGACTAATCTTAGCTTGACTTTGCTATGGTTTAAAGTGGGGATTTAGATGCTTACAGGCTAGATATTCAAGATCTTACATGGATGTTGTGCACCTGGAAACGGGCTTTTCTTTTTCTGAGGTCCCATGAAAGTCTTTACACATACAGGTTGAAAGTCATCCTTTCTGTCATAAGGAACATCACTTGAAGTGAAGGAAGAGCTATGTGTATATCTGAGAGTTTAATGCTTGCACAGAGACGGAGTAAACTGGTTTTTGAGGAGAATGAAGTGACTACTGGAGGTTGGGATGTACTACCATAATTTGCAGGTAGGATTCACAGCCTCTGGGTTGAGTGTCCCGGTTGGGCCTCTGGATCTCTCCATCACCTTTATTTGCAGATCTCTTAGGTGATAGGACTGTGTGTGAACACTCCTGGGCCTCTCTGGGTGTGTTTCTATAGCAGGAAGCCTTTGTGTCACAGCCTGTGTGGTTTAAAATAGGTGTTTGGATTCCACCTATTATTACAGTAGTTGCCATTCTTTTCCAAAGGGACATGCATAGCTTATGGTTTCCATGGTGCAGAGAACTTGTTGACCAGAAGCAAAATTCAATCTACAATGCATATCAATTGCAACATCAGAATTATTTGCATCTCTCTGAATATGTTGCAGGGAATGGAGAGCAGAAGTTAGACAACACTTGCTGATTTCATTCTCTATCTAGTGAACAAATAGCCTCTGACTGTTTTGGTATCTCTGTGCCCCTCTCATTCTGACAAACTGTGCCTGTTCCATTTTTTGCCTTATAAATCCTTTGGGACAGGAACTCTATTCTGTGTTTGTACAGTATCTAGGACAGGGGGTCCTGACCCTTAGCTGAGGCTGCAATGAAAATGTAGATAATGTTAAGAATATAAAAATGTCTGTACCACATAAAACCAGACCCAGCTAACACAGGCTTCTCCTTCTGATGGTGGACAATTTTGACTATTTAGGGTAAATATGTAAGATACTGATTTGCCTTTCTGGATTCTGGCACTCAGCAGTATAGGGACTCGTATAGCCGGAAGCATCTAGATGATTGTTTGTAACGGACACTAATGGACCTAACCTCCCTGCATCCAATTCTTTCTCTAAAACAAACTGTAAAGTAAAACTAGGTAAATACCACAGATGACATAAATATTAGTGTGGGTGAAAGTTAATACTACAGAGAGTGAAATAATGTGGAGTAGCTGCTAATGCTGTTATTTTAGGGAGTGGTACAGCACAGCTCAGAAACCATTAGCTAACTCCTTTGAAATACATTTTTATTGCATGAGCAGGTTGGGGAACCACACCTAAATTCTACTGTTACAAAAAATGTAATGGTTTTATTCTTTTAAGCTTTAGTGGCTTTGAGCACAGCAGCAATCTAAAGGTATTAGTTCAAAGAAAATCATATTCAAAATAACTATATTAGCTTTCCTTTGATGTAGCAAGCCCAGCATTCATAGAATTTTTTTGGTTGGAAGGGACCTTTAAAGGTCATCTAGTCCACTGCCCCCTGCAATGAACAGGGACATCTTCAACCAGATGAATTTACCCAGAGCCCCATGCAACCTGACCTTGAATGTTTCCAGGGATGGGGCATCTACCACCTCTCAGGGCAAACTGTGCCAGTGTTTCATCTCCCTCATTGTAAAAAATTTCTTCCTTATATCTAGTCACAATCTACCCTCTTCTAGTTTAAAACCATTGCCCTTTGTCCTATCGCAAGAGGCCCTGCTAAAAATTTTGTCCCCATCTTTCCTATAAGCCCCTTTTACGTACTAGAAGGCCACAATAAGGTCTCCCCAGAGCCTTCTCTTCTCCAGGCTGAACAACCCCAACTCTCTCAGCCTGTTCTCTTAGGAGAGGTGCCCCAGCCTGCTGATCGTTTTTGTGGCCCTCCTCTGGACCTGCTCCAACAGGTCCATATCCTTCTTATTTTGGGGACTCCGAAGCTGGGCTCAGTAGTCCAGGTGGGGTCTCACTAGAGCAAACTAGAGGGGCAGAGTCACCTACCTCGACTTGCTGGCCACACTTTTTTTGATGCAGCCCTGGAAACTGTTGGCCTTTTGGGCTGCGAGTGCACATTGCCAGCTCATGTCCAGCTTTTCCTCCACCAGTACCCCCAAGTCCTTTTCAGCAGGGCTACATGACACATCTGCATAAGAAATTCAGTTTTAGTCCAGTGGGACTAGAGAATTAACATCCTTGTGTCACATTCCTCGTTGGTCACTCATTTTATATTCCCAGAAGAGTACCTGAGCCTCTGTAATTATAAGACAAATGACTGTAGATGCATCAATGCAGTTTCCTATTAATAACGCTACTGGGGTTTCACAGAGATGGGGAAAGTCATGTTCTAACTAGCTGCTGGATGTAGACCTTATATACCTTAGAAATTGGTATGGCTTGTAAATATCTCATCCTTTTCTTACACAACTCTGATATCACAAAAATTTATCATTTTTCTCACAGGGAGCTGCACAGATGCTACATCTGATATTTTAAAGACAAATAGTTTCTGCATAACCTATTCCAAAGATACCTTAACAGACCTTCAGCTAAATAAATATCTTTACACTATTTTAGGCCTTGTATATCTAAAGGAAAAGCTGGATATTCTTCAAATATGACAAGTACAAAAGATGGGAAACATTATTGGGGATAGAAACAAGGGCAAAATATTTCAGGACAAAGGTAATAGCTGAGGAAAGTGCTGAAAAGAGGGGCTTGGAAAGAAACTGTATCTTTACTATAGAGTGACTGAAGCAAAGCAATAGTACTCTTCAGTGCTCTTCACCTAAGAACTGGCAGGCTAAAATAAAGTTCAATTTCTACCTATATCCCTAGGTGATAAGAAATTAATTCCAGGAATTATGATTACTCCTGAAGTTCTTCCTCAAGGTTTGTCAAGCAAAATTCCCTTTGACTTGAAATAGAGGTGCCGTTTCATTTGCCTGGAAAAGGATGGCAGGGTACAGGTCATTAAGAAGGTCTTATGTATAGGGTAAGAAAAAGAGGGAGGTATGAGTGAAGATTGCTTTTCAAATAATGTGGAAGATTAGGGCCTTCCATGGTGAGGAGATGCCAAAAAATCCACATAGTCAAGAACACTTACACAATCTGGTTTTTAAGCAGAAATTCGGTCTCAACGTTGAGCACAGAAAGTTATGCTTTCAGATTTTAAATCATGATACTTGTACATCAGCTAGTTAGAAACAAATGCTTATTTTCTGTCTGAAAAATGCACATTTTCCAGGTTAATTGCCTAACACCTCTTTATTTATGTTAGATGGAAATTCATAAATGTTGTTTAAGGAATAAACTTGCCTGAAGTTGGCCGCTATATGTTTCTGGAAATCTTTAAAAAATATCAGTCTATTTAAACTAGCTTCAGTGGAAATCTTATAAATAAACTAAGGTTTCAGCTAATTCTTGCAAATATTCTGGAAAGAAATCCATGTCAGGCCAATAATGTGGAGCCGTGCTATCAGATTATGTTCTCACTGAAACTTTTTGACTGCAAATACTGGATGTGGTCTTTGATTTTGCGTATGAGTGGGCAATGACATATATACTTTTTCATGCACCCCCTACTTCACTGGTTCTGGTAACATAAATAGTTCCTGAGTTGGTATTTTTTCAAAGCACACCTTGACAAAAATATTTGAACTTTAGTTGGTTTCACTTGGAAGTGTTACTTTACATCATGTATTAAGCAATTCTCTCCATTACTTCAAAGTCTTCAAATACAGCTGTCCCCACTTTCATAGCTGTAAAATCAGATGTCTAATATATTATGCTGAAGCTAAAAGAGACCTCATTAATTGGTTTTAATTTTGTCAGGGCTGGAGGAAGAACCTAAATCTCTGCAGCCAGATTAAAATTCAGCCATAGTGCACGCTCCCACAGCGCACAAACACATCTTGATTTTCAGAGCAGATACATCAGGTCACTTCAAATCCAAAAGCACAAGCATGTTCTATTTGAATTACGAATTAATCTGTAGGTGGTTGATCGTGTTTCCTTTATACAACCTTTCCTGTGTCCTTCTCAACCCTTTAAATTCACACCTCATTTCTTAGATAATTTCTGCTAAGAAGTCTCTGCCCATCATCACAGTAGCATGTGGATCCTTGGAGGGGAGATGGCTGCAGTTGCTGTTTGCAGTTTCTCATGGCTAGAACATACCTTGGGGGTTGAAAAGTAATATTTTAGACAGCACAGTCAATCATTAAACACAGATGAGGGGGAAAGGGTTGTTGCAATTCATAACCTTCTCTTAGGCAGCTGCAGGAGAGCTGCCTGATCTGCTGGAAAAGCAAAGAATTCACAATATAAAATGCCTGTCAGGCCATGGAAGGGGGAGAGTAGTGACTTAAGCAAAACTTTACTACCCACTGCTCAAGTGGGTAGCCAGCCTCAAGCCAGCTCTGAGGCACTTAATATACTGATAGATGTGAGTAGAATATAGTCCACTCCGTGACACCACCCCATCCATATGCAGTTCATTGTTAATATATAGCTAAAACAGGAAACTTCTACAATCAGATAAAGAAAACTCTACAGTATGTGATTATGGCTTGGTCAGATGTGAGCGTCTGTATGAAAAATAATACCTCAGGTTGAATAACAAAGAACAGCTTGTATTTGAACTTGGCTGTTGTGAATTAAAATGAATTCCCCAAGTTCCTTTGCTCATGGTAACTTTCAATTTTGTAGCATTTTTTTCAACCCCTTTACTCCTTCAAGGGCATGAGTGATTAATTTAGTTGACTTAATCTCAATCTGATAGTTTTACTGCAAATCCTTCCAATGTTCAGAGTATAATTTTAGTTTAGTGATTTAAATTTGTAGATTCTCTTCCCCAGATATAAAGGACTATATTTCACTTTTATATTTTTAAAACTATTTTTCTGTTTCTCTAACAAAATGAGCAAATAGCGCATGGGGAAATTGGGAAAGTTTACTTGTCAGTGACATATTAATCACTACAGGTCTCCATCATTGATTTTTTTTTCCCAATTTATAATTTTATAATGAAGTCTGCAAGCAATTTAGTCTTATCCTTGAGGAGAGTGGGTAGCAAAAGAATCGATAAAAGAGCTGAAGTTTAATATGGAAAGAAAAATTGTGTTTCATGAGCTGCAGTATAGATCCGAATTGTGTATTCTATACACCAAACCAGTATTGATATTAATGAAATTTCACTGTGTGTAATGAGGGGAGAATATTCACTGGAGATTTCCAGTACAGCTGAAGGATCCACAGCATTGACTTTACCCTGATGGAAAGCTCCGAAAGATAAAAATATCTAAACTACCAGACACATTTAACATTAAATCTAACTAGTTACAATGAAACAATCATAACACTGTTCAGATAGCATAAGAAAGAAGTATTGCAAATTTAATGCAGGTCAAATTTTCAGAAACCTAGTGTGATCTCCATTCATAGATACCTAAGTCACTCACACAAGCTCTTCTGTCAGCTACCATTTGTATTAACAAATAATAACTTTTAAACCCAGAGCTCCTGGGCTTTGTGCCTACTTTTCTGTTGTTGTTGTATAGGCTGAACGATATCAATGCCATTTCTGTCACTTTTGCTCTCAACCACTAACATGAAAAAGGGCACATGCAAGCTATGCTTCAACTCAACACACTGAGTTGATGCACCTTTTGAAAATCTGGCCTGTAGAGGTGTTATATACCATAGAGAGAATAAAAGTTGCTTAACGTAGTAACAACTAAGGCTAATCAAGATGATTAAAATAAATATTATTTTAGTAACTGAATTTTTTTCACCTTCTCTTTTTCTCACTTTACCTTGGATATCCATAATGAAATATGAAGCTGAGAAAACACGGCAAGAAGTTATAAGGTTCTTTTCTCCCCTTCTTTTTGCCAGGATAATTACTTTTAGAACAACATGCTACCTCCTCAGCAAGTTACTTCAAAGGAGTCTAGGAGGATGAGTATCCAAACTGCTCTTAAGTTTTCACTTATGTTACAGTTACTACTGCTCTAATCGACTAGTATTGCTACTTGAATTTTGCTTCATTCAAAATTGCAGTGGAATTTTGTTTCCTTTTGCAGAATACTGTGTCTGCCCCTGAATTTGTATTTTGGGGTAAATGTAACTGGGGACATGATCGGTAGTGGAACAGTCAGTTGACACTTTCATAAGAGGCTAAAAGCAGCCTAATCTGCCCCTTATCTGAAGACAGAAAATTGTCACATTCTTATCCACCATTACAGCATGGTTGGATACTTGGCTCATTTGTCTTCCTAGAGGAATCCTTCCTCTGTCATTCTTCGGGAGCCTAGGAAAGGAAGAAGGTTTTGCTGGTATAATTTGTATAATGGAGTCACAGTTAATATTGGCAGATGTCTTCTTTTGATGCCATTCCTTAGGCAGATGACTTGGATGAAAGAAGTAGCACCGACAGAGGGGTTTTTGATTGTAGGACTGCCGCTGCATTGTAGGACTTTCTGCTGATACAGAATTGGGGCATAATCCCCCTCCTAAGAGAATATTGTTTCTAGTATGTAAACATATTTCAAATAAAGAATAACACATTCTTTGTAAACCTCAAAGCGCTCACAAGGTTTCTTTGTGGAATTTACTTTAGATTCTGATGGCAAATGCCAGCTCATCCTAGTCAGTTATGCACAGTCACTCTGTAAATAGATTTGGCGTAACTATTTCTACTTAATTCACTATTCTCTCCTCAAATCACTGTAGAAACATTTTTCATCCTTTCTTTTTCAAGAGAGTGGTATTCACAATGAAAAAGAAAGCAGGAGGCAACATCTGTGATTCCTGGATTGCACAGACTGTATATGAGACAGAATATGGACACTGGCTTCTAATCACTGCAAGCAAACTTCGCCGGTTTCATGCATAAGTTAACCTTCCAGAAAGCAAAAGTCAGATCTTAAAATTCTCAACCCACAAAAAATTCTCTGATCCAAAGGAAAGTCCTTCAGTTGGGTAAAATGAATCAAAAGATTGGGGTTTTGCAGGTCCTATTAAAAGGGTTGCCATAGTTTTGTGTCCCACATGGCCGTGGCATGTTTTGAAGACTAGTACAGAATCAATTAGCTTATAGATACCTGGCTATCTGTCTTTAGAAAGAGCTTGTCAGGTTTCTGAAAGCATTGTGGGATGAATTTGTAAGGTCTTGTCCTGAATTCACTGCAGTTTTTTCTGAACAGAATTGAGGCTTCAGTGAACTAGGGTTGCAGAGAGCCCCTGGTTAGCAGGACTATTGGCTTTAATTCTGCATGAGCTGTAAGTTGTAGATCATTCATTTATGGTGCTGGTCATTCATAATAACTGAGGAGAGGCCAAACTTCTCAAGTTAGTTTCACCTATGGATCAAGGGGAGAGTAAGAAAGCTGACTTTGATAGAACAAGAAATGGAAATAAAAAGGTATAGTTTCAAGCTCCTGATTAACAGGTGATTAACCTCCTGATTTTGGTTTTTGGAAAGAGGATCAATCCTGGAATAACAGGCTTGTGCGCATTTTTACTTGAAAAATTGCAGCAGTTTCTTGTAAGTACAAAATGTGATTGTCCTGAAAATCAAACCCCATATCAAAATTATGATTTTAGTAAAACCTAGCATTTGTTTGCAGTGAACACAATTTTTATGGTTTAAATACTCATTATATATGTTTTGTTCAACTCAGTGCTTTTCACTTGTTTTATATCACTACAGAGTTGGGTAATAATAATTCTTGGAAATGCTTAGAGGTATTGCATATTCAAAGAAAGCTACCAATAAACAAGTGGAAAAATTCTTATCTATTTTAAAGGCAGAACTACTGCCTCCCACATACACATATAGGGATTCTGGTCAGTGAACATTTAACACATTCTCTCTTTGGCAGGTACACTTTCAACCCATGTTTCAATTCTTGTATCTCCCCTTACACACCTTGAATCTGGATTTTTTTTTTTTTTAAATTGTGCCCTTATACAAATACTTGGGCTTTATAGGAGTTCTAATTTCTCAATTTCCACATATAATTGCTGTCTTGTGATTGCAAAATCGAACAGCCAAACACTTGAGAACTAGAGCTGGATGATGAATTGAAAGTGTTTCAACCTTTAACCCCACATATCTTTCAAGTCCTGTCTACTTGCATAAAACTGACAAAACCACATTGTTATGGTTTGTTTTCTGTGTAGCAGATCTAAAACAGCTTTCTAGAGGAAAAAGGAAGTAGATCGTACTCTGCTTCAATCAGTATCAAAGTAATGAGAGAATTTTAAATTACAGAAGCATGGTGTGTTACTGAAGAAAGTGTAAAACAGAGAAAATGCCTATCTTTTTTTTGCAAACCCAAGCTGAGCAAAGAAGGCTGACAACTTTGGAAAAATAATTTTCTCCTTTCCCATAGTTACATGGCCCAGTATGAATCGGTTGGGAGGTAATTCAGTGTAGGAATTGCCACTCACTACGTTCTTCTCTTGGCTTCCCAGCTTCAACCGAGAGATTAATCACATACCTAAATGAATCCAGCCATCTCTGATAAAAGTGTAGGGTTTTTTAATCTAAGTTTCACATCAATTCATTGATATAAGACCATTTCTGGCTGGCTTTTTTTATCTGCCACCTTGGCCCCTTACTGTTCTAGCTAGGTTGACATTTGAATTGTCTAAGTAAAGACAGAATAGTAAGGATGTCCTGATATCCCAATTAGATAGAGAGATAACTTCTAGCAGGAGTGTATACAATTTATGATAACCCATAACTCATACTGTCATCTGTGTTCCGTTCCTGTTTACATTTGTGAGATCCTGTCTCTTTTGCTTTTTGTACTGTCAGCAATTCTGCTCATTCTTGATAAAAATGGCTAACTAAATTGGGGAAAAAAATCTTAATGCAGGAGAAATACTGCATATACTGAACTAAAGCCACCTTCAAAGACAGTTGAGATACCTCTTTGAAATTAATGTTGCAAGCAACGTTTTATAACTATATATTACAAAGAAGTTAAACTGCACTAGGGAGAAAGTGGCAAAAGAAGGAAAAATGTAACAGGAAGAAATAATTATGCCTATGAAAATAAAGAAGACTAGGTGTGTATAAATTACTTTTCCTGCCAGAACTAAACAGACCTCTTAGGAAGATAACAAAGGCCTCTTGAACCTCAAAGGCTTCTTGCTGCTTTCATATACAGCTCCTTCTATAATACCTGTTCTGTTCAAATTAAAACACACGCTCCGGTTGCCAATACAGAAATCTTTTCAAGCACATTGAAGGCATAGCTCTTGGGACCAGAAGTGGGGTAAAACATTCTGAAGACATATATTTTCCAAAGTGAATTTGTCATTTCTTTAACCTCATCCTACAAACACAAACTATAGCAAGAATTTTGATAAACATGTTTATCTTCAGAAGAATGCAAGATCTGAATAAAATGTTTCTTGTTTTATTGCTTGAATGGACGTGGAGTGTAATTGCAAATGACAGAGAATATTTCTGCTGAAATGTATTTAAAAGTTATCATAAGACTACAATATAAAACGTGTCTACACTGGAAGATCTGTTTGAATAGTGATGAAATTTGTGAATTTAATCATAGCCAGACTGAACAAATGAGTCCAACAATGTCAGTATAGTAGAGCAGTGTAGATGGAGAACAATTATTTAAATAATTGAGTGCCACTTGATGCTTTTGTTACAGGATCTCAGATTTCATTAGATTTTTTCCATAATACTATTAATTTGGTGGGTGACAAGCTTAACATCAGCCAGCAATGTGCTCTCGCAGCCCAGACAGCTGACCACATCCTGGGCTGCATCAAAAGAAGTGTTGCCAGCAGGGTGAGGGCAGTGATTCTACCCTCTGCTCTCCTCTCATGAGGCCCCATCCAGCTCTGGAGTCCCCAAAATAAGAAGGATGTGGACCTGTTGGAACAGGTCCGGAGGAGGACCACAAAGATGATCAGAGGGCTGGAGCACCTCTCCAATGAAGACAGCCTGAGAGAGTTGTGGTTGTTCAGCCTGGAGAAAAGAAGGCTCTGGGGAGACCTTATAGGAGCCTTCTAGTACCTAAAGGGGGCCTAGAGGAGAGATGGGGAGGGACTCTTTATCAGGGAGTGTAGCAATAGGACGAGGGGTAATGGTTTTAAACAAAAAGAGGGGAAATTAAGATTAGATACTAGGAAGAAACACTTTACTGTGAGGGTGGTGAGACACTGGCCCAGGCTGTCCAGAGAAGGTGTGGATGCCCCATCCCTGGAGGGGGTGAGCAACCTGGTCTAGTGGCAGGTGTCCCTGCCCGTGGCAGGGGGTTGGAATTCGATGATCTTTAAGGTTCCTTCCAACCCAAACCATTCTACAATTCTATGAATTTTAAAGTCTATATCAGACTATATGATAACAGTTGAAAGGCATCTTCTACTGTTTGAAGAGCCCTTATGAAAATGAAGGATGGAATAGTTTCCCTAGGAGAGAGTCATGGTCCCATAAAGAGAGAAATGAAAATCTGAACAATGTGTCTGAAAACTTTTCAGAACTGCAGGGTTATATCTGGAGGAAGAAAACAAGGTACCAAACTGATGACAAACTTGGCTGTGACATGACCACTGGAAGTCCTGGGGGATCCTACCTTTTGATTGAGGTGCTTTCTGGTACCAACTTTATGGTAAAGGACATGGTGTATTATAAGTATTTTTGTATTCAGATGTTTTACTATAAATGACAAGTAAGGAAAAAACGCCAGTAAAACTGAAAATTATTCTAAAATACGGAGATTGTGATTTAGGGAGAATGAGAAAGTATGGCATTTGTAAGATGATTCTCAGAAGTGGTATGTCAGCAAAACATGAGGATTTATCTGGAAGTTGTAGGAAGGGCGAAGAACTGAAGAGATGATCCCATATACCAGAAGCATGCATAATCCCACCATGGTGCAATTTAACTGTACAAATATGTGGTGGTGAAATACTTTGGGTAAAGATAAAAGGAATAGAAACCAAAAAGAGAAATAATAATGACCATCTGTTACACATTAGAAAATCTCAGAGTGGGAAAAAAGAATTCCTGGAGCTGTTCTTCATGCCATGGAATGCTGCGCTCCTGAGGAATGTTTACAACTCATAAGTTTGCTGGTCAGTAAACCCAACAAGCATGCCTCACTGAAGAGGTCTGCAAAGTATGCAGAAAGCAAATTTTGGAAGTAGTGCTTAATTGTGCTTATGAAGTAAAGACCTACTGTGAGGGATTGATGAAGAAACATTCTCTTTAGCAAAAATCCATGTTTTAGATATAGTTACTATTCTGAATTCCACCCATTTGAATTTCTTCTCATTTTTGAAGATATAGCAGTCATTTTAGGAGGGAAGTGTGGTACGAAGAGATAAACATTTATCAAGTGTTTGTTCGTGCCAAAGCACAGCTTCACTGAACTGTTCCTTGAAAGGCCCAAATCACCTGATCCTGTGAGACTTTACGAATTGATAAAGTTCAATGCAAGTTCGGGCTCTGTTGTGTCACTGTGGATGTTTGACAGCCCTGAAATGGTACACACAAGTCAGGGCACTGCACAGCTGGAAAGGTGAACTGTAAATAGAGTGAAAGAGTGCTGATTTTCCAAATATACCCTTGAAGGCACTATTTTGCTTGAGTTCAAAAAACTGCTGAAGCAGAGGTTTGAATTCTTGTTTTGCAAAATTGAGATTACTATTGGTTGCTTTATATTAATTTCAGAGTTACCAGAAATCTGAATGCAAAAGGTAAACATTTCTCTGTCTACCGCATGACTTTTCAAGTAATTTGTATGATGACAAGCTGGCATCAGGGGAGAAGTGTTCGCTGGCAGAAAGATAAAGAACTTCCCTGTTGTTTCTAAGGGAAGTTAAGGTTGGTTTGTTTGTTTTTACAAAACCCCAAGACAGTCTGGTCAAGTTTTTCAGCCACACCAGGGTCTCCATTTCCTGCCCAGAGAAAATTTAGCCCCATAAGGTTCATTCCTGACTTGGTTAGAAGCGTCTCTCTATGGAGTTCGGTCAAAAATGCAGAAAACTGTGAGCTTTGGTAATGGCAGTAATAGCACATTCAAGTTATACTTGGAATTTGGTTCTCATTATTTTTAAGTCTTGGCTTAAGAGAAATGAGTAATGAAGGTAGTTACAAAAGAATCCCAGAGAAGGCATCTTGTTCAATCCTTCTTCATTGCTAACCATACTGGAATTCTGGGTCAAGAATCTGCTGTAATGCAAACAATGATTTACAATAAGAAACAGCTTTGTAAGGGCCTATCATTGTACTTCTTATGATTGGCTGCTGTGACTAGGTGTTGTGATCATAAAGTTCAGAATCTGGATTAAACTAACTTGGAACAGTAATGAAAAAATGATGGTATATAAGAAAAATATGAAAAGACAATTTTCCTGTTGTAGTTTGAGGAAGCTGAGAGCAGTGCAACTGTTTCCAGGGGTTTCTGAAATATGAAATTATGTAAGTAAAACAAAGGTGTTTTTCTAAGCTAAATTAATACAGTGTTGAAACTAGCATATGCCCAGTTAATTCATATTTCTCTCAAAATCGAAGCATGCACTTTTGAAATACAGTGTGTTCAAAGAGGAATTAATTTTTAAACATACCTGAGGTGACTTCAGGATTATTTATGTGGGAAGAAAGCTCTCTGTGGCAGAGTTAGGTTGCAACAACAGCTACAAACACTTTTCAGGAAAACAAGAGGACAGGAACTTTGCAGGTCCAATATTGCACACAACACTCATAAACTTTGCTATAAGGAGCACAGCATAAAGGGGGTTTGTTCCTATTACGAATTTGTTTAAAATTCTCCCATAAATTACACTAAGCAGCAATATTGTCTTGGATCGCAAATCCCTCTTGGCCAATGCCTATCACAGATTCCTCGAAAGCACTAGCCTACATAACCTTTATGTGAGTCTCAGATGACTCCAATTATTCTGCTGTGAGCTCTGATTCTTTTACACAGCCTGCCCTTAACTTTAAAAAATTGGAGTGGGAGGAAGTCTGGGGAGGATGAAAGCCATATCACATGGCCTGACCACACTTTGTACCCTATGACACAGGCCATCGAAATCTTGGAAATGTAGAGGGGGGGAATTTATCTCCCAAATCTGTAGATATCAAGAGGAACTGAGTTCCACCACAGTGGGGTCATTTGTGCAAAACCACCGTATTTTGACACAGTCAACTTGAAATGTGACAGAGGTGCAGAGATAAATGAGAAGCAGAAAGTAGGTTACGAAAGGGAACAAAAATGTGGACCAGGTTATGCAAGAACAGAGGGGTCAAGGCTTGAAGAACCTTGAAAGTTATTGGTAAAATCCTGAACTCAAATCTGAATTTCAGAGGAAACCAATATCATGGGGTGAATAAGAGGGCACCATGGTAACAGCAAGGGCAGCAGCGGGATGAAGTGAGATAGGATGCTTTGATAAAAAATGTGTAGCTGATACAAGCCCTCAAACCAATGCTACCTCTGTGTAGAAATTTGAGGCCAGGCCTAGGTCTGCATGAACCTTCTAGCAAAATTTCATCCAGTTAGGAGACACTTTGGCTCCTAAATTTAAAGTTAGATACCAGTTTACTGTAAATCCTGCACTTCTGTGTATATCACTTCAAGATTTAGCTTCAAGATTCTTTTGTCAGGGTATCTGTGTTTTCTACCCCTCAAAATGCTGCAAATATAAAAATGTCCTCCACTTTATGTCATGTGTTAATCTGTGGCCAAGGATACCACCGGCAATGGACAGTCCTGAACTAAGGTTTTAGCTGGAGTTGGGAGGAGTATCTGATTGCCTGTTCTGTGAAAATTTCCACTATTTCAAAGAGTCTTCCTGTATAAAAGCAGAGTGGAAAATCAAAATGCATTTTTGCCACAGAAACAATAACTCAATGGGTAATGAGAGTGCACTAGCTGAGATGGTGCAATGGGTTCACCATGCTTTTTTTCAATTCTGACATTATAGATTGGGGTTTTTTTATTACTCCAATTTTGAAATGAAAAAATATATTTAAAAAATGCCAAAAGGTCTTTTGACAGTTTCAAGATGTTCTTCTAAGGTTTTCTTTAAAAAGTAAAAATCACTGAAATTTCGTATTCTATAGATAGATCAGCATTTCCCATTGAAAGACGTTATGCTAAAAATATTTTCCCTTGCTCTTGACTTTTAGCTGAAACTCAGACCTTAAAATAAATGACAGAATGTGGGATTGCCTTTGGCCTACAATGGAAGACACCTTCCTCCACTGCGAAGCTGTTATCCTCTTACAGAAGATCTACTCATTTGTGTGTGACTGGAAGGCAAGTTGCACAGTCATATGTGCCACATGTTAACAACTACCTTTTTCCTGCACCAGTATTGCTTTTGGTGGAAGGCATGATTAAGCTACATAGAAGCTATAGCTCTCAGACATAATGCCAGTACCTGTCACTGTCTGGCCTCTATATGGCAAGTGGTTTCTGACTACCTTAGCCTAACTCCCAAAAATGTTTAGATTAGGAGGTGCACCATTTTAGCTTTCATAGCCAGGTTTCTTTCCTGTGAAAACCTTGATGAGGAGGCAAATGCCTTTGGCTCTAAGTGGTGGGAAGCACTCTTGTCTAATCAAATATGTGTAGACATTGTGTATTTTAATCTGCTTTTTGTTACTCATTTTTGCTTTATTTATCAACCCCTGCTCCAAACAAAGGATTCTGATTTCTCTAATGTTTAACTTAAATATGTCAATTTCAAAGCTAGGTTCAGCAGTGTCTAATCTATACTTTTACTCCATTTTAAATCAAAAACTGAACTTGCTTGAGACGGGAGTGTTTATACTGACTTGTCATATTTTGTAAACAAAACAAAAGGGGACAGATTGTGGCTTGAAGTTCACAAATTCAAAAATTCAGAAATTCTTTGGGGAAGAATATAAAAGAAGAGTTTTTCCTGGGTGGCAAAGACAGCCATTGTCAGTAATCTCCCCAAAGGAGGAAAAGGGAACGGGTAATGAGGAAAGTGCACAAATCCTCCCTGAATATTCCACTGCAGGTTGGCCTGTCCTCGCGCTCTCCGTGGTGGCTGCATGTAAGTAGCTGTGATGTGATGGAAATAAATGCTGTGAAGTCAAGATTACGGTAATAACAATCATCATTAGACATGAAGAAATAAATAATTTTTGAGCAATATTTTGCTTTTTTTTTTTCCCGTGTTAATGTAAGACATTAATATAGATGTGAAAGTACCAAAGCTGATTTGATTAATGGCCAAGGGTGGACATCCTTGCACTTTTTGCTAAAGAGTTTAAAAATGCCTTTTAAAACACATGACACAGTGTGCAGGGACCAATAGATGATCCAGCTATAAAATCAGAAAAAATAATTTAATTGTTTAAAGCTGTATTCACAGTGGGAGGCTGGGTGGACTTTTGCTCCAGTATATTTTTAAATGGGACATTTCAGAAGATCTGTTATAAACTGAAGTGTTGGTAAAAGAATAAAAGAGGTCTTTGAAGAAAATGGCTAAGGATAGTCAGAAATAGTTTTTTGGGGGTTTTTTTTAACTAGAAATATAACAGACCATGCGGTGCTCACTAAAGAGTTTTACAGGAAGTTAGTTATGAAATGAGTGAACTATTAATTGTAGTGTACAGTCTTCTTCTAATTGTAGTGTACAGTCTTCTAAAATTTTCTCCTTGCTTATGAAAAGAAAATGACACAATTTGAAAAGAAACCTTAATGGGGGATTGAGGATATATAAGTTGAGGATATATAAATATTAGGAAATCTGACATGTGCATTTAGCAAATTGGTAATGGTTATAATAAAGAATAGAACCAATGAACAGCTATAAATAGTATTGTTATAATAACAAACAGAACCAATGAACATATATAAATATGATTGTTAAAGTAAAGAACAGAACCATTGAACATACTTTTGTATGATTTAATGAGTAGGACACAAGCTTTGTGTTTACATAAAAATGTGGATTCCTTTGAAGTCAGCATTGGATCGGAAAATCCTGTTGATATGTTCTACTGGGTTTTCCAGTAGGATTTTGGGGAGGTCTTCATCAATGTTAAGGCAATTAAGAGCTATGGCACAAAATGAAGGGTCCTTAAAATAGCAAGTTTGGAGGTAGAAAAGGAACCAAAAGGGGAACTGGTTGTTTTTTCTGGTTGGCTTTCCTTTCCACTGTGTGGCTTTTCCACTGGTGATTAATGCACCAGTGGAAACCCACAGAGATTGCTGCCGAGCTCTGTGCTTTCAAACATATAAGTTAAGGGCATCAACAAAATGAGGTGACACTTTTCTTTTTTAAACAGAACTAGAGATTCAAGATAGTTTTGGAAGGATCTTAAGGTGCTGACTGGATAATAAAATGGCAGATACAATTTGGTGTTGGAAGATGTAAACTGATGCACTCACTGATGTTGGGTCTGGAATTGACAGTTGGAATTACTAAGAGAGGCATGGAAACCAAAATAAAAATTATCAATATAGCACTGCATAAGTTAGTGAGGTGGACATATCTTGAAGACTATTTTCAGTCCTCTCCCCTGCATCTCAAAAAAGATAAAGCAGAACTAGAAAAGGGTGAAAGTGTGCTCGAACTTATAAAATAGCTTCCAGATGAGGATTGTCTACATAAACTTGGTATCCTGAGTAGGAAAAGAGATATCCGAGGGAGGAGGGAATAGAAATCTATGAGTCATGAGTAGCACAAGGGAGTTAGCACAAACAGGAGCATGGAGTAGCAGGGTTGACAAACAAAACCAGGTCTTTTTCACAGAAAGGGTAGTTAAATTGTTGATGGCATTAGCCATCATCCTGAAGATGCCAGAACTTTACTTGACTTCAAAAGGGATTAGATAAATCCACAGAAGAAAAATCCATTGCAGGCTGTAAAACACAAAGATGCTATTTCTGGCTCAGAAAATCTTGGAGTTCATAAAGTGCTAGAAGCCAGGGGAGCATTAATGCCTGTTTGTCTTCACTTGCCTGCTTCACCAGCCTCTCAGCCACTGCTAGAGGCAGGACGCTGAACAAATGGTCATTTGCTCTGACATGATCATCCTTAAGACTCTAGGCCTACATTCCTTCTGCCATAGCTTGGAAACTTGTGTTTGCTTCTACAAGGTGTCTGGAGCAGTAGCTAGTGTTGGGGAAAAAGGGAGGATGTCCATTCCCAGCAGCAGTCTTTCCCTGGTTTTCCCTACTCTACTAGCAGCCATAAGGGCTGACTTCTCATCAGGCCACCTCTGATGGGTGTAGCCTAGCTCTGAATCCTGAAATTTGAGGTTGTAAATTTCTCTTTTGCTTGTAATATGAGACTCTCTCAATGAACTTATCCAATATTTGGGGCCTTTCAGAGCCAGTAGACCTGACCAGTAGAGTCGTTCTCACCTGTTGAGAGATTTTAGCTCTCAGCATGAAACCCATTGGAAAGGCACTCAGGAGTTTCCAGCCAAGCATGTAAGTCTCTCCAGGATCTACTGGAACCCGGACTGGTTTTACTCAAAGAAAAGTCAAGCCAAGCCAAGCTAATAAGCAGTCTTTTTCAAAATATATCCTGAGTCTTCAGGTGCAGAAATGAACTCCAAACAAACAGAAAATAGCTCCTGTTTTTTAGTGAAACTGTGTTAAATGTTTTGGGTTAATAGTACAAAACAGACATTTTTTTAGGGGACTGAAACCATTTATGAATATGAATCATCTGCAGATAAATTCAGATGAATAGAGTGAAACAGATATTATATAAAAATGAAGCATTTAATTCCTGAATTTTCTGAAGAAACCCAAAACTTTCATTTTAGAAATGCTGGAATGTTTACTTTGGACATGTACAAAGTAAACTTCTTTTTAGTGTTTAACAGTGGTGCACCATAAAAAGAAAAGATTTTAAAATGAAAGGAAAAATCACTATAGATTAGCTTGATCTTAAAAAAAAATTTCCTATTTTCCCCAAATCATAAAATCAAAATCTCTTTTGATTAAAACTCAACTGATTACCTTTTCTTTTCCTTTTTCTCTAGTGACTAAACCAAAAAGTTACTTGTCTAGTTCTGTTTCGGGTTATATTCTGGAAGTTCTACAAAATGGTTCACACTAAATTGAATGCATTCATAGCAAATTATAGCTGCATTTTGCAACTAGAGTAAATACCATTTTAAATCTTTGTTTGTAAAAAATGGTAATTGTCCCATGAATATCAATGAGGAAAGATAGAAAGGAGAAGTTCAAAAATTTAAATTTGCACAGTTATTGAAGATTCTTGTTTTAAGTCCTTAATGCCAATTAATGCAGATGCCACATTTTCTCTTTCTTCTTCATAATTGTTCAGAAGAAATCAGTCCCCCCCTTCTTTTTTCTTCCTATGGCTTCCCTAATTCTTCTCTTTCTTTGAGTCCTTCAGTGCTGATAAATGCTTTTAAACTAAAATTTGTTTAATGACTTTTTTAAAATAGAACATTTTTTGTTGATTTCTTTTTTTAAAAAAGCCGTTTATTTTAACAGAAGGATAACTGACTTTTTTTGTATATATTCACTTCAATAGGTGCTTGCCAAAAGGGCTGCACAAACTGAAGGCTATTCATAATCTCACTTGGCCACGCACAAGATTCAGCTCCCCACATGCTTATTTGCAAGTTCATTAGAGGGAGAGATATGAGGGATGGCAACTCCTCCATGAGAGAGTGAATCCTCCTGAGCTCGAGCTGTCATCCCCCTCTCTCCTAGCTAGTAACCTGGGAGATATATGAGGTGGCATAAGCCCGAGGAATGCGTCACTCCCCACAGACATTATTAGCAAGGACTTTCTCTTCCCTGTGCAGTGCATGGCACTTCTGGCAGAGTCGAGTCTCCTTTTCCACCTTCCTCTGGAGCACCAGATGTCACTGTCTTTAAGCTGGATATTGCACTTGTTTAGTGCTGGTATGTTGCTACTGCCAATTAGAGATGGTTTTCACCCACAGATAACCCCTTGGCTAGTACATAAAGTAGGCCAAGCCTCATCCTTTCACCCTGAGACCAAATGGCATTGCACACGTTGCACCTGCTCTCTTCCCACTCAAAACAGAGTAGGGTCACTCCTGCCATCCAGTCTCCAGCCCACTCTCCCTCAGGTCCTGCCCAGGCCAGGAGAGTGTTTTGCACCCTCTCCATGGGAAGGGCAGTGATAAAGATGAAGTGGGCAGCGCTTCATTCTATAGCCTGTTCATTTAGATGCATGAATGCAATTGCTGTGATTAAAGCTACAGAGAGGGCTTGTCCCTTGGCCTGTGCTATGCCATGCATAGGAATCCAGCAACTGGTATTTTCCCAGATCACCAGTATCTAAAACCATTGCTATTACTATTCACCATTTTATTGTGCCAATGGAGTACCAGCTACCTCCTAAAGGAAAGCAAAGCAGACACAATCTGTATCTGTCCTAAGCAAATTATAATTAAAAAACCCCAATCCTGTGCTGCTTTCTGCGATGTGTGTAGTCTATATTTGCATTAGATTTTCACCCAGATTTAGCTTTAGAGCTTATCAACCTCTCTCAGGGTGCTGAGGGTCCCTGTAAAGGCAGAACAGCTTCTAGAGAGAGATTTGGAGAGCTTGGTTTCACATAAGGCTTCTGAATCACCATTATAATTTATACCAGGAAGTTTACTCAGTTTTAGACTCATTCATAACTTCTCCGAAATACATCTTTCCATATCATCTACTTGGATACTTCTTGCTCTTTATAGTCTTTGCATTTTTAATTGCTTCACTGTTGGTCGTTACATTTTCCCTTTCAGCCCTTACTAAAGTTCAGAATTTTCACTTTTCTTTTTCTCCCCTTTTCAGTCCTGAGGATTCTCTTCAACAAGACACCCATACATATTTTAATTTTTGATGCTTCTTTGATATGATTTTTTAAAAGTATGGCCTATTGCTGGAGTAGAAAAATCTTGCAGGTTTTATTCACAGAATCACACAGAATCACAGAAATATGGGGTTGGAAGGGACCTCTGGAGATCATATAGTCCAACCCCCTGCCAGAGCAGGTCCACCTACAGCAGGTTGCACAGGAACGTGTCCAGGTGGGTTTTGAATGTCTGCACTGACAGAGACTCCACCACCCCTCTGGACAGCCTGTTCCAGGGCTCTGCCACCCTCACAGGAAAGAAGTTCCTCCTCATGTTTAGGTGGAACTTATGCTCAAGTTTGTGCCAATTTCCTCTTGTCCTCTCACTGGACACCACTGAAAAAAGACTGACCCCATCCTCTTGACATGCATCCTTTAAATATTTATGAGCATTGATCAGATCCCACCTCAGCCTTCTCTTCTCAAAGAGTTGTTTTTATCCAGTTATCCATTTGGTCTCAGTGGAACTGGCAGAATGAAGAAGACCCATCCACGTGAAATGTCTGCATGATCAAGACTTTAGTTGCTGCAACTGAGAGACATTAAAGTCTGCAATATGAAAGACACAGTTCAGCACAAATTTCCAAAACCAAAGTAGCCGATAGTAATTTTCTGTTGCTGAGCTATATTAATTTCTGGTGTAATCTCATAAAATATAGTACAGTCATACCAAGAAGGAATGTAAAACTCCAACTTGAAATTTCATTTCTGCTTCACAGAGCTATAAATTGCAGTGATCTGGCATAAACATCTATGGAAACATTGCTTAAAATTACAAGTATATTGTTTTGTTCAAGGAGGTCATACAGCTCTACTTAATTTTTTTGTGATTATTTACCTTTAATATCCAAGCAGTAATAGCAGACCATTCCATATGCATGGAAATACTTAAGTGACCACAGCAATGAATGATTTAGTGCAGATTACCTGAAAGATATTTTCACTTTTAAAATATTGCAATGTTGTCTGAAAGTTCTGGGACACGTCCATGAACAGCGGCAGAGGGGTCAATATCAGAAGTATAAGAAAGTAATGGCAATCTGGCATAACAAACTCAAATTTTCAGTTTGTGAAGGATGACTTCTGTGCATTATGGGTTTTTATGCTATTATGCATAGTATAGAAAAGCTCAGAAGCTTCAGTGAATTCGGCACCTCTTTAAGCAAGGCATAGCAGAAGCACGTAGTAAGAGACAATCTTTTCTGAAAACATTACTTACAATCTGTAAAACAAGAGTAGAAGAGAAGCATAGAAAAATTAAGCCATTGAAGATCACAGTGTAGATCTGTGGCTGAGTCTAGTATATAAATTAAATTTCCAAACTCTTAATTGATCTCTTCTTATTTGAATTCCAGAGCTGTGGTAATTAAGTTAAATTTAAGCATTGGGAATCAAAAGTTTAGTTTTTCCGTAATGGTAGTAATAACATGGTGGCCATAATTGCTAATAAATTAGTTTAACTTTGGAACTTTCTGTATAAAATTGATGGATTTTGCCACTTTTAATCCCACCATAATAATTCATTTTGCATTACACACAATGTTATTGTCAGCTGGATGGAGAGCACAGGGAGACATATACATGAAAAGCTGAGGGTGTGTCCACAACTGTTCCACTATAGGGCTGGCATTGTCATTTTACTCTGGGCTCAGTGGCATACTGAGAGATTCAGCCACAAGGTAAAGTAATTGAAAACATTCCTGGAACATCTGGAAAAAAGTGTTCATGCTCTCATTTCACTAAAATATCATTCCCCTGCAAGGAGTAGTGCAGCAAAAGCATTGTCACATTACTTCAGCAGAAGAATTTAACATTTTTACCGAGAGAATCTTAAGCATGTGGTTATGGAGTGTGAAAACTACATTAAAACTCCTCAAGGAAAACCAGTTTAATAAATATCCAGTAGTTGTCACAGTACCCTCACAGTGCCACTGCACTGATGAGTTTTTTCTCATATCATATATAGAGCTCAGATTCTTGTTCAGGAATTTACTACCCGTCAGGGGGATTTCTGATATTTGTAAGTCTAAAGCATATAGCAATATGTTGCAATAACTGTGGGCTGGGTCATACCAGTGCATTCATGGATTTTTTCCGTGCTGCTCCTCTGGTGCCTTGGCAGTTCTATCTCCATGTACACATCTCCCACTTTCCCCCTCATGTGCTGCGTACGGAGAATATAGATAAAGCAAGCGGGATTCCGAAATAAGATGGTAAGTCAGAAGAGGGAAACATCACCAATCCTATTCATCATGCGAAAGTCCCCTTTGGGCTTGTCTCCATAGAGAGGATATCTGGAGACCACAGTTTGCTAGGGCACCATGCAGCCTGGGAGGGAAGGGATGGGACACTAAAACTGATACACAAGGGGCGTCCCCTCATAATAAATGATCCTGGAACAGCCAATGGTTTTAGGGAGAACTTCAGTATCTTGGTGTTAGTCCTAGAATTTCTTCAAAAGAGGAGTAGAATGGCCAAATTCTGCCAATGGAGTGAAGGGTATTGGAGAAATTTAATGTGTGTCTGTATGTGTACCCAGGGTCTCTTCCAACTGTTAAATTTAAGCAGTAGTACTATATTTACCTTAATCCTGTCACTATTTTAAAGCACTTGGCAGTTCAGAAGGACTGGAGGAGTGAGGTACTGAATGTATCTTTAATGAGCTGCTGGCTTCCCTAGAGGCAAATGATTTTTTTTTGGTTAAACTGGAAAAAACTTAAATCTTTCTTATCTCCAAGCTGTTATGAAAATGTCTCTGCATGTTGCAAAGTTAAGAGTTTGTAGATATATGACTCAAATAACACATGAGGCTCTCAAGAAAAAATTCACAAAGCTCTAATTTTAGAGCACTTTTGCTGCCAAAATTATTAAATTTTGAACAAGGAAACATTATAATAAATCAGATAGTCTATGAAAAGTGAGTGTGTTAAAATTGAAGACCAAAACCCATTGCTGGAGTGTGAAATAGAGAGATTCTTGTCTTAAGCTGCAAACCTGCATTGACCTTTAGCTGTTGAGTACAAGACTATGCCTTTAGTCCAGGCTGGACTGATCCAGAAATTTCAGTAGTGGAGATACTCTGATGTGCCAAAGAAACCAGCCCAAGCAACCCACTGTATGGTCATTGTGAAATCACACACACAATGATCTAGTGAAAATCATGTGACAATAGGTAAAAATGTTCAATAAAAGCTGGTATATTTTTATTCACATTTTAACCAGAAGGTGGCATTATGTCATGTCTTTCACTCGAAAACCATTTGTTTTTTTACAAACAACAACTCAGATATTTTTTTTGGGGGGGACGTCTTATTTGTTTTTGTAGGTGCAATGAATCATCATTAAAACAAATATCATCCTCACTGAAAAAGTGCTCTGTGTACTCTAACTTTGCTGGCAGACTGATACGCGTATTACTTTTTCACTATACAGGTACATTTCTGGTCAAAAAAATTTGAAGAGATTTATCCAGAGTACCACCTGTATGCACTCTGTTGTGAAATGTTATTTTAGTTCACAACTATGTTTGAAATAATTTATAATGTTGCCAAAAAAAATTATAGTGCTTGGATTCACAAAAGGGCAATTGCATACCACTAAAACAACAAATCTCTTATTTATGGTGATTTAATAAAGCTGTTCTCTTAGAACAGAAACAGGGCCTTCTTATGAGCCAGAAACCAAAGCAGGGAGTTGAAATGGTCTGTGAATAAGTGCGAGAGATTTACATTTTACAAACTCCTGAAATGCATATACTAATTTTCTTCTAAAGCAAGATTAGAGAATGTTGCAAGACACTTAACCAGCCTATCAGAGTTCTCAGGAGTTTGAGCAGGTATCTGAAAGCAGGAAGGAATGTCAGCTGTTTTAAAACATGTGTTTGTATGTGCGTAAAATTTTTGAAAGACACAGGGTTATCAATTAGATGTCATGCTCCTATAGTCCACAGGATATCCCAGGCAGATTATGGGAGAAGATTTCTAAATGGGATGACAGTCTCAAAGATTGGATCAGTCTCTTCAGCCACCCATTTGTGTGGACTCTGCAATCGCTTCTCATCTGGGTCTGTAACAATTTTAGTCATGTCCTATGCAGTGTAGGCAGCTCTCCACTGGAAACCACACAGACACCAGCAACTAACCATAAGAGGGTGACAGCTGCTTGTCATCTGAACCAATCCAGCATCCTAAATACTGACGTACTATTTTGCCCGTTCTTCATCAGTTTCTTAAGCAAGTTTGCACAGGAGCTCCAAATAGCCTACGAACACTTTCTGCTGAGCTACAAGCCTGCATCACACTGGAAGGAAGTTTCCATCCCAAATTACTACTTTTCAGTAACAACTCTTCTAGAACTTTGCTAGAATATTTTCACATCAAAGTAGGAATAGAGCTGTATCTGAAAGTGAAATATATTTAACTTTTCTGTGGTGCTCGCACAACCATCATCTCTGCTTTTCACATTGGGAAAGGCATCTTTCTGTGGTATAATTCTGTATGTATTCATTGGGTCAGGGTCAGTTCACAATGACATTCATGCAAACTTTCTAAATCCAGGGAAAAGCAAGGACGTGTATGTGTCAAAATCAGAAATGCTATTGCACCAGGCTTGCGTAGAGCCTATGGTCACTATGGATGCCCAAAGTTTTAGACTTTCAGAAACAGCAGCTTCGCTCACCACAAGGGACACATATAAATGCTTTTAGAAGCAGGCGTAATAATCATCTCCTTAAACACTGGTTAGCAGATCATGTTGACTGGTTGACATAGAAACATACCCGCAGCAGCAAGTAACAAAGATCATATACTACAATTGAGAGGTTTGACCTTTTCCTGTGCTGTATGTGGTTGTAAACCAAATACAACCCCTACAACATGCAATCCAATCCAAGATATTACACTGAAGCAGTTAAGAGACCTACTGATACTACATTGCATAAGCTTGGAAGTGCTGGCATATTTCCTATTTTGAGGACCAAATACTGGCACTGCCTTGAATCTATGGACTGTGTGTCTTCATTTTATCACAGCACTGAACTAAAACACATATCTGTAGTCTGGAGGGTACTGCAAGCATGCAGCTAAGACCTTTCAATTTCTAATTATATGTGATGGAAAAGGCCATGAGACAGATGAGAAAACCATATTCAATAAATACGGGACTGATTTTTATCCCCCCACTGATTTTGGAAAGTGTCTGCATGGTTAGTAACACTCTGGGATACACAGAGAATGAACAGCTAACTGATGTACCTGTAAACATATTTATTTGGCATTTTGCTTCACTGAGCATAGAAGTCATCTGGCCAATCTAAGGGATCATCACAAAAAGACCCTGTAACACAGAGGAAAAACAATCTGCAAATGCTCTCTTGAAATGTGGCCTTTCCTTCCTAGTTACAGAATGAAATTGATACATAGCTGCAGATTTGTTGACCTGCACAAGATTGAAACTATAATATAAAAAAAGAAATTCTTCCCTGATGATAGATTTTTCTCTATTTGATACCAGTAGTGGGAACAATAAAATGACTGGAAGGGTGTGCAGACCCTTGTACAATGCTAGAGAATGTTATATTGAGAAAGGGCATATATTCTCTACATCACTGTTCCTTAATCTTCTCAAATTTTCACAAGGAAATCACATTAATCAAATCTTCTTTCAGCTATATAAAAACTAAAATCTGAATGGTTCACAGCTTAGAAAGAAATTGAATATAGAAGAAAAGCTTGGACAGAATTAAACCCAGAACTTAAAATAACTGCTGTTGTCAGTATCTCACTTTATGATTCTGAATAGCTGTCAGCATCAGAAAGCTCTGAAAATGCCCCATACAGTGGTTATGGAGTGGTCCATGAATGCAATACAGGAGCAGAGGAATTGCCAGATGAAGTCAGACTGGTTATCCATCTGCTGCTAACTTAAAATGAAAAAATCAGCAAGGGGCAAAATTCTGCCTGGCACTGCCTACATTGCTCTCTCACCTCATTTGAAAATCTGCTTGGGAGAATGAGGAAGATCAGGGTGCATATGTATGAGCTGCATGTTTTGTTCAATTCTCACTCCCTTTCCGTTGCTCTCTTGGGGATGAAGTGAGGGGGCAGACAGCAGGGACATCCCTTCGGTTCCATGTTGCAAATGGATGGATACGGAGGGGAAAGCAGTTGGTGCTCTGCAATGACTGGGAGAAGCCAGTGTATTCCTCCACATACAGGGGCTCTCTTAGAGTCATCATGCTTTCTTAAAGCAGGATCATCTTCCAGGGCTCCCACTCACATGGATCTTCCTCCTAATTTTGAGTTGTTTTGGAGGCAGCCTTCAACCTGTGGAAAGATATTTCTTTTTTAAAGATATGAAATAAAGTCCACAACATTCGTATGTGGTTTACTCATTGCTGTTAGTGTTTACTGGTTTTTTGGCAAAATATTGTGTTTGTCACCATTCATACTACAGCTGTTCTCTGTGCCTGAATGCTGATGTTCTGATGACCCAGCCTTGCTCCCATAGAAATCCCAGGGATCCTTGCTGCTGACATTTGATATGAAGAATTGGGTGGACATGAAGGTGCTCCAACAGCAGCACTTATTTCTTCTTTGTTAAATTTGAATATCGGACTTCTAAGTAGATGATCACCATATCACAAAGTAAACTTTGAGATATGAATGACAGAATGCTGTTTCTGACAATAGGATCGTGACTTACAGTGTCATTTAAAACAAAGGTTTAATTTTTTTGAAGGAAAAGTATATCTAATTCTAGAAAAGAAACCCAAAAAAACCTGATGAAAAAGAGGCACCAATCTAATGAGAGACATATTTTAAATTGGTGCCAAAAAAACAGGATATTCCTGAGGTCTTTCTGAACATGTCTACCTCTGTCTGGACTCTGGAGAAAATCTACTAGTAGCAAAGGCATGACATTAGATTACAACCACAAAATCGCAGTCTTAAGACTCTAATGAAAATGGGTAAAGTCTGTATGATTTCCTATTCCTCTTATAATCCCTGCCATAAGAATACCCTTTCCTGGAATTATCTCCCTTGCTTGTAAATATAATTTCATTTTTCCTTTTATTATATTTGTAAAAATAGCTGAAACTGTTTACCTTACCATTATTCACAATGCTATACAAATCTGAGGGTGATTGCTATAAAAGGATTGTAGCATAGGCAAATGGTTACTCTACTGTGGTATTTGAAATCAGAAATGTTTAAGTATCTACAGAAACATATTAAAGTCAAACTTCCAAGGAGAAATTAGTTTTGTAGTCTCTGCGTCTTGCAGCTCCTCAGGATCAAGGTGTAACATCTCTCTCTGCTCTGGCTGCTGTTGATATTGACTACTATGCATATCCCAAGGCATTCCTAGCTCTTGACAAGAAGACAGTCTTCAGATTTACAGGTCCTTATTCTAAGTGGGATATGCTGGATCTCAGTAAAGTGAGGGAATACATCCGTGCTCAGAAAGCTAATTTTAGAACATGAACATTTAGAACATTTTTTCTTTCAGGAAGTCCCAATTTTTATGATCGTGAGAGTAGAGATACTTATTATAGTTAAGGCAAAATGTGTCCAACACACAGCCTGTAGATGGTTGGTAAGTCACATGACTGGGGAGTACAAGATTCTGGGGATCTCAGAAGTGTAGTTATGGGTACCAGCATGCCTGTGCTATTCATTGAGTCCATAGCGATCCACTGCTCATGTGGAGGTGCTTTCACAATGATGTCAGTCAGGAGCAGATCATGACAAGATGAAATACTCCACACATGGCAGGCAGAAGGCTCATATTGTTTGTGTCCAACATAGCTGATAGGGGTACATGCCATTAATATTGTTCTTTTGTGACAGGTCGGCTTTGCTGTGCATGCTGCATGTGTGCCTGCAGAAGTGGTGAGTTAGCTTCTGTGGCATGCCTTTGTGGGGAACCTGGACACCACTCATTTAAAGCACTATTTGCTTTCAAACAGTCACTCAGACATAAATGACGAGGTACTGGAAGTCATGCTGGTTGGTGTGGCATACAGTGGTCTAACAGTCTCAAGCTCAGTGTAGGAAAAGACAAATTTTTCAGCGAAGTGGTAAAAAAAGTAAAGAGAGGAGCAAACTCCTTCGATTGCCTTTTTGATGCTATTGGAAATCAGCCTACCTAGAAATTGCAGTAGACAATCTGAAGTGAGCAGATGTTTTAAAATCACTGATTGAAGGAGATGAAGCTTGCATAGAATCAGACTTGCTGGCATTTTAATGTCAATGGCTGAAAGTATGGGGAAAACCACCTAATTTCAGAGAAAAAATCTGTTTTAGAATTATTTCTGTTATTATTTCTCTCTTCGTTTTATTATTTCTCTCTTTGCCATATCTTTGATCATTGACTTTGAATGGTCAGCTAATATGTGAAGGTCTCTGGTGTTCTGCAGCAGACTAGCAGTACAGGTAACTTAGCAGGAAACTGGGATTAACTTAGTGCTTGTGATTCAATTTTACTTGACTCTTCACTTTGCTTTTCACCCATAGAATTGTTTGGGAGTTAAAGCTGACTTTTTAGAGTTGTACTTAGCAAAAGTGCTCTGCTGGTGGCAGTGGAGGGAGGCTGAACTCATCCAGACCCCGTTTCTTTCCAAGCCCTTTGTAAGGGTGGTGGTAAAGAGTGAAGGGTTTGGGACGTTCTTATTCCATGTATGCCATAGTGTAGTGTGTATACATATATTTACAAGTTTAAATTAACAGTTCTCCCAAGAAGGTATAGTCATAAGAGATTGTTATCTCTCTGCATGCTGCCATTCTGGACTGATTTACCTATTTCTACAGCAGGGATGACTTGTTAAAGAGATAAAACTATGTGTTCATTTCCTTCCTTAAAGCAGCACTTGGCCTTTTATAGCTCTGCATGAACTTCCAGTCCCTTGGCCATTTTATCTGTCACATAGGGACAGAAGTGGGAGTTGGCTAATGTGTGTAAGCTTTAGAATATTTTGAGTTCACTTAGGTGGAGAAGTGAGCCAGATATAAATCCAGAGGAGGAGATCATAACATGGCCAGACTTGAAGTTGGGTGTCATTAGGCACAGGAGGGATATCAAAGCTTACTCTTCATATGGTGGAACTGCTCTGGAAGTCTCCAAGTTTAGATTTTTGGAAAGTCTGTTCCTTATGGTAAGATGAACTAAAAAGTTGATATTCATAAAGCGGAGAGACTGCTCTACCTGACCTTTTCAGTTATATTCAGTTGCAATTCAGAATGAAAATATGAAATTGTTGTCATGGATAGGCAAATAGAATCTATTTAACAAGGGAATTGGATACAAATCCATTCATGACTGCTAACTTGCCTCTGTCTCGGAAAGGCCTTCCTTCCAAGCAACTATTTGCAGGAAGTACATAGTAGTTAGACGTCAGTTTGTACCTACAGCCTGTCTTCTGCTTTTTCTCTAAGGAAAGAGGCCTGCAGTATTAATCACTGTCAAATGCAGGATACTGTGCTAACAGATTCTTTGCTCAGTGTTACAGATAACTTTGTTCAGTGTTCTGAAGTTAATACTCTCCTGTATCTCAGTTTCTATACCAACTCCTTAACTTTGCAGACTGTTTGGATATATTTGCTACAGACATGGTTTTCTGGGAACTGAAACCTGAGAATCACATAAACTTTATAGATGTCCCATTTTATAAATCGCTGCTTGTCTCCTCATCCTAGTCTTCTTTCCTGCTTAGTTTTTTATTCCCTCCGTTGCATCCTCTAAAATTCCATGTGTCTTTTTCCTTCTCCAGATACATTCCCGAATGTTGATTAAGTTTTCTTGCCTCTCCTTTTCCTTCTCAATAAAGAATTCACTTGTACTGCTTGATCTATCAGGCCACCTACCTTGATGAATACTACATTAGGGTATTGTGCCTGGTATTCTTAAACTTCACCAGAGCTAGCAGTAGTTCTGGTTCTTTTGCCTACCCACTAAGCCACAGTACAGTTAGAATATATTTTTTTCTCTATTCAGTAGGTAATAATTAGGGCAGCACATCACCCTTATCTAAATGCTGAAACATACTATATTTTGAATGGCTGGTAACAATTCCTCTTTGTCACAGGTGGCCAGGTTTGTAAAAGGAGAGGAAAAAGAATTGTAAACCTGTTAAAATTATTGAACTTTGAAAAGAACATCTATTTTCATCCTTGTCTGTCTGTCACAGAATGGTTGAGTGTCTAGAAATTTTACAGCACTTTTTATATAATTAATGAAAATTGGAAATAGAAAGAAATCGTGCAGTCTAGACATGGCATTTGTAACAAGAGTCAGAGCATCAAGATGAGATTAGGGCTGACTGGAAAACATTTGGGCAAAAGGGGAAAACTTAAAGTTTTCTCCCTAAGCACAAATATTGCCTGAAACCCCAAAGTCAAATATGCAGTTAGGAACTTGATACAATTTCTAGTTGGGTTTCTTGTTGGTCTGTCATTCTATATTGCTCAGTATATTTATTCCATGATACACCATCTCTTGCTGACTCATCAAAGAGGGCCTGTGAAAACCAGGCTTATAAGTGCTACTGGGGGACAATGATGAAAAGCTTAAAGTTTTTGTTGAGAACTAAATACTGAAAAGTAATTTATTTAAAAAACTGTAGCAAAATACCTAATAAGCTTTAACTGACAGCAGTCTTCTACAATCCTAGTAGACATTATGTTTTTGTTTTCTTCACACGTGCCATGGCATGGTAAAGTAAATTACTGGAGGAAGTGTACTGAAATGGCAAGAAAAATGTTTTGGTTATGATGCCATCTGTCCAATGCTAGCTGACTGCTAGAAATGGAAGTTAATATAGTACACTTTCTGTAATCCTCTTGAATCTGAAATTAAATTAGCATCAGGCTTGGCACTTTTAGAATCATAGAATCATAGAATCATAGAATGGTTTGGGTTGGAAGGGACCTTAAAGATCATTGAGTTCCAACCCCCCTGCCATGG
>JAOXJK010000012.1:24633463-24651008 GCA_025774025.1 Xenus cinereus | reverse complement strand
TTGTAGAGTAGGGTAGATGGTTGGACTCGATGATCCCAAGGGTCTCTTCCAACCTAAATGATTCTGTGATTCTGTGTGATATGATAGCATCGCTGTTCAGATGGTTATGTTGGGGCATTTATTCAGCACTGTTTTCCTGCCCATATCTCGGGGAATTTATTAATAATCACACTGAGTCTATGAGGGAAGCAGAGGGGGATATTTTCCCCAGCTCTTTCACCTCCCTTTTCTCTATCGTGCTGGGTATGCCAATTTTTGAGAACTTTGAATACCCTTGGGACATGCAAACCAGTTTGGTCCTATTGCTAGGTCTCCTGAATGTGCTTCAGCTCTTGTTTAGGGTTAAGCAACTATTTAAGGCTACCACCCAGAGATCTGTCCCGAGGCTGGAGAGTCATGGGTGGCACAGCATGTGGGAGAACATGGGCAGGTATCTAAAGAGTTTTTCACCTCCAATGGTCTGGGATTTCACCACCCAACAATTACAGGACCCTGATAAAGTGATAGAATATTTGAAAGGAAAATGCTGTGGCTATTCCAGAGTGGCACAGCTCACTGCATTGTGCTGGGCCTTGGCCAGTATCTACCTGCTGAGCCTTGGCCAGTATCTACCAAGCATTGCTCAATGTTGCGCAGCATCCTCAGGGGAAAGACATGGAAACCAGGCCGACAGGCAGTGTGGCTACTGGCACCCCTGCGACAGACACTGCGGCTGCTCCAACTCCTGCAGCAGGTGCTGTGGCTACTCCAACCCCAGTGGTGGGCACTGCAACTGAACCAGAAAATCAACCTGTGCCTGTATCAGTTGCCCCTGTCCAGAAGAAGAGATGCTCCAAGAAATCAGTTCGCTCAGTGAAGGACAACGATGAGCCAGGGTCATCACGAGAACAAGAGGAAGAGACAGAACCAGAGATAATCACTCGATCCCTGTCCCTGAGCGAGCTGCAGGACATGCGAAAAGATTTCAGCCAACTTCCAGGTGAGCACATTGTCACCTGGCTGCTCCGGTGCTGGGATAACGGAACCAGTAGCTTGGAATTGGAGGGTAGGGAAGCCAGGCAGCTGGGATCTCTGTCTAGAGAGAGGGGCATTGACAAGGCAATTGGGAAGAAGACCAAGCCCTCGGCCTCTGGAGGTGACTCCTGTCAGGCGTGAGGGAAAGGTACCCCTTCAATGAAGATGTTGTATGCCATCCGAGCAAGTGGACCACCATGGAAGGAGGTATCCAGTACCTGAGAGAATTAGCCGTATAGGAGATGATTTATCATGACCTGGACAATGCACAGTTACCCATAGATCCTGATGAGATCCAATGCACAAGGTCCATGTGGTGGAAGTTTTACGGAGTGCCCCATCGTCATATACCAACTCATTGTCAGTCATGGAATGGAAAGGCAAAGAGGGACCAATGGTGGATGAGGTGGCTGCCTGACTTCAGCAATATGAAGAAAGTCTCTCTTCTCGCCTCATCTCAGTTGTGAAGAAACTGTCCCGGAAGGTCCAGCAACTTGAAGAGAATATGTCCTCCCCACCTGTACGAGCCAGTATCTCAGCTGCTAGGAGCAGACATTTCTCCACTCAAGATAGAGAATACAGGGGGTACACACCACGAAGCACCCTGTGATTCTGCCTGCGTGACCACGGAGAGGACATGAGGAAGTGGGATGGAAAACCTACTTCAATCCTACGGGCATGGGTACAGGAATTTTAAGGGACAACAACCACAAAAGGGGAATCCCTCTAGGAACAGTGCCAGCCCCGTTTCCAGCGGGCAGTTCCCCAGGCAGAGTAAAAGGCTTGATCTTAATTCTGATCCTCTTGAGGGAACTTCTAAGTCTTTTCTGCAAGAAGCGAGTAATGGATACTGTGACCGGATAAGAGGGGTCCTGCCTCCAGCCAGGTGGCGGAAAAGGACAACTGGGTTTATTGGACGGTGTGGATTCAATGGCCTGGCACATCAGACCCACAGGAGTATAAGGCTGTAGTGGACGCAGGTGCACAGTGTACCCTAATAGTTAGTTTTGACATATCCCGGTGGTTGAAAAGAGTTGATATAACTTTTTCAGTGAAAATATTAATATGGTGGCATTCTGAGTGGTAAGTGCATGTAGTGTATTATAATATTTGTGAAGTTGATAAAATAGTTGGTTTTGGTAATCCATACAAGACTCTCATAATTTATTTCCAACTGAGTAACACAGAACAAAGAAATGCTGCTGTAAGAGTGTATGTTATGCTAGTAATAGATTTGCAGATGTTATAATGTATTCAGATTGATGCAGAAATAATTATTTTTAAAAAAAGATAAATTTCTGTTCCTTCATGGTACTTCATTGTGGACAGACGGGTTCAGAAATGATTCCCAGGGAAAAAAAAAAAAAAAGTCATGTCATTTAGTCATGTTGTTACATGATTGGGACTATATATGAAGCTTAGTATTGGATCCTTGTGTAATGACTTTTTTTGTTCCCATGTATAAGATGCCCTGATTAATATTTTCATGCTTATTTGTCTTTTAATCTGGTGGAGCTTCACTGAAAAGTTGCTCCAGTATTGCAGCATCAGTGATGCAATGCAACAGTACTGTGAAGTTGGGGCAAGAAAGTGTAATAACCTTCTTAAGATAGTGATATGGAGTGACTTGCCCAGAATGGAATGGAAGAGAGGTGATGGCATGTTTTTGGATGTCTCTCTCTGGATTGTCTGCAAACACACCTTCTCATGAAGGAAAGGGCCACATACCTGCAGAAGAGGGCACCTTTCATCTTTATCTCTTCTTTCTGAGCTTATCAAGACCTGCCCATGTGAAATTTGTACATCTGGGCCTCTGAGGTTTTTGGAGGGAAACATATCTGGCAAACTGTCAGGAGGAAGTTATTTACTAGGGATTGGTGAATTGCCATCAGTTCCCTGGCATTGGGAAGTATTGTGGGAAACTGGGTTCTAGCTGAATTGTGCTTCAGGAAGTAAAGAAGAATCTGAAAAGCAGCACGTATCATAGAAGAAGAAAGAAGTATATACATTTTCCATCTTACTCACACAGGTTATTAGGGTCTGCAGCACCTTGCTGCACCTGCAAAAACAAAAGGTAGCAAAAGGAGAGTGCTGTAGGAATGAATCAGATCAGAGCTGTGGGGTCCAAGGGACGTTTTTACCATGTTTGTGGAGCAGTAGGAGCAGGAAGGTAAGTTGCCCCCCAGCTAAGGTGGGACGCAGGGAAGAAAGTCAAGGGGAGCTTTGTTCCTCTCCCGGTTTAATAAATTAAGCTTCATTAAGCTCTGGGATGAGGGCAGGGTGTCTCAGATACAAGGTGCTAAAGTACTAAATGGCTGACACAAACTGTCGCTGCGTGCTTTTTAGCTATCAGTGAAAAATTAAGGCTCCTGGGTTAAGTGCTTTCCCTACTGAGCTATTGCTAAGGTGAATTTTCACAGGAACTATTTAGTTACCACATCATGTAAAGAAGGTATTTCGAGGGCCTTAGTGGGAGCCCGAGCACTGGGTACCACAACAGAACCGTTACGCTTACAGTTCATGTTGGAGGCTTTGCATGAAAATCAGCTTTGGTTCTCCACTTGGTCGCAAGCAATTTATTGAGATTCGTATGTGCAGTTGTAGGGCTACAATTTCTTCAGACATGCAAGAAGAGCTCTCATTCCTGGCACAACATACAGATCAGAAATCCCAGGTCTGCTTTCTGATTTCTGATGATGGTTTTGATTCACAGCTAAACTGTAATTACACAGGAAATCCAAACGTAAAGGTATGTAGCAGGCAGAGGTGCTTTTTCTTGCTCAAAAGCATCTTGCAATTCTGTGGGTGGTCGCATAATTCAGCAAACATCCGCAAATGGCAGATGGTTGTATCAGCCAGCTCCACACAGCCCAGCACCGGTATGCAGTGCTGTGACACACTTCACCTAAACACTCCAGGACATTTCGTCTTTGTTAGGAGGTAGAACTGGCACTTGAAAACAACATTTCAGAATGGATCATGTTTGGAAAAAAATATTAAAGGGGACAAATAGCATGTAAATCAGGATTATACTGCTTTTACCAGTTGGGGTTTTTAATCCTCACTTCCTCAATGAAGTACACAAGTAGAGAGTCACAAAAGCCTCTTACAGAAGACAAGGGTTTATGATTTTTGTAATTTTGTGTAAGTGATTGGGAAGGAATAGTCAGAAGTTCTCCATAAGTCACTTTGAAAATGTGACTAAGTCTGCTTGTCAAGATTCACTGGGCCCCTGCTATCCGTTTTCTTGGCCACACATTTTATTCCTATCTCTTTAGATTGAAAATGAAATGAAAATGAAACTTTGGTTATCCAATGGCTTCTGTGTTGCCTCCTGAAACATTTAGATAATGAAATTGCAGCAATGCATGGAGAAAATAAACTGTGGCTGCAAATAACTATGTAAAAATTGTACCTTCTTTCTCAATAATATAATCCTGGTATGCATCTGAGCCCAATCTCCTTGCTTTACTGACAAAAATATGGGTTTGGTCTGGAAAGCAAAGCAAAGGCTCCAAAGTTGTAGCACACTATCTAACAGGAGGTTGTAGGGAGGTGGGTGTTGGTCTCTTCTCCCATGTAACAGGAGATAGATAGAACAAGAGGAAACAGCCTCAACTTTCACCAGGAGAAGTTTAGACTGCATATTAGGAAAAGAATTTACACTGAAAGGATTATTAAGCATTGGAGCAGGCTGCCCAGGGAAGGGGTTGAGTCCCCATTCCTGGCAGTATTTAAAAGACAGGTAGGCATAGTGTTTAGAGATAGGGTTTAGTGACGGGTTTTGTCAGAGTTAGGTTGATGGTTGGACTAGATGATTTTAAAGGTCTCTTCCAACCCAGGCAATTCTACGATTCTATAATTCTATGATTCTATGAATTCTGACTCCAATGGTGCCAGGCAGACTGTCGATTAAGCTGTTACAGAATGCTATTACCTAACAGAAAGCTGCCTGTGGTAGGGTTTTGTTTTCCTCTCATCCCTGTCACCAGCATGTCTCTGCTTTCTCTGCTTTATGATCAAGAATGGATTAAGGCTCAAAATGGTGCCCAGATTTGCTGAAACCACCAGGTGCTCCAACACGCTCCTTTGCTGACCCTCCCCATCCAGCCAGCCCAACGCATCCCCCCTTCCTCCCTCTCCCCGCAGGGTGCCATCTCGCCTTCCCCTGTTCCTGAGCCCTTGAGTGTCAGCCAAGAGAGGCAGCTGAGCCCTGGGAGCCCGGCTGGCCACTCGCCCCCACCCCGCCCGGCGTCGCTGTCATCCCCCGTCCCGCCCCCGGCTCCCCCGGCGCCCCGGCTGCTGCTGCTGCCGCGGACCCGGGCCCCGGGACGGCGTCTCCGTCCCCCCTGCTGATGCCGGGGGTGCAGAAGGCAGAACCACAGTCGGCTGTTCTGATGCCGGGGAGGGTGTTGCAGCAGGAGAGTCTGTAGCAATAATATTCGGGTAAACTGTACCGATTCTGTATAATAGGTGCGGAAGGGATATATTGTATCCCCACAAAATAATTTACGTCTGCACTTCACACAAAGGATAAACTGAGTGATGATTGAAAATCAAGTCTGTGTTACTATTTTGCTACAGCATCGTAACAGCAGCAGTATAAAATACAGGTGAGAACATATTCAAAGTATTTTCAAACACTTACAATCATAAAAATATAAAGTGCGCAAGGGCATGAAAATTGTCAGACCAAAAATATATACATTTTTTTTCCATTTGGAAGTCTAATAACATTGTAACTGACCGTTTGTAACACTGGCATGTTGGGATTTCAGCCCTGCTAGCTTTTATGCATAGTCTTTTCTTCTTGTTCTTTCTATGCATAGGACAGAGAGAGACCGTTTGAAGAGGTGGATGGAAGATTGCACAGACACTCCCTGAAGTCCTCTGTGGGTCCCCACTGCCGTCAGGTCCCCCTGTGTCCAATACTCGGGCACCGTGGCAGGTGGAACCACAGAGCCCAAAATAATGCCCCTACTGTCCAGTTCCCTTGCTAACTCTCAATAACCTGGCAACTAGTTCTTAGGGCTAAGGAGTATCACAGTTACATGCCAGCTATAGAAATTTGTTATGTTCTTTTTCAATGTCAGAAAGGCAGCCCCCCAACAGTAACGCATGTATGTGTGCCAGTATGCAGGCTGTGTTTGTGCATATGCACACACTCACACATAGAGTCTGATGCAGCCTCCCACAGCATCAGTGGCCATTCCCCTTTTGATTTCAGTGAAAGGTCATCCAAGCCGGTTTATGATTTTATTGATATCGATGTCTAGGACCCCAATCAGCTTTAAAAATGAGAACTTCTGTGTTGTTTATCATCATTAATACTGACTCTGAAAAAGTGTTGCCTGTCATCTTTAAGTACGTCCAGAGTAAGAATTATGGAAACCTCCAGGGAGTAAATAGCAAGTAGTTTGTGAACAAGAGGAGCAAAACCATGATAGATAAAAGTCAAGATTTTAAATCAAGTTGATTATTTAATGATCTGTTAGTCAGAAGCTGTTTGATTGATCTTTAGCTTTACAAACATATTCTTTCTCACATTGTCTTTTAAATATTTGACAACCATTCTATCAGAAATTGTAGATCTAGTTTTGAAAAACAGTTATGTGCTAGGAAATCTTTTAAGTCTTCTCTATTGCTGTTCATATAATTCTTTTTGGGAAGATTGGAATACTACATTGACATTAGTCATACTGCAAATTAGAGTTTTAGTGTCACCTTAACAAAGGAATGGCTGAACATTTTCTATAGTAGAGGAAGGAACAATTCTGCATCTGTAGTTGTGCCATGTAATGCTGTGTTTCACATCTCTGTTTTCTCTCATTTATTGACCTGCACATTTTTGATAATTTTACTGTATACACAAAATCAGTTCTGCCAAGTAGCTCTAGTGCTGACCTCCTATTATATTTCACACTGTGAAATATAATGAGTGAGCTGAAAGGGGGTGTTACTCTTAGCATCAGGCTGTAGCACATATTTTGGGTTAAAGAAGCTCAAAGACTGGTCAGGCAGCCAAAATAGAGTCTGAAACAAACAAATGTAGCAGACCACAGTTGGTTTGGTGGCATATTATTTATTTTGTGAGTTAATGTTGATAGTAAAATCCTTTCCAATAAGTCATTCAAGTTTGATTTTATTTCTTTTTGAAGCTGTGGTTCATTAAAGTCTATTTTGTTATTAGCATTAAGGTTCCCCACATATAAAGGCTTAGGCTCCAGGCTCCAGGTCAGGCACAAGCAGTTTAATAAGATTCAGGTGGTGTACAAGCTATCAGAGAGATATTAAATTCTTCAGACTTGCAATAACAGCTCCTGTTGCTGGCAGACCATAATATCAGCAAACTCCAGTTCCTCTTTCTGTTTACTGTAGATGGTTCTGATTCACAGAGAAATTGAAATTACACAGGAAATCAAAATATTCAAACTTAAAGGTATGCGACAGAGAGGCTCTTTTGCTCTTCCAAGACTATTTTATAATTCTAGAGAATGAGGGCATTTTACACTGTTTATCATGCAAAAAATTTCACAGGGAGAATAATATGTGATAGGAAAAAAGGCAACATAAAAAGACATAAAAAACCATTAAAAAATCCTTACTCAAAAAATATCAGTGTGCTTAGCCTAACGAAATATGATTTTAGAGACTGACACTTCCTATTGTTTAAAACATTGTTCCTGTTGTTTAACATGAAAAAGCATGATGCAGGAAGAGAAGAGCAGTATTGGATAAATACATCTGCAAATGTATCTCACTCATCAATAATTCTTTAGTTAAATTCTGATTGGAATTTTTGCATAGAAATGAGGTTAGATCCCTAAACAGTTGCTAATCCCCCACTTAGAGCTGTAAATTTCCATGCTGAACTGTATTCATATTAGTGAAGACAGTCTATGCACATGTGTTTGCATGTATGTATATATGTATATGATAAACCTGTGCCTGTTTTAATTACAGAATGCAAAATTTAAAAAAGAAAATGGATTCATAGAAGTATTCACAGCCTTCTCTCTTTTGTTTTTCACAGAATAGCTCATACTTTTGACTAGGAGATCTGCCATGCTGACAACAAATTTACAGCTTAGAAATGAGACAACTTCACCATCGCCCTATCTCCTGTTTAGTTTGCTAATGTTATTGGCAAATTGCACCAACATACGACCATCCCTTTCATTCTGAGGGAAATGGAAAAACTTAAAAGATGTTCAATATTTTTTGTGTGAAATGTTGGGCTATCACCAACTAGGGTGATAAAAGCTTCAGCAACAAGAAGAAAATAATGAAAGTTGGCAAAAATTATGTGTTCTTTCATGCTCTTTCAACTGTATTTTTTGACCAGTGTGATTACAAGAGAATTATATTCTGGTGCATATGCATATGTATATGTGTGTATATATGTATATGTATATGTGCATGTGCTGGGACAGGCCACTGTTGAACAAAGCACACTGTCCCTGGATATGGTAAAAGACCCGTGTTCTCATTTTTGGAGCTGCTCTCAAACTGACTAATTAATTCTACAACTCATATTTGTAATTACCATCATAATCTTTTTTTCAATAATGAGTTTAAATTCCACAGAAACCTGGCTTCTTTTCCTCCCTCTGTTGCCAAACAGAAAAGCTGTTGAATAAGCACAATCTATTTCTTATCTTTCAGGAACTGAGGCTGGTTCGTAGCGTAAGCAGCTAAGCTGAAAGATTTAATTCACCTTGTTCATTAAAATTCAAATAATTATAAATTCAGAGGTGTTAACTTTTCAGTTATTACAATACAGCTGGGAAACAGAGACTGTTGCACCAACTGGGAGACTTAAAACCTCATCTTTGGTGGCCAAGTAATTTCATTTAACAGTTTAACAGGAATTTAAATCAATCCTTCTGAGAAATCTGTTATATGAAATTATTATTATGAGTAACTGATTTAAATGTGCTTTTCCCAGTCTCATGATATTTCACAGACATACATGTAGGGATTATTTAAAGTGCCTCTGGATGTGTTTCTTGCTGTTTTTAAGTTCTAGATAGAGTTCAGTGTAGAGAGGAATAACCCACAACTCCTTTAAGTCCTGATTCTGTAATTTTAATGGGCAATTGCACTTAATTATACAAGGTGGGTGGGAATGATTGAAACATTTGTGCTCAGCAAACAGATTAACGCTGGTTTAATAACCTTCACTGAGGCATTTTCAATTCCTTTTTCTAACTTTTTGCATTCTGAAATCCCCCCTTGAAACATTTTTTCTTCACTAGCTGCATTTGTCTTCTCAGCTTAAAACTTAGAATGCTTCCAAGAATAACCACCAATACTGTCAAGTGTATAGTTAGCTACAAAACGTTGGCATTGTCACACTTGAAGGCGAAATATTTCCATGAAGCTGTTTACTCTATGGTGTATTTTCACCTGCTGGTGCTACTGGTCAGAAATGTTCTGAATGAATATGGATTTATCAGTCGTGAAATTAATGTCTGTCATTCTGGGAAATTCCCATGAACTTCAGCAGCACTGCTTATTTACACTTTTTCCTCAGCTATGTGCCAATCTCCTGTGAGACTTGAAGAATGGTGGGAATGAATGAGACAAAGGAAAGGTATTCATAGCACAGCCAGCCTGGCCCCATTTATCAGCCATATTTCCACTTTCAACTTACTTTGGAAGAGAGAAACTAAAAATCCGGCTGGCAACCACATGTTATTGTTACGCCATACAGATGTCTCCCGTTGCAGCCCACATGTTTGTGGATGCAGTCATTTGGATGATGAGGATAAGGAGGCTGTTTGGACAAAGGAGCGGAGGTTATCTGGCAATCTGATGTTTTTTTGTGGGGTCGGAGATACTAGTAATGCTTCTAGGGCAAAGGGGCGTTCTCTGAATCCAGCCTTGAGAGACGTGAAAAGTTGCTGTGTTATTTGACAGCTGGAGGTGCCTATTCTCAGTGCAAGGGGTAGCCCCTAGCAGTGTGTGCAAGGACAATAAAAGAAGACATTGCAGGCAATAAAGTAGAAGATTCCTAGTGCCATCTTTGTGCCCCTTCTAAACTAATATCTCTCTCCAGCTTTTTATATTAAGTGATTAGAAAGAGTTAAATGAGCATGATTGCCATGGAAATTTCTTGGGCATTACTGTTTTCTACTTCTTCTGTATTGAATGCCCTTGTAATAGAAGAGAAAGAACAAACATCAAAAGTACCTTTTAACTTCACAATTCTTTCTAAATTTCTTTAAACTTATAGGCTATACTGCTGGTTTTAAAACTTCAAAGCATGCAGGAAGATCAGGGTCACACAGAAAATTGTTTCTTACAGTTTAATAAAATATGCATGTGAATGGTATGACCTGCCAGAGAAATGATTTATGTGTTAATGTAATGTTGTAACATTAATTACGCATTTTAATTTCTTCCTTAGTAGCTTCTGTACCAGTAAGAACAGTACTGGCTCTAAATTGAGTTTGAAACACATGTTGTGTCACCAAAGCTTAAATTCTTTCCAGACTGAATTTGTTTTTTGTTTCCATAAGATAACAATCTTTTCTCTTGTTTTAGCATTTGGGAAGGAGGAAGCAAGTGAGATCTTTTGCTGAGTTTTCCTGATGGATCTTCTTTAGCCTTGTTCTGCCACAGCATTGCAGTTTGTGCATATTGTATTTATTGATAGTTCCAGAAATGTCTAGTGCATATCTTTTGTGCATGAATCACATAGCTTTTATTTATGGCCACTATTGTAAAGTGCTTAATCCGATAGGATAGGTCCCTTTGGATTTCTTTCCTTAGGAGATTTCCTACCTGTCTGTCTGTGGTGTACCTGTGATTAAAATCTTGTACATGCTACCACAAGGACATATATTGAGTCTTATCTTCTGAATTACTATTCATATGAAGTTCTTAATAAATACAGAAAACTTCTATGTCACTTATTTCAACAATGTCCTGTATCAGCTCTGTAGTTCAATCCTAAATTGAAGGCAGTGAGAATAAAAGAAAAGAGATTCTCCTCTCAACTACTGGACAAACTTTCTGTATGATATTTGCAAATCACCTACTTGTGTTTTAGTCTTCTCAAATGTAAATCTGAGGCCTAACTTCATTAAAGTGATTTGAAATCATTCAAGGGAAGGTGCTATAGATATGCAAACTCATTTTATAAGAAGTATTTGCTTTTATCTGTGTTCATTGTTTTACCTTTTAACATTTCCTTGGTTACTTTTTTGTTCTTGTACTATGACTCAAGGTAAATTAGGAAGAAGAGTAAATAAGAGAGCCTATTTGGTATTGCTGGTGTCATTCAATATGTTACATATACTTGTTGTACTTCTCTTAAGTAAGTTCTCCCTGTCTCTTTAATCTTCTAAAGTGTCTACTTGCCTATTATTTCGAAGGTTTTTTTAGTGACAATGATGATTGAATTTTAGTTTTATATAAAATTATTGATTGTTTTGTGTCAATGTCAAATGGTTCACTGCTGTACTTCTTATACTGTCACAAAATAACCTAAAACTATAGATCACTAATGGCTAGTATGTTTTCTCTAGCTAACATGTCACCCATCCTGGCATCAATTCTTGTCTCGTGGAAGAGATTTTCCAATTGCTTCACATTCATCCAGTCTTCGCCCAGCCTTGATGGTACTCAATGACATCATGATGCCATATGAGGCTTTTTTTGTTATGAATGTACAGAACTTGGAGCCCAAAGTAATTTCACAAGCCTCCTAATAAACACATGGCAGTTACACATAACTAGTTTTTGGGCTGCACTGGATTTCACTCAGTATCCTATACAACCAAAATTATGTAGTATCTGTTACTAGACTTTTGAGTCATACAGATCATTGCAGTTCTTAGGCTTGAGACATGGATAGGGGCCTGATGGGCATCACCAAGTGTAAGTCACCGCCTACATAAGAAAGGTACCCTTGTTCCATATAGCATCCTTTTCAGAAAATTAATTGACGTGCAAAATACCGATGTTAGAAGTTCAGCTGGTACAAAGAGCATTGGAATCACTACAAAAGTTGTGGAGGAGTCATAAGCAAAGATGAACAACACACTCCATGGAAAATACCATTTCAATTGAGCCCTTCCTTGAAGCACAAATGAACCAAGTATGAAACTTTTTTGACGTTATCAATAGTGCTTAATTTTACATTTTCTCACATGTTGGCACTTGGAATCTGTGGGAGCAGAAGTGGAATTACCAAAATACCACAGGTATTTTTTGTGTACTGCTGGTCTAAAATTTGTCAGGAAATACTGGAAAACATAGAAAGATATTTCTTCTTGACATTTCCTACCATTAGCATTCTGGGATGCTTTAGATAAATTTTCAGAAGCTTTGGGTGGATCTCCAGGTTTTGCAATTCTCCTTCAAAATGTGCTGAATCGCCAAACGTTTTTGCAATTCACTTGCAGCAGCTAAAATGTTTCCATTCACTATCAACAATACTGTGAAATCTTTGTTCCTTCACTTACTAATGTCCTGGTCATATAGATTCAGATTCATTATATTTGGATCAGATGATCCTTTCAGTCTATTGAGTAGGTGGTAGAGAGCTGTAAGTTTTCTGCTGTCTAAAAGATTTTTGATTGTTTGGCTTTAGGATTAGCACAGTGGAGTCCTGGGCTCTAAACCTAAAGAAGCTAATGAAGAAGCCAGACAGATGGGAGGCAGATGTCAGGGATTGAGAGAAGAGAACGGGATCCTGACTATCAGTTTGTTTATTTTAACTTACCAGTTTTTCTAATTAAAAAAATTACTCATCCTGGAAAAACCTGTCTCCCAGGAGTCTGCAATACACAATCAGAAAACTCAGCTCCCCTTCTCTCCCTCCTCTATGTTAGTTGGCTCCACCATGGTGCCCTTACCACAGTCCTGTTGCCATCTCAGAACTGTGCGTTGCTGTGTACATTATCCTATACCTTCACAGTTCTCCTTCACAGCTATCCTATACCTTCACAGCCCACCTCTGCCTTGTGCCACTCTGACTGGTCTCAAAGGTTCAATTGTTAGCTCGGCTCATGCTGACATCATGTCTGCGATACAGACTTCCCAAGAAGGAATGAATCCTCCTCTTCTTCTTCACACAGGTTGGTATGCTCCCTTTGACCTTGTGTCCTGGTATGGCTTTGATAGAAGTAGTTAAGCTGGAAGAATACTGCTGCACCTGGTCTGGTGGTGGGATGGGCATGGTGGAAGGCACAAGGAACTCATGTGAGGTATGCTGCATTCACAGGGCTCACGAGCATCACCCAAACCCACGTTTAAGTTTAATTCCTTTTTGAGTTCCTTCAAAGATCATGTTCTGTGGTTCATGTCCCAGATAATCACCTTCAGCAAACATTGGTCTAGGTATATTATGGATGGATGGCACACCAGGGCATCCTCAAGCCTTCTCCTAGTTAACTCACAAGTCTTCTAATGAACCTCTCTGCTATTTAGACTGCTGAATATCTCTAATCTAATCTATCTCTGCTAATATCAGACTGCTATTCAGGCTCCAAGTTTTTGTGTTGTCTGTTTGATTGGTTGGTTTGGGAGTTTTTTATTTGTTTGTTTTTTTAAAGATAGTGCTCATGCCCACACATGCCATAAGCTTGCTCTAAATTTTCTAGTGTGGTACAGTTACACCCCCATGATCCAGCCCACAGCATGGTAAACCCATCCACATGGCCAGATATATGTCAACAACAAATTTGTATCTAGATGGCCTGAGGGTGTATTTCCTGTGTATCTACTCTGTTTTCCACTGGGAATCGAAACTAGATCAGTACTGCTGTTCTCCTCCATCAGCTTTCCTGATCAAATCAGTCCATTCATTGAGACGACTGCCTGGCTGTATTTACATACAATGTATTTCTTTCCTGTTCCTCATTATACATATGTAATTATTTCTACATTGCATTCCCAGAGGTGAGTGACAGCATACAGATACCAGGAGATGCTATTCTGCCTCCAGCAAATGCTCTGAGAAGTGTATGGTATTAGTAAGGGCCCCATTTCCTTGGTTACATTTAGCAAATTTGCATGCCAGCATGGTGCTATTCATCATCAGAGACATTATAGGCCTGCCCATGAAGGTTTTGGAAGTGAATAACCTTTGCATTCTTAGTTTCTGCTTTGAATATATGGATGAGGAAAAAATAGTGGTCAACAAAGGCATAGCTGAGAAGTGGAGTCCTGGGAGCCTTTGGTAATGAAATTGGATTCTTTATAAGACTGGGCAAACTATCTGTGGCAGTGATTGCAGGAGCAGCTCATATGTTTGGCTCTCATGCCACTTATGAATGACCACAAGATAATCATGTGATCTTGCTCAGGACATTTAAATTATCTTTTCAGAATTTTTTTGTTAAAAAGAATTTATCATGTCCATTAGATGACTGACAGCCAACAACCCTGCCACTCACTGAGTAAAAGCTCTATTACCTTTCAAACTGGACAAGGACAATTTCCAATGCCTCAGAATTGGATGAGGATTCAGGGGTTCTGGGTTGCTCTGCCCGTGATTGGCTGCACTCATCTGCGTAACGCTACCTGGTGTTCAGTTTCTCCTTTCCATAAATGCCTCTTCTTTGTGAAGTGCTTTGAAATCTATAGAGGAAAAAGTGCTGAATGGTAAACTATACGTACGTAGCTGCATTCACAAACCAGGAAAAATGTAAGTGCAGTTTTCAGTAACACATTAGAAAGGGATTGAACAGTAAGCCATTGATCTGGACTCATAAGCAACTGAAGACAACATAAACTGCGAGTTTATTAAATCAATGTACCAGCTACTTTCCAAGTTGTCCTGGAACATGAGTTCACTGAGTTCCCACCAGTGTAGTAGCACAAACAGGACTACATGCAGGGTCCCTCTCCATCTCCAAACCTCATGGTGGTGCACTGAACTCCTCAGTTTTTGCTAGTGTTTCTCCTCAGATGACTACTGCAAGTGGTGCTGAGCTAAACGTCTTTGCAAAGTGCTGTAATGGGAGTGTTTCATTTTGAAATCTACTGCCCTAACTTTGTGGCACTAAGAGGAAGATGGGATGAGCTGAGCATCTATATAGGCCCAGCTGGAAAAATTCCTTCCTGATCCCCCATAGCAGCATCAGAGTTAGTCAGAGCTACCTGCGCAGGAGGAAAGAGGCAACTGCCAGACACTCCAATGCCAATGCTTAAATTGCCAAAGAAAGAGTAAAAGCCAGCCAACTTCCCTCTACTTCAAACTGGCTAATAGGAAGGATGAATTTTTACCTCTCTCCTTTGTAAAGGGCTTTGCTGCCCCTTGGTCTCCACCTAGCTCATCCTGATTAAATCTTGGCACTTAATGAAATGGGGAAAGGGGTTTTGAGATAAGCTCTTTCAGAACCGTAGTCAATGGTTTAGGTCTTGAGAAGAGACCTGTTTTTCTGCTTTACAAAAGAGATTCTTATCAGCGTAGAAATTAATTACCTTTCCTATAATTTTGGTATTTTTTCTCATATTGCAAATTAAAGTGTGGGGAGATTTATTGTCAGTGCACAAAGTGCTAGTGTTTTCTGGCCAGGGTTTGCTTTTTTTGAAGTGCCCTTCAAACTGGCACTAAGGACATCAGAAACTAGACGGATGTGTCCAATTTAAATTGCAAAGAAACTAATTTTAAGGTAGAAACATTCTCAATCTTGGCATTTGGCTGGTCTGTGGAGTTGCATTGGCAGGTGGTTTGAATGAGCGCTGCTTCAAGCAGCTCTAGCTATGGGCATCTGGGCATCCCACTGTGAAAACAGATCTGCATGGCACAGTAACGATAACTGGTACTCAGGGAACTCTCTTTATCTTGAAGAATCCCAAGGCGATTTATGGCTGGTGAGGACCACAGCCAGGTGTACTGGAACCAAGATACTGATACCATTTCTGTCTCTGCTGGAGGCTCATCCCTCAGACCCAGATTATTGCTTTTGGCTCTGCCTCTCATTGGGTGCTAGATATCCTGTTTCCCAAGCAGTACTTTCTTCAGTATTACATGTCTTTTATTTCCTTGGTAGCTTATAGATTAGTCAGACCAGTAGCCAAGATCCTAAATCCCAGATCTGTACAAATTTGCAGGGGTCAGAGCCAGCCTCAGAGCTAAGCCTTAAATGCTTGCAGTAATCACCAGTCTGAAACCATAAGGTAGGCCTTCAGACTCCGGTGAGACAGGCTTCAAAATCAATTTAAAACTGTGGTCTTTATATTTGTTGCTTACATATTGTTCCTGGTTTCAAGATCTTCTTTGTGAACATAGGAGCTCTTTTTCATTATAAATGAAAGTGAAAATTGTCATGTAATCTTCGGATGCCAGAAGAGAATGTCATGTCCGCTACAGGGAGATTCTTGATAAAATCATGAGAGTGGGCAGCTGGATACACAAGCCTATGAAATTATTTTAATAATAAAAGAATTTAAAGGCTCCTACCAGACTACTACATATGTTAGGCTCTGTAATCACTAGAGAATTTACAGGCATATATATTCTGCTTTAGAGTATCTCCTTTCAATCTTTGATAAACAAAATTTATCATTTATGCATAGATGTAAATTCCATGCCAAGGAAACAAAATAAGTTTGGCCTTTTCTCTTGAAGATGAGCTATGCTAGTGGTTCTTCCTCTTTTAAAAGATGTCCTGACTTCAGATGGGATGGAGTTAATTTTCTTTCTAGTAGATGCTGTGTTTTGGATTTTGTATGAGAAGAATGTTGAAGAATGTCAATAACACACAGTTTTGGGTATTGCTAAATAATTTTTATATTAGTCAAGGACTTCTTCGGCTTCCCATAGAAGCTGAGAGGGAGCATAGACAGGTCAAGCTGGCCAAAGGAATATTCCATACCATAGACATCATGGTCAGTATATAAATGGGGGTTGGCCAGGGGGCAGGAATCTGTGGTTGCTGCTCGGGACAGGCTGCACCGAACAATAGTTCGGTGGTGAGAGCGACTTGTGTTGTATCACTTTATTTGTATATTCTTTTACCATAATTATTCCTATTATTATTGTTGTTGTCCTCTTCCATTCCTGTTCTAATAGAACTGTCTCTGTCTCAACCCATGAGGTTTTTTTTCTGGTCAAACATGAGCCTTTGGTTCCTGGCTGATAGCCCTGGTGTGAAGCCATCTGCTCAGCTGAGTACGAGCTTCTTGAGGCTGCACATATGCTTGTACCTTATGCTTATACCTAATTCATTATACTAGTGCACTGCACTCTCTTGCCTTCATGTGCGATCTCTGTGGTGTGTTAACAATGGAATCGGTCCCCTCAGAGTTGCATGGAAGAGAAAGAGAGAAGGAGAGGAAAGAAAGATATGTGTAAAGATGGGAAAGGGGGCGAAAAGATGTATGTGTGTGGGTAACATGATAACTCATGTACTTCTGAGAATCTGAACTACATTTGGTATGAACTATATTTGGTAATGGTCTTGAGAGCCAACGTGAGAAGTTGACGCTAAAAAGAGAAAAATAATTCTATTAAAATTACATGTTTGAGTGAGGAGCTCTGGAGGCAGAAATCAAAATACTGGGGAGTCAG
>JAOXJK010000012.1:24619205-24633363 GCA_025774025.1 Xenus cinereus | reverse complement strand
CTTGTCCTGTACATTCGTATTGCAATGGCATTCAGCAGTAAACTAAATATTGTTGCATGTAAATTGGAGTAGATACCATGTGCATATATTCACTCTACTTAGAGTGGTCCTATTGAATGCAACAGAACCAATATTAAGTAAAAATATTCAGTACCATCAGATTCTGGCAGGGCAGTTACCTAAAACTGGTAAGAAAACAAGTTGTTTTCCCGGTGGAAAAAGCAATGGGACTTCGACACTTCATTCTATTTCTATTATTTTCTGTTCAACCCCCTGAACTCCTTTTCCAAACTGCCCCTAGTAACACTCCTGTCCTGTTTAGAACAGGTGACAATGGGTACAATGAGGTCTGTCTTGTTGATCTGTTATGTTTACCATCGTAGAATCATAGAATGGTTTGGGTTGGAAGATCATGTAGTTCCAACCCCCCTGCCATGGGCAGGGACACCTCCCACTAGACCAGTTTTCTCAAAGGCCCATCCAAACTGGCCTTGAACACTTCCAGGGATGGGACACAACTTCTCTGGGCAGCCTGTCTCTGTCTAGGAGTTTGATTCCCCCAATACCGCTTCTGAAAATGCACTGACTCTCAATGGTATGTTTTTTGGTGTATGACAGAATAGGAACCCTGTGTAAGAATGGAAATCCACATCCACTGTTGAACAACTGGTCAAAATCCATACTTAAGCCCAGCTGAACCACTTAGTGAAAAACGGTTACCTCTTAGTAACATATTCTCTAAGCACAACTTTGAGGAGTTCACAAAACAGGATAAGAAGCAGTCATAATCGGACAATGATGAAAAATGAATGACAGTGTATTCTTCTGCCCATGCAATCAAAAAAAGACTCCAAAAGGGTCAGTCCTGGAGCACAGAAAGGAAGGAAACTACACTCATTTCATCTGCCCTAATAATTCCTTGACTGGGAAAGCTAGTACTCATGATGATTAAAAAATTTGCCCCAAATGTCCCCTGTTGCAGTCAAAAATTGACCTTGATCTCTCCAGTCTGAAGCCAGTAGTTTATCCACTAAACCACACTACACCTGCTTAGTCCAGGGAGACAGTTTTGGATCTGATTCAAAACACGTGGAAGAGACAACAGGAGTCTATTTCTTGACATCAGGGTCCAGCAGATGCTCAGCACTGTGGTCATAGAATTACACAAATCTCAATGAAAGGTGTTACACAATGAAATAAAGGCAAAGATTACCTTCATTGGGGGTAAGTTTGAGCAGATCCATCAATCAGTCAATAAGAAAGTTCTCTTTCATATCTGTAAAGTACAAAGGCATTCCCATTCAAACATGCACAGTGAAAAGGAGAGGCTCCACTGATCCAGTCTCTGGGCACAGGTTACTGGGCAAAACAAACTTGTCTTAGACTGTTTGAAAGACAAAGGCTCTTCAGCAGTCACCAAGCTCAGGTCAGATCGAAACTGTGTTTGACAGAAATCCACACTAAGGCTCTGAATTTTAATGTGGGTTGTAAGTACTCTGTTCTTCAATAACAAGCACAGCTGCTGTTATCTGGCTATTTTTAGCAGCTCCTGTTTTCTTCTTTAGTCAACTATAAACCGTTTTACCCTCCGGTCCCTGTTTAACACATTGCCTCTGGCTGTGCACTAGGACTGGTAACTTGTCGTTAAAGGGCATGTTATTTAGGAAATTAGTGGATGCTTTTAAGATGAAAGAAAAAATATACCTCATTCTTGTAGCGTTTTCATAGACCAGCGCATCTTTGAGGCTTGGAGCTGAGCTAATTCTCTTTTAATAAAAGGAATAGAGATATGTTATACATACCTGGTAAAACGCAAAGAAGTTGGAACCAGAAGGTGCTGGAGGGTTTTGTAAGGGAAGAGGCTACATCATCAGTGTACGCACACAGCCAGCTCCCCCTCCCATGCCTGTGTGCTCCCACCCCATGTAGGGCAAAGCTGCAGGAGAACTACGGGATAGAGAACACATGTTAATGCAGGTTTGGGCTCTGATGTCACTGGAGAACTATCAGCTGTATGATTTCTTTGGCTGTTCTTTCCAGCACTTATAAAAGTTAGCGTGAATACCATAGCAAAGGCAAAATGGCCCAGCTCAGATCAAAGCTGAAACCATATAAAACTGGAATAAAGCTGTGCCAGGCAATCTCCAGCTACCATAAGCACATGGTGTAGTACTTAGTCCATTACTTGTGATGAATTCACTTTGCATTTAAACAGAAAAAAAAGGTCTCTTTCCCACTCTCAAATACTCTAAGGTTTTTTTTTTCATATTTTTGCTTGTGTTCGTCAACTGAAAAAGGCAAAGCTAATGAAAACCACCAGAATATGCCAAAAATATATTTATGAATGTTATTCGTTTGAAATACACTAAAAGTAGTATTTTTTTGTTTACTTCCAAATTCTGTGCACAATTCTCACTGAAATTACTACTCTGTACATACAGACATAACAGCTGCACAGAAGAACTTTCATGGCAAAATCCTTTTTCAGCCTAACAATGTATTTTTATACAATATAGAAAAATGGTGCTGATATACCATTGATACACATATATCAGGAATCAAAATGAGTAGTAGGACTGTAGTTTGAACAATAAATGGGGTCACAGGTGAGCTGATGTGATCCAGCCCTCTACAGGCAATGCTGTTCCCCTTATGGGCGTAGAATTGGATGTGTTTTAGGTAACCCAATGTGAGCGGCTTCCTACCTGTGGAAAAAATCCTTGAAATTAATGCTAGTGACGATTTATGACAGCTGAGAACATGATCATTCAATTCTGTAGCAAGCAGTAGTTTCTATTGTATTAATTCTTAAAAGCTGAAGGAGGTTGAGACAAACAATATGACAGAGATTGCTGTTACCAAAGACACTAACTTTTTGTTTTCTAACTTAATTTCTAACATTAGTATGGAATATGCACACTGTGTAAATACAGTAGCAGGGGTGTTTTAATTTTCTTGGTTTTGGTAATGACTTAAAATAACACAATAGGAGTTTTTCGTGGAGTAACAGGAAAACTTTCACTGGAAGATGCACTGCACTCACAGTGTAGTGGCTAGGGTAGTACTGGTGCAGTGTTTGTTTCCAGCTGTGTGTACCTAACAGTGGCATTGCTGGTTTTTTGAGTAGTTGAAAGTACTAGTAGCAAATGGGTTTCTGATTCATAATGTCAAGTTCAGGAAGAAATATCAGTTTAAAAGATTTTAAATGGGATTTGCAGGGTTTTGGTAGTGGAATGAAACTATAATGAAGCCTTGCTTAAACTCCAAACTTTGAAAAGTCTAAATGGAGGTATGTGACCTGACTGAGCATTTTTGACTATACAAAAGCTGGGTAATTCTGGAGAGGGATTCAGTGCTCTTACAGGGAACAGCTCAGAGATGCACACGTGAAAATACTAAATACAATATGCACCGCTGATTCAGGCTTGTACCGGAGCACCTCTGTACACTTGGGAAGAAGAGAAAACTCCTCTGCAACCCTTGAGATTAGACATCTCAGTTAGAGAGAAACAGGTTTAGACCTTTCCCACTCAAGTAGGTTTGGATTCAGTGTTGATATGACACCATTTTTTGTAAATCCAGCCAATGGTTTCATTATAAATATGTCAAAAAACAACAAAAAGACTATCAAGAGATATAGAGGTAGATAACTCAGAATCAGGCCCCACTAGATTTAAAAAGCACAAAAAAAAATAATTAAGTAGGTCCATGATAAAGTGAGTTTATGGCATCCTGTATTTTAAACATTGAAAAATCTATGAAATATGTAATAAGAACTTTATTAGTTCACTTAACATTCTTGGTATTGAGCTAAGGAATGTGTTGAAACGCGTAGGTAATCTAGCTGTAAGACAAGGTCTAAAAACCACTGACCCAGAATAACAATAAAAATACAAAGATATCTTAACTAGGTGTTCTGTTTGAAATAGTACATTGCCTGGGGATATTTCATTAACATAATTATGTCTGGCTGTAACCAAAAAAACTCAGACTAAAAGGAGGTGAAAACATTACCCTGCCAACTTGAAGAATGTGTGCACCCTGAACATACAGAACATCTGATATTTATGTTTGTATACAATATAATGAGCTCTGGAGCCAGATAGTCTGATTTTGTTCATGGTGCTGGGCTTCTGGGAGGTATTCGTATAGATTTAATAAATGCCAGGGCAAAATATCTATTCCACCAATGTATTTTCTTGTAAGTAGAAGCTAAACTAGGAGATAAAAGAGTCTTACATGGAGAATTTGTTTGTGTGAAGAGTTTCTGCCCTTTGGAACCAGACTACATGAAATTGCTCTTAATAATAGATTGTCATGAATTATAAGCATATGCAGACACAAAAGTATTCAATTAAGGGTACGGGATGAAGAAGGATACATTTCAATTCTAAAAGGTGCTTCAGTTTCCCCCTCCAGTCAATCTATCCCGGTCTTTTTCATCTCTTGATACAATACAACTCCGTCTCTGTTCTCTGAGTGACAATGTATTTTCTCATGTAACAGCAGCAATATAAACTAAATTGTCAAATAAAAAAATATTACTCCAGAATAGTGATCCAAATGCCAAGGAAAAAGAGAAAAAATAGTGCTGAAGAATCAAACACTAGACATTTAAATGTTTTCCAGCCTAAAGGTATACAATTCCTAGACAAACAGCATTTCCAAAACCCTGTAAGATGAGGTTTATTTTAAAGTTCTCTTCACATCTGTAAAAAAATATATTTGTGATCCAGAGGGTAAATCAAACTTTGACTTGTCCTTTGGACTGTTATACATTCTTGAGAAGCCAGAAAGAGGGATTTTGTTCTCGGATTAAGAAACAACTCTTAACCTGCTAGGACAACAATGTACAGTATTTTCCATGCCCTTTAGTCTTTTGTACCCTGAACTAGTAATTAAATCAATTTATGGACTGTTGTTTCCCACAGGGATGGGCCCACTTTGATCGTAAAGAAATTACAAAGCTATGGAAATTCACATGATTTGGTATTCAGGTTGTTTGGTTTCAACTACTTCCTTTTTTACTTTATTACAGGTTTCTTTATCATGGCAATACGAAATACTTTTACCAACATGGGAATCTTAAGAGCTAGATTGGGTTAAAGATAATGATTGTGGAAATCAGTTTTTCACCCTGATCTTTTCAACTTCAAGGCAGTAGAAACTTAGTAGTGAAAATCTTAGCAGTACTTCTATTAGCAGTATTTCTTTCCCACTTGGGTGCATGGGAACTCAGCTTTGGGGTACTATGAGGGGACAGAATGCACACTGGCCATGTCTTTAGAGTTTCGGTCTTAAAAAAGACGTTCTCACATACCATTTAATATCCGTTTTAAAAATCACAACAGACAGTGTAGGTACATTGGGCTGAAATTAGTTTGCATAAATAAAGTGTGCCCAGGTTAGCTTTCTCCCTTTCTCTCATAGAGGCAGCAGAAAGCTATTTTTCATTTTATCCTTGCAAGTCATCCAACTTTGAAATATACAGAGAGTAAATCAAATTTAATGACTGAAAGTTTTCTATGCACTATGCTGACTTCTCCAAGCCACAGAACATTGGAAACTGAGAGTGTATAATGGGGAAGTAATGCTCCATACTGTCCCTACATTTTATATGAAGCTTCTGGTCTTGGCTACAGTCATGGAGGAGAATGCACTACTGGACCTTTGATATGACCTGCTGTAGTTATTCCTGGGTTGTATTAAGATACATGTAAATTACCTAGAGAAAAGACCTTAAAACAAAATAAGAAATCATAATGTGTACAGCTCATCCAGCACACACGTAAAACAGACGCGTAACTGAAGGGCCTGTGCTGGCAGTGCTAAAGATCATAGCAATGTAGAAAGTGTGTGTGTGTGCATCTGTGAATGCATATCTGTTTTCAAGGAAGAGTTAAGTACCTAATTAAAGCAAAATCTATTTCAGAGCCTGTTAGAACCCAGTTCTTCATAAAGGCCTGAGCCTTGAATTAGTAAAATTAATTAAAAAAATACTACTTTGAGATATCAAGAAGACAGGTACTGTGGTAAATCTCCAATGGCTTAATTTTTGCTTCAGTTTACTGAGGATAAAATATGGTCCAACATACTGAAAAGTGATTTATTGGTGGAATCATGGCAAACAACTAGGTGCTCTGGGATGAGGGCAGGGCTCTGCCATTACCAAACATCTTCATTTAAACTTTGGATCAAGTAGAAAAAGATGGAGAAAAGTGCCTTTTTGTGTGCAGGGAAGAAAAAAAATGTAAACTCTGTTAATCGCATGCAATCCAGCTGTCGTGATATATATCCACTACAAGTTTCTTTTTCTGGGTAGGAGTCTGAGCCCTTAAACCAGGAACACACATTTTACTTGTTAGATTCTCAAAATTCAACACCTCTATTTTACTCCCAGAAACACCAGGATTTATGTTTCCCATTAAAAAACAAGCTGCTTGGGCTCCCATACAATTAAGACAATGTTTTTTCCTTGGTTTCCATTAAGTAAGTTGATGTAACATACTCTTGTTCTCTGCCCCTGTGTTTTACCAGCTTTCAGGCAGGCAGTGTCTCACCTTCCAACAGCAAAAACAAATTCTGTTTCTAATCAGTTTTCTGAGATAGCCCATTTGTTTCCTTGGTTTTGTGATTAGGCTGAGGTACTCACCTAAAAAACTGACTCATTTTGTTGGATCAGTTTTTGCAAGGTTCTTGTGTTTCTACAAGCTTCCAATAAAATCTATTGGAAAGATGAGGTTGTCAAGTCTGGGCATGATGTTGATGAGAAGAAATGTCCTGAATTAATAGGATTAGGGTCCAGAGAAGGGCAACGAAGCTGGTGAGGGGTCTGGAGAGTAAGTCTTATGAGGAGAGGCTGAGGGAGCTGGGGTTGTTCAGACTGAAGAATAGGAGGCTGAGGGGAGACCTCATCACACTCTGTAACTACCTGAAGGGGGGGTGTAGACAGGCGGAGGTCAGTCTCATCTCCCAAGTCACAGGAGATAGGACAAGAGGAAATGGCCTCAAGTTGCACCGGGAGAGGTTTAGATTGGATATTAGGAAAAAATTCTTCATGAAAGGGTTATTGAGCATTGGAATAGGCTGCCCAGGGAAGTGGTTGAGGCACCATCCCTGGAGGTGTTCAAGAGATAGGTCGACATGGTCCTTAGGAATATGGTTTAGTGATTTTTATTGCTTTTTTCTTTTTTTTGTCAAAGTTAGGTTGATGGTTGGACTAGATGATCTTTAAGTTCCCTTCCAACCTAGACGATTCTATGATTCTATGATTCAATGATTCTAATACAGCAGGTGTCAAATTCAAGACTATTTGGAGAGAATATGAAGTTAATGCAATTAAAACAAGAAAAATGTTTAGGTTTGTTTTTTTTTTCCTGATAGATTCACCACATTTTATTAGGGATATTTTCTTCAGGATATTTTCCTCATGTATGATCAACAGAATTTGAGGGAGGCCTGAGAAATATTTATAGTATTATGCCAAATAATCTGAAAATTTCAAAATTTAATAGCAGGGAAAGTATTGTAACACAAAGTAGTTACAATGAAAGATTTATCTAACAATATTATAGAACATCGAAATGCTTGGTTCTAAAAACAGAAAGGAAAATACCGTGGTTTTGCTTCAAGATAAATATTTGTGCTTTATGCATGCTATAAAAATGTATGCCCTTCTGAACAAATTAACCAGTTCTAAAAAAACTGGCTTTTTTGCATTCCCTGAATCTTTCTCTTTTTTTAATCCCCTCTGTGTCACAATTTTTGTCTCCAAGCAGTAATTAACCACTCTGCAAATCACCACAAGTAAGTCAGAAATGAATTACACTTAAAACAATATCTGTAGAAATTATATAATTTAAATCAAAGTAATCAAACTTGTACTGCTACCCTCTTGTGTTTTTCAAGTACAAATGCTATGAAATTTTCAATAGCTTTCAGTGTCCTGCATAACAATTGTGGTTGAAAAAAACGCAAAGACTGAACCACCAAAGGAAGTCTGAAATGAGCAGAACTGTCCTTGAAGACATCTTAAAATAGTTTACATTTATTATACAGGCACAACAATACTTGCTTGATGTAACTTTTTTCCAGTGTCTTGCATAAAATGATGGGAAAATATGCAAATAAGATTAAGCATCTTGCATTGCAACATCTTAGGGCTGGAGAAAATATGAGGAATGCCATCATCCAATTTTCTCTCAGGTTTTCAGTTAACCAGCAGAATGTCTACATACAGAGCTTGATTCTTTCACTTGGGCTGGTATCAGTTGGGAGTAAATCTATTCAAGTCAACAAAACCTCCCTCAGGCATACAATGCTTAGAGAGTTGAAGGCTGCACATCCTATCAGTTTACAGCTACAAATCTTTCAGTAAGATTATAGTAAATCTCTTTGCTTCTGAGATATGACCTGCTTTGTTTAAGGAATACATAGGAATATCTTTACTATGTTTGCTTTACATCAGCTTATATAGCAGCAGTTTTTATCAGGAGCTTTTCTCTGACTTCACCTTTGACAAATGACTTGGATTTGCACTGCTAAATTTACACCAAAGTGTGGCATATCTCATTATTTAGATCTCTGCTAAGTTTTCTGGGGTAAGATTAATCTGATATCAAAGCTGATATGCAACTGTTCCCTTCTTACATCAAGGAAAAATAGATTTTTTTAAATTGGAATTTTGAAGCAGCATGATTAAAATGTTTTATATACATCTAAGTACATATTTTGGAGTCTGAGAATAAAGGCCATCTTTGAATTTGTTATGCCCAAATCCATTAAACCTGTAGAAAATAGATTAGCAAGAATAAACCTTTTTATCTATTGGAAATTAATCATGCAATCCATACTGGGAAGAGAACACAAAACCTGAGATACACCAATCACAAATTGCCTTTGAAGATCAGAGAAATTAATTTAAAAATATGGGCATCACAACTTAATATTACAGTCAACCTTTTAGAGTATATTATGTTCATCTAAGCTGGAAATATTTCTGAGTGAAATCTTGAGGAAATTCCCACCTGCTGTCCATATTTGGAGTAAAGTCCATATATGGACCTACATCCATATTTGGAATAATGTCCATATATGGACCTACGTCCATATGTGGAGTAACTACATGCACCACAGTAAAATTAGCTAGATTTACTTCAAAATAAATAAAATCAGACTTTTGACTGGTTAATAAATCTAATTTGAAACAGGGCACTGAGAAGAATTTGTCTATGACATTCAGATAGAGTGATCCAATACCAGCATTGTATTCTGCATGCATGTGTATGTACTACCTTGTATGGTGCCTATGTGTCCCCAAAGTAGGCATACATTTATTTCTTCCTTACTAGACTGTTTTCTCTCTATGCATATCAGAAACCTTGGAGAAAAAAAAATAATATTGTGAGTTATTACAAAAGGTTTTCTTGCCAGGAGAAGGGCCGTATTGCATTCAGTCAGTGCAAAATGACTGAACAACCAACGGGACGCTCCAGGTTTCTGTAAGACAATCTGGAAGACTTAGGTATTTTCCAAGACTAGTGCACCAAAATACCCGTCCTATCCTACTTCTTTTGCCATACTGTTCATATTTTTGGCTGTTCTTTGAGAACAAAAAAAATATACAGTTGTCAGGCATTATGTCTGAGTGTAAAGGAACAATGGTTCTATCATAGAAACTGTGCAACATTTGTAAAGAACCAGGCAGGAGATAAAGAAGACAACTAAAATGTAAAGTGGAATGCTGCCTTTTTTTTTCTTTGTCCCCCTTCACACAGCTTTCTCTGCTCTCCCCTTTACTCTTTCCCCCCTACACTTTTTTATTCATTTCTTTCTGGATTTCCTTTTCCATCAGTTGTCCTCTCTTGTCTGTATTTCTGTCTCACCAACACAAGCCTGACATTGGACTTGTGGAGACGGGCTGCCATCAGCAGCCATGGGCTCTGCCTCAGTGCAGCAGCCTCCTCTCTCTTAGCATGGCTGGCCGTGGGTGGGGAGTGGCAGGAGAAGCAAACAAAGAAAGTACATCCATTTCATATATACATATATTTTCACATATATTCTCTCATATGGAGAAACAGTCAGAACCCAGAGATGAGAACACAGAGCTCTCAAGCTGCTATTGAACACCTCTGCACCCTTTTCACCTGATGTGTAGGCTGGAGCAGGAACAGGAGCAAGATCGGGAGCTCATCTAAAGAATCTTTTGGGGTGGTGAAGCAGTCTACATTTCACCCAGAGTGAGTCTACTAAGTTTGAACCTTCTCAGGGTGGATTTTGGGGGTTATTTCTTGTTTTTTGTTGTCTGTGGTAGCATGACAAACTACTTTAGGATCTGCAGAAAGCATCTATGAAAAAGCAGTTTGTTTCCAACAAAGCATTACTTCTATGCACAGCAAAGGGTTAACGAACGAGCATGTTTCTCTCCCCCTGCATGCTCCCACTTCTGGTTACAGGAAGCAGCCTTCTCTTTTTCGATGGGTGCCTCTGTGCCTGTGCTGAAAACCCATGTTCCAAATTTCTGCATATTTCTAAGCATTTCAGTTTTCCCTTCGTTCTTGGGCTCTGCCTAGGACAGGTAAATCTTGCTAGATTTCCATCAGGCAGATGTGGTCACCAGTTATTGGCTGCTCATGTTGTTCCCTCCAACAACAAAACCTTATCTTTGGCATCGTCTCATTTCCTGCTTATTTTCCATCAGAACTTACCTTTGATTTAGCAGGTGAACTTAGGGGCAGATCATCTTTAAAAAATATATATGGGTGCCTTATTCCCCACCGAAGCCTCGGGAGGGCTGTTCATGTGCCTCTCTGTACTGCTCAGAGGGTTTTTTGAAACTAATTGTGACTCCTCCTTGGCTAGCTTGGCTGCCCTTCTGCCTGCAGCTGTCTTCTAGCTCTGAAAATCAAGGACAGCTCAAAAAAACCAAAACAAAGGTAATGTTTTGTTGGCTTCTAGTTTAAAATAGTTGCTTTGCTTAGACCTTTTAACAACCTCTGTCATTAACTTATGGGAGGGGGTTGTTTCCTTAAATCCAAACATGTGCCGACACACTGTCTGGGAAATTTGTGATTTATCCCAGCGGGATGGCATGACCTTCTGCTGGGATGAATAACTTTTGAACAGAATTTCCAGTGGAACTTAGTGAGCTGTACTGAGAAGGTCACATACATTGCAATGATATTCATGATAATAACAGCATCCGAAACCTTATAATTATACTTTTTGTTCATAAATATTTCAGCAATAATTTGTGGCATTTTACATATACAGAATCAAAGACTGCTAGCAACAGACCAGTGAAGCAAAGGGCAGTGAAACTGCCATTCCCCGTCTGGTATGTGTATTTCTTGATTTTGTATTCCCTGTGTATCCCAAGAATAGGCTGTTTGGCTTCTATATTAATGGCACTGTGATATGTGGCTGAAGCAGGCTCCCCTGGAGATAAAGATCTACCACAGTTGTCAGAAACTGCTTAAAAATACACTTCACAGACACTTGTCTATTCTACAGCATAATTATGACCTGCTTACCTTAGAGCAGGATTGATGAGATAGCAGCCAAAAAAATCTCAGAAAAGAGCTTTTCACTTTCTGCTGGGGAGAGGAGAAAGCAAGAGTAATACACTAAGAGCAAGAGCATGCAAATGTACAAGAGCTGTAGGTGAGAAAATGTTATCCTGCCTGACTTCATCTAGTCACCTTTGTGTGCTAGCTTTCCTTTTAATTTGTCAGCAAGAATTTAAGCTTTTCTGCTTTCTCCTACCAAGAAAGTGCTTGCCTAAAACAAACAAACAAAATAACAAAACCCAAGATTTTTTCTCAGCTGTAGTCATCCTCCCTTTTGTGTTTATATTCACAGCAAATACTCGTGACTGTTGGTGGGCATTTAACCTGGCAATAAATTTAACAATTGCATGGCCCCAAGTTGAGCCCTATTGCATGAAGCAGAATGTCAAACACAATGTAACTCCAGAGATCCAGATTTAATAGACATGGAAAAAACAATTTGATGAGGTAAAAGTAAGCCAGGATAAGAATGCAGCCAGGAGTTTGTGGTAGCATATAACCACAGTGTTGCTGCTGTTCTTCTCAGTACCTACACATAACTACATTTTACTTTATTACTTACAGTATTGATGTGATGACTTATTGGAGAATTTTGGTTAAGGATGACATCTTGGCTTCAGAGTTTTTTACTGGAAGCTCTCTTACAGGGCTGCTTCGCAAATCAGTAATAACTTTGCTTTGTACCTTAAAATGGACAGATGTGAATATCTATACCAGTGATTTAACCACAGGAAAAAAACAATAGAAAAAAACTGCATATAATAAGTTTAATGCATCCATTTAAAATGAATCAACAGAGCTCATCTACCAGTTTGTTGACACATCCAGTAGATTTCTTGTGAACAATCTGCAGACCACTTGCATGAATTCCTTGTGGAACAGTTTTGGACAGAGAGGACACCTTGTAAGACTTTGGGGAACAGTCAGCTCCCTCCCTCTCCTCCCCCCCCTCCCCCGACCCTAAAAGCACTGAATGCACAATTTGTTAAGAAATGTTTGTATTTTATCTTTACATTTTGTGCTTAGAAAAATTCTACAATTGCAGTTTGGTAAGAGCTGTGATAGCACATACTTCTTGGGTTACTCCTCAAGCGTGCATTTTGCTCTGTTAGAGGGTTTAGTCTTGCTAGATTTCAGTGGAGTAGCCATTAAAAATCCTGCCTGCTTATTAGCAATAAAGGGGTGGATTAAGTAAAAGTGTAATGCTGGCAATATTTGACTTTTATAGCAGAGAAATGAAATGCAGGAAAGAAAGGGTGAATGATTGTGAGTCCCATAGACTCTGCTGTGGGTCTCACAATAGGTCTTGAATGACACTATAAAACTCTGTAAGAGGCACACTGTTTCTTACAGTTTTCCGTATCTACAACCGTGATAGCTGTTTTAATCTCTGCTTAAGAAACGGTGTGTACAGAGCATTGTACTCTACCAGTTGCAAAGTAGGCATATCATACAATGACTAAAAAGCATCAGCAGCATTTGGGCCAACTTCACACTATGATTTATTAAGCCTTTTATAAAATAAAGCTCAAAGACGTTATTAATATCAACAAGATGTGTTATAGATGCTCTTAATGGCAGGGACTAACCTTGTCATGGTTTGCTCCTTTCGTTACAGTGCTAACAGTGAGCTAGGCTTATCATTCTGTTTGCTATATATATCTTTACTGAATGCAACGAATAGCCAATTTGGTCTTATTCACAGCAGTAAGGTCATATTTCAGGATTTCAACTTTCAGGATATTATTAATTCCTTCTGCAAAGCACGGATCTAAGCCTTGAGATACTGTTGCTAATCAATTCTATTAATTTCCTGTTGAAGCAGTGAAATAAATTTTCTGACCTCTTATGTATTTCTCCAGTTGTGAACCAGCCAGAATTATGGGGACATAGCAGACCTTCTGATTAAAAAAAAAGAAAACAAAACTGCAATATTGAGCTGATACTGAGCTGTAAATGTAAGGGTAAATTCTGATCTCAGTTGCAGAAGGTGCTGGAGATTCATTTCAGTATCCCTGAAATCCCTATTAGGTATTCATTATCCCTGTTAGTGGCCTATGCTGTATTAAATCTGTGAGGGTTTGAACAAGACTGAAGAGTGTTTTGGAAAAGGGCTGCTACTCCAGAGAAAACAAAGTAACCCTAATGGTTGTCTACAGCCTTCAGCCATTGAAGGAACGCTTCTGTTTATCCCAGACATCAATCAGCCTGTCACTATGGAGTTGGCCACCTAAAGCACACTATAACATTTTAAAGGGCAGACAGTAAACTACTTCCCAGAAAGGCAAGCATATTCACTTAAACCTAAGAGATTAAAATATTTATGTATACCTTATCATGTTAAGCTTTTCATCTGTGAATCTTTCTTCATGCCAGGGGAACCTCTTAAGTCTGATTCCTGCTTCCATTAGACTAGATGACAAATTTCCACGGGACAGGTGAAAATATTCAACACATCAGAGACTCAAATAATACATCGTTTTTTTAAATTGACTGAATAAATAGAAAAACCTGCCACAGCAGTGGATCTTAATGACTGTAATGCACATTATGTTGGAAACTAAGACAATTAATGGTTTAACTAAACAACA
>JAOXJK010000012.1:24581583-24597953 GCA_025774025.1 Xenus cinereus | reverse complement strand
TTGTAGAGAGCGATAAGGTCTCCCCTCAGTCTCCTCTTCCCCAGACTGAACAACCCCAGCTCCCTCAGCCTCTCCTCTCCAATGAAATGGGCTAGAGGATACTGGATGTCCTTTGACATAAGGAAACAATCTAATTTCTGTAAGCCTTGACATCAGCATATATAGACCACAATCTGCAAGAGTGGCATAAAAAATAACTCCAAATCTTGAAGTATTCTCCTAAGCAGAGATACTTATGAAACAAGAGTTGCCTTTGAAAGTACAGTGACTGATAGCTCCCATTGGAGTCAAACCTTAAGCACCTTATTTCATTGTATTTAGCTGTGAAGTAGGAGGGAAAGGTGAAGTACAGTGTTGTACACTGTGTTTGAGCTTAGACATTTGGTCAGGGTCATTAAAATTGGAAGGGTGTCTTCACAAGCCAGAAGGGAAACAAGCAGAGTGTGATAATCTGTCTCAGAAGAAGCACTGGAAGCTTCATTTGCCAGGACTTTGTGAGCAACCTAGACCTATATCCATCCTGTCAAACCGGAACTGGAGGCATCACAACAACTGTGAGAACTACTCTGGCTATTCATGCATGCTCTGCTGTGCGGTTTCTGCCAGCAGCTCCAGGCATGGCTGTGGGCTGCGAAGAGCTGTGCAAGGCAAAGAACAAAATAGTAATTTTTGTCAGTGACTTTCTCCCTCTGCATTCGGTCTGGGTAAGAAATAGTAGGAAAGGAACAGGGAAAGCAAAGTAAAGTAATAGGGAAAGACACTGAGAGTACAGGTACTCTTGGATGATGAAATGGTGCAAAAGAGAGAATTTACTCATAAAGTAAGGAAAGAGGATAAAATTGCAGAAGGCACATGATGTTTAGTGAAAAAATGTCTACGTTAAATTCCTAATTGCTGCATTCAGAAAACTTTGGATATATTTTGGTCTCATAGCTGCTACCTCTTGGACCACAAGTGAGTAAATTCCACTTACTGGCTGTGTAGGAAATCTGGGGTGTCAAAAACAAGAAATTCACATAGCAAGCAGGTTTTGAACAGAAAAAAAGAAGGTAAGTCCCCACAAAAAGCTCATTGTGGATGTTTTTATGGAGAAAGAGAGTGCAACTTTCAGGCCTTCAAGCAAAGGCCAGGGAATTTCAGCAACGTTACACCTGGATCCTGGAGGGACACCTAAGGTGAAGCCAAAAGAAGTGGAGAAAATGCTCTCTATCCTAGTAAGTGTGCATACAATTCTAACTTAGCGTTCGTAATTTTTGTAAATAGTTTCTTCTCTGATGAAAGGAAGGTTCTGTGTTGAGTGTCCTGCATGGCCACTATACTTTTTTTTTTTCTGAAAGAATCTCTACTGCCTGTATTTGTACACTTGAAACAAGATACTTCTGCTTGTCCTCACATTTGAATTCTGAGCTGGAAATACTGTTTACCAAGTTACCACTTGCCTGGGTAAAGAGTTTCTCTGCTAGCACTTTACTCCTGGGGCACACAGAGCTCTGAGGAAAAAGAATAATTTGCAACACTTAATTTATTTGGCAAAGTTAGCCTTTGCTCTCCCATGAGTGCAGCAGCAGCAGCATGGTTTCTTGAATGTACTCATTATTCAAATACATTCTCTGAATAAACAGCCAAATACTCTGTACTGTCAGGTTTTGCCATGACATGTTGACTGGTGGTCCATCTCTCCAAAGGCTTGGCTGATCACTCTGAGGTTGAGAACATTTATATGGAGAAAATATCCTACTGTGGTTTGTAGTTTGCCTTTGAGCACCTCTCCGCATGTTCTGAAAGGCTGATCTGGGTGATTATAAAGGCTAAGCTCAGATGGAGGTGGTGGGAGGTGGGCATCAAAGAAGAGCCATTCCATAGTGTCTAACAGGACAAGGAGTATCATATCAAAGGTGTTTTTCTCTATTTCATTATTCAGAAGGAATTTCTGGAGAGAGCTGACATGGATAGAGGAGAAGCAGCTGAGTTTTGTCTATTCCAGAGCCTGATTGACTTGCTGGGGGTGGTGGTGGTATTTTCTACTTAGACAAGACTTCCTTGTCTGTCTGTATCTCAAGTCAAGCTGCTGTGGCACCAGCCCAGGGTGGGGAGAACCTGCCAAGGATCTCTTTGAGCAGATCAGGCAGAGCTGGGAAGGCCGGGGCATGTGGTAGGAGTTCGCAGCACACAAGGGAATGATGTGGGTATCCCCTGTGCACAAGGCACAGCAACCAAGTCAAGGCTGGTTCTTTGTTACAGAAAAGGGTGGAAAAATGTATGTATTTCCTTATCTGACACCTACGTCATGCAAGCATGGGACACTGTGCATGAGACTGTTGTGGAACCATGCTGGCAGCCTCACTGTCTGTCATATCTCTGCTCAGTCACTTTGACTTAATCTTGGACAAAGCAAAAATGGCAAATACATGTGGGACGTTCCAGAGTGGGAAGATGTCACCTATCTGAGCATATGAAGCAAAATCAACAGAAAGGTAGAGATTTGCACACAAGCTGATTTAAGCTGGCAGTTCTTTAACTTCACTGTTCTGAAGGTAAATACAATTCTGCATCACAAATTGAATTTGGAAAAAAAATCAGATAGCTCATTTGTGCACAGAAACTATAGTATTTTTTTCTTTTATGAGCTTTATGATAATGCATCACTTCCCTTGCTAGCTAATGTAGTTATAATCAAAGGCAGGTCTTAACTCTGGTAAAAGTGAAAGATGCTACCAGGACTCAAATTGAACTTGGCACATCAACTGTTATAACCTCAAATCCTTGAATGATGGTTATCAGTGTTCTTTAGTTATCAGTGGGTCTGGATCTGAAAAACATCAAGTAGTTGCATCTTAGAGGGGCTTCCCACAGGGCAGCTGCAATTTTTCTCGTCTCTCACAACTGGGTCCCATCACAACAGGAAGCCTTGGAAGGAAGGGAAGGAGTGGTTATACCAGTGCCTGTTTCCATTCTTCAAGTGAAATTCCTGTGTAATATAAACAGCTCTCTATATCAACCACAAGGATTGCAGAGGGTGAAGATTTTTAAAAAAAACCTCCTCCCAAGACATCTTGATTGCAGATGTTATTAAATGATTCTCTGGTGCTGGAAATACTCATCCTGGCTACATGTTAATCATAGAATACATTCTGTTCTCATGGTTTTCTGACTCAAAGAATGGAAGAAATGCCTCAGAATGTAACAAGGGAGAAAAATATGTGGTGATAGTTCTCCCTGTCTTTTGGTCTAGGAGTCAGGTTCCTGCCTGAGGGGGCCTGTATGAAGGACAGTGAAAGTAATTATCCTGTCAACTTAAATATGATTTTCTTCTACACGTCTGTTTCTCATGATGTCAGTTGATTAACATGTCAGTCATCTTTGTATGGCACGTGGCCATATAATGTCACGTGCTGAGGTATATGGTTTATTGTGCTAGTCTAACATAAAATTGAAAAGGGCTCCAGTCTAAGCCTTATTTGTTCATCTATGCTTTGTATTTTTCTTTTGCCTCAATGTCACATGTTCCTTCTTTCCTTGACCCCTTCCCATCTTACTTAACTTCTTTATTCTCTTCCCTGACTTGATTTTTCCTAATCTAAATCTCCCCTCTTTCAGTTTATAACCATTACCCCTCATCATATTGCTACACTCCCTGATCAAGAGTCCCTCCCCATCTCTCCTGTAGGCCCCTTTTAGGTACTGGAAGGCTGCTATAAGGTCTCCCTAGAGCCTTCTCTTCTCCAGGCTGAACAACCCCAACTCTCTCAGCCTGTCCTCATAGCAGAGGGCTCCAGCCCTCTGATCATCTTTGTGGCACTCCTCCCGACCCATTCCAACAGGACAATGTCTTTCCTGTGCTGGGGACTCCAAAGCTGGATGCAGTACTCCAGGTGGGGTCTCACTGGAGCAGAGTAGAGGGGTAGAATCACCTCCCTCAACCTGCTGGCCATGCTTCTTTTGATGCAGCTCAGGATGCGGTTGGCCGCCTGGGCTGCCAGCGCACATTGCTGGCCCATGTTAATTTGCTATCTTGGTTCATCTCACCTTTTCTTTTTCTTTCCCACACCACAGTTCTGCTCCACCTTTCTCACATCTCTTCAACCCATCTCCTCGTTCCCACATCAGGGCAGACCACAGAGACCATTTTGCTTTTGCCTCCTTTACTACACAGTGCTCCTCTCAGTCCTCCTATGCTGGATATAAGGCACTGAAATAGGAAAAAAAAAAGAAATTGAAAACCACACATCTTCACCTTAACTGCCCTGGTTATCTCAAAAAAACTGGGGGCAATCTAGACAGTGCTATAGTTTCAATGTAAACCCTCCTTGTTTAGGTGAGTTTTATTATTTTCTCAGTGATACCAGGATTTCATATTAAAGGTTTTCACTTGGATATCTCCAAATGGCAGTAAAATCCACTTTATTTGTTACCTCATTCTTCTCCCTGATTTGGTATTAGAGCACTGAGTCTCAAACAGGCATCATGACCATTTTATTTGGGAAAGAACATCTTAGCTAGAGCTCAGCTGGAAGGGAGAAGGATTATAGACGAAGGCTTAGTATAAGAAAGGTTGAAAGTCACTAGGACAGCCACCATATTCCTCTAACTGAAGCCAAAATGTGTATCACACGTATTTTGTTAACTTAGGATGCAAGGAGTGTAAAAATAACAAAATAATTTCACCAGCATCTACCTTGAGACCCATGCCAAGCACAGGGTGGCCATGTGCAAGAGTTGACATAAGGTGTTCCTAAGTCTGAAATTCAAAAATCAGGTGCAGCACACATTTACATGAGCAAGCTAGGGATGGGATTGTGGGAATGCATTTCTCCCACAGACTAAATCTGTTCTTCAAATTTCACATGGGCAATGTGCTTTCCCATGGAGGTGGAGGACAGTTCTGTATGAATTCTGCTCTCAGTGACCAGGAGTGGAGACATAAAAAGAACTATTCAGTGTCTCTGGTTGCAGAGATAAGTGAAAGAGTCATTGGCAATAACTCTGTAGTAATTGCAGCAGTAAGTACTGGGCATGATTTGAATCTCTTGATAGTGATACCGGGATGCCAGAATATTTATCAAGCCATTAGGAGAGGCTGTGCCTAGCTGATAAGAAGATGACTACAACTGATGAAGTCCACCTGAAGACTCTGATGATGCTTGGACAGATTTGAAGCCAATAACGGTGGATAGCAACGAGTGCTGCCCTTAAGAGCACCATGCACTGTTCGTCAGCAAAATTATACAGTCTCCCACCTAGGGCAAGCTTGTGAAATCTTTAATAAACAGAGTAAAGAAACATCCTGATGTATATGTTCTTCACAGCTGGGGAGCCAGGAACAGCCTGCCCTGCCAAGAAATGGTTTCACTGAGTTGGTGGCAGAGGGGAAGGAGCTGGGAGAGATTGGGTGAAAATGAGTTCCAAAAGTGATTAATCCAGGGCCTCATTTTAAACCATCCCTATATCAAACTGCCAAACTTGTGATGGTTCTGTGTTTGGAAGATGAAATTGCCCAATTTATATCACTTCATGTCTTTTAGTGTCATCAAATCAGATGAACATTCTGTCATTTTGACTGGAACTAGATTTGGAACAGATTTTTTGCTGTAATCTTCTGTAAGCAACATGAATGAAGAAGGATTTCTCTCTGCTTTTTTGACTTTTAATCTGCACATGTACTGTATTGTGGACAAGATCAGGTATTAACACTTGAATTTAAGTTGGGAAGTTTTTTTCTTTGGCTTTTATTAGTCAAGGCTTTAATAACTGTAGAAAAAAGTTATTATTTATTTTGTCTCGATTGCTTATCATATGTCGAGGTAAAGCACTGAAGTTAATGCTGGCATTTGTTTTTCCTTCTTTATTTGCTATGGAACCTCCTCTCTGCTGATGACTGGAGCCCTCTGGAACATGGAAACTGGTGTGGCCATCAGGTCGTGCAAGTTCAAAATACTTCTGTATTTCTGTGTCTCTCTGTGTGTAGAGCTATAGACAGAGAGCTCAGCATAAACAGACAAGTTTTTCCTTAAAGAAATCTTAAAGATTATAGGCATAAAGGATTTACAAATGAAAAGGCTTCATGCTGTTTATTTCCAGTAAACAGAAAACAGTAGAAAGAGAGGAGGAATGGAGATCCAACTTGTTTTACTGTTCACAATGAATTAAGGATATAAATCCTTAACAATGAATAAACACTATTGACACACAAAAGTAAATACGTCTTAAATTTTTTCGGGCTTTTAAAACAAAGAATATCAATAGTAAAATTGTGTTTTCAAATGTGTTTTGAATTTGACAGTGTCTCTTTGACATTTATAAAGTACAGTGATGAGTACGTAATTAAAGTTCTTTGCTTAGTTCTCAATATTGCATTCTCAGTCATCCAAATTTCCTTTGAGCTAAAGAGTAACTGAACAAAGAAGGAAGGTTTGCCAGCAAGTGGCCTGTTCCCATGCACACCATGCTGTGCACCAGCAATGTGCTCTCCTTTGATCCCAATGCTGAGCCATCCCATGTGCATGCACTGAGGACCATCCCTTCTCAATGTACTTGCTTTTTTGCTTCAGTTGCCACAAAGGGGCTAAGTGTGGAATAGAATGTTTTTCTAAATTTATTTGCCCTTTCTTCTGTCTAAATATGAAGTGTCAGACATTTCATGGCAAAGAGAGACGTTTTCTTGGGAGCTCACATATCTGGTGTGACTGCAGATAAAATACTGAACAGCATGTATAATCCTAGAACATTAGAGCTGAATCCACAGGTAGTGAATTTTGCTGTAGGCTGCTTTTCAATTGTTGTTTTCACTCCCCACTCTCAGAGTGTGGTTTTCAGTAGCAAGCATCCTGTTCAGGATTACAGCACCAATGCTCCAGCCTAGGAGGGTTGGGGCAGGCTTAGTTGTGTTGGTAACACAAGCCCTTGAGCCAACAAACTCTCTGTCACAAACACACAAAAAGGCACAGCACCAAAGCTGTCTAGACTCTCACTGTTTCAGTATGAAAATTCTCACTTGGCCGAGACCATAGGTAGAGATACATGTTTACCTCAAATTACTCATGAAATGCAAATTACTATCATAAAGCTGAACACTGCATTAAATAGCTGTTGGTCAAAGTACATAGACAGGGTGCAGGTCCGGGACAGGAATTTGGATGTCTCCCTTACTGTCTGCTTAGCTCCAGAGCAATGTTCACTCTTGTATCCTCTGACTGCCCACCAGATGGTCCTTTCACTGGAGATGGGACATGTTGGTTTGAATCCTTCCTGGGGAAGAAGTGAAGTGCATCTGAGTCTTCTCCATATCCAAGAAGGGGTCGTAACAGTAGAGCTGTGGGCAGGAGCTGCTCCTTGGGCACTGTTTCGAATGGGGGCTGCTTTCCCCATGCTTTTGGGACTCTGATTTTGCAGTCATACACTAGCTGTGCCCTGAGCACACTTGTGGGCTTGATGCCTCCCCATTCCCAACTGCAGACTTAATTGTCTCACAGCTGTCCAATTGCATGGTAGTAGCAGGCAAAGGCGGTTCACGGTATGTTCACACACAGCTTGAACAACTGGAATTTTGCTGGTATGTAGGCCTTTACATTAGATATCACAGTCTTTTTGTGAATTCATTCTTCCTAGGTCAGTTGCTAAATTCATATGGAAAATCATCAGCAGGTGATGAGATTGAACACAAGTTTCCAGAAGTCCAGTCCAGGAGCCTCTGCATAATTTTTTCTGAAGGTGCCTGAGGTTGGAAACCTCAAATGGATACATTCAAAATTATTTAGATTTTCAGAAATTAAAAGATGTAAATATTTCAAACAGAATGCTTATCCATGACTGGATGATGAATGACTGCTGCAGGAAAAGGCAGACAAGACTGCCAAGGGCAGTTGCCTTAGGAAAAGTACCAGAAGGTTCCCTTGCAGGACTGGAGAGGGTGGGGTTATAGTAAGAGAGAGCCTCATCAACGGCGGGTAGAAACCACTTGTAGACAGAAGTGCAAGGTCTCTGCATCACGTGAATGTCACTTCAGTCCTCTCTCAGAAGGAAAGTGGAGCATGGGTCCTGTATCCGTTCTCTGTTGTACGCAGTTGGTTTACCCTCAGCAAATATTGTTCTAACAAAGCCAGCTGTCAGATTTGCATCTGCTGAACAGATGCAAAATACTGATCTCAGTGGGAGGCAAGTACTTGCTCTGTATAAGCACTTTTGCAAATCCCAAAAGGCATTTCTCCATCTTCAAGCACTTCAATATCTTTGAAAATCTTGCCCTTTGTGCCTAGCTTTACCTCTCTATGCAACAGAGGGAAATCTGCCCCCCCTAGGAATGAAGCAGAGTTAAATTTATTCATATTTGCTTTAAGCTTTGGAACCATAGAAAAGATGTATGACACGGATTCACGGATTTGACAGAGTTGGAAGGGACCTCTAGCGATCATCTAGTCCAACTCCCCCGCTAAGCAGGATTGCCTAGAGCACATCACTCAGGACTGCATCAAAGCAGGTCTTGAAAATCTCCAGAGAAGGGGACTCCATGACCTCTCTCGGCAGCCTGTTCCAGGGCTCTGTCACCCTCACTGTAAAGAAGTTTTTCCTCATATTTGAGTGGGAAAAAGGTGTACTTCTTGTTCAGCATATTACACAATGACACACCTGTGTGTTCAGTTATTGTCCATGCTGTCATTGGTCTCATTTTGAAAGATATATCCATGAATCAGAGGAAGGCAAGGTGCCACATTAATGAGTGATAGCTACAGAAAGATCACTGTATACAAGCTATAGTGTTTTGTGATGATGCTGCAGTTCTTTTATGAAAGACACAAGCAATAGGATCTGCCTCAGGTATCCTCCTGTGCTTGAATTTTTTGCAGAAAAGAGGTAGAAAACTACTACAGGTGTTCATTATGGTCATTGTGTAAGATGTTTGTGTGAGATAAAGACAGCAAAGGTGGCTATATGTCCAGGCCTTCAATTTTGGTGTCTAAAAGAACTCTCAGTTATCCAAAAGGAGTCCCATGCTCCATGTGCTGAGGTCCTTCTGCAGTGAACAATATGGCAGCTTCATTAGGGCTTCCTGGTTGCAGAAGTCTTCTGGTCCTCACATCAGTGTTTGTTTCTGTACATCTTGCCTTGCCTGTGAATTTCACAGTGTTTCAGAACCTGTCCCTGCACTCTTTTGATAACCTGAACAAAAGGAGAGGTTGCATTTGTGCCCTGTAAAGCCTTTTTGCCCTAGTTTCTCCATGGATTGCCTGGAGTGGAAGTTCCCATTAGACTTGCTTGCCCTACCCTCAGGTACGTGAGTACACCTGGGCTGCCCAGTTACTGCTGATCTCACATTAGGGTTTTTAGCCCCTTTTCTTTTGGTAGGGCAGCAGCTATCCTGCTATCGGAGCTATCCTGGCCTTCCTGGGTTACCCCACCTTCAGCCTGACTGTGGCTTCAGCCCCTGGCTCATCCCAGCTTCCCAGATAGAGAGCCTGTCCTCTCTATATGTGAAGACTCCCCTTTTCGCAGGAGAAGTCTCCTGCTTCCTGCTTCCTCTTGTTTGCTTGCCTGCACTGACAATACCATGGTGTATGAGTGTGGTGGGTTTTCTTAATTATCATCTACTTTGGCCATTTAGGGTTTGAGGTTATTTTGGTTTCTCTGTCTGGGGAGGTTCTTGACCTTTCCCAGTGGCAAATACTCTAGAAAGTCATACCAACTCTTTACCCTTTTCTTAAGCAGCAGGACAACATATCTTAGCCTTTAATAGCTGGGAGTTTTGATAGCTGAGAGGCAACTGGGAGACAATTAAACGACATGATTTGAAAACAGGGTTCTTTGGTTTAGTGCCTGTCCAGCCCAGGCATTCTGGTCCTCTGGTTGTAACTTTTCCATTTACTGCTATGAAGACAGAAATATGATCAAAGAAAATTAAAAAGGAGGATCTGCAGATGTTAGCAGCGCCAAAGACTGAGAACTTTCTTAGTGTGTTAAAGACTTTTAATAATTTGAGATCACATTATAATCCCCTTGTCCAGAATCCTTATAATTTACACATAGTTTAATGCTTGGAATAAAGTTAGAGTCTTGGTCTCTCTTCTTTTTTTTTTTTTTCACTCTTATGTCACAGTCAAGGATAATAATTTTGAGTGCTGAAATGTGTTAAACGCATTAATTGCACTAGTTTAAGTATTTAATTTTGAGTTAAAGTCACTCAAAAATTTAATATGACAGATAAGATACAGAGCAATAATTCTAGCTGTGACTCAGAACAGGAAACAAATCCGGACTTTGATTCAAGCAATAGTACTTCTCTCCCTGACTGACAATGCGGCTTTCGAGTCGCACTGAGCCTTAACACCGGCAAGTGCTCAAAGAGCTGCTGGCTCCCAGCACAGGGGAGGCAGCTGGCAGCTGGTGAGTGCTGGAGCTCACCCTGGGCTCAGCCCTGCATCCCAGCCACACGGATGGGAGAGGACATCCCACATCACTGCTGGCACCCTGGAGCAGATAAGGGCTGCCTGCCCCAGTACTCTTAATCTGTGTCAGGACAGTCATGGAAATTAGTTTAGACCACTTCTGGCATAAAAAAATCTGTGTTTTGTCTCAGTATACATAGATGTGTAAAGCTGGAGTATTTTATGCATTTGGTAGAGTGGTTAAACAAGCAAAGCAACAGATATGAGACAACAGAAACTTCTGGGAACTGACGGGGCAGCTGGAACAAATGTGTGAAGGACAAGCATGGGATTACAGTGTGTCAAACCTCCCTCCCAAGGAAGATGGTATGTTTCCATAGATCTAGTTCGTCTCCCAGCCCCACTGGGGAACAGTAGGGTTTGGCTTAGTGCATACTCCTACAGCGATTTGGGGCATAAAATGTTCATGCTATCAGGAAAACATTGAATGAGCCTGGGGTTGGGAATTCAGTCCCATAGCTATGCTGCTGAGCCCTTGTGCTAGTTCACCTCAGGTCTGTTAATCACCTTTGAGGATACAGCGAAGCTATTCAGGGATGAATTTCTAAAAGCATGGAGGGCAATCTGCCATGTTAGTCCCACTTGAAGACACCTAGGGAGTGATCTGGGTGCCTGGACATATATGTCCAGTACAATCTAGATGCCCTATAGTCTCCTGCCTTGTTGCAGAAGTCCATGGATTTCCCGCATACCTGTCAGTCCACATGGATTTTTGAGTACCAGAAATCATCTGAAATGACATATCACCTATGCTTAGATGCCTCAATATCTCCCCAAATGCCATGTTGTGCTTGCAGCTATTCCAACTCATAAGAGAAAGAGGGAAAATTTGCTCAGTTCTCCAAGCTTATTTCAGTAGGTCACTTCCACCTATTTTACAAAACCACAGTGAGCAGGTAGTTTGCACAGATTTTCCTATTTTTTTAATTTTTTGATTGGGAAGAAGTCAGACTTCAAAACTTTGTGCCTACAGTTAATCTAGCATTATTTGGTTTCAGAGTTAACTTCCATTTGAAAGAACTTAACTTCTTCATCTCATAGGCTACCATCCCCACTGCACCAATTATTTTGAAGTAGTCTTGGTCTTGGCAGTGTGTTTGGAAAGTTACAGTTAAGCAGCATCACGGAGGAAATCTTTAGAGTTGTGTGATTTTCACAAAAGATATGCTACCAGAAGCTCTCTTTTCACCCTGGTGGAAAGGAGTTCCTGGACCTGGAACTCCTCTGGTGATATGGAGGGATGGAAAGACTTGATCAACCTGGTTTCAGAATCTGGAGATCTTAAGGCTCTGATCAAAAACCTACCGCTGTAAGTACTATGAATTTCTTGAAAAGCAACTTCACTGTGCAGCACCCCTCATTACACTAGTAGTATACCCTCCTGAAGCTTTTCCTCATTGCTTGTGTCTGCTGCATACCTGACAACTGGAACACCTTCCCAGGGCTTCTCAGCATGAGTGAGAACTCTGGCTGCAGCTCCATCAATCCAATCTCTCTGCTGTACCCCTGCATTTCAGTCTGTTCTACCGAAGAAAATTCCACTTTCTGATCACTCTGTTGCTTTTCTGCTCAACCCTGTTAATGCCCTGCTTGTGCAAGCATTTCTGCCACTTGCCTAGTTTCAGCCCTTCCTAATGCAAACCATTCTGTTCAGGGTATTTCATAGCCCCTGCACCACAAGGAGAGTATCTGTCTTTCCAGGCCACTTCTATCAAACTAATTCTGTTTATTCTTCAGCCTTCCCACCCCTTCCTTGTATTCATTACACTAGGTGCCACCTACAGTGCCCATTCAGCTGTCTCAGATTAGAAAAAAATGGCAAAAGGGTGGCTTTATTTGATGTAAAAAATTAACAGTTTGCACACTATATAGGTTTTGGACAAGGGATTTCAATGTGACAATGACCAGCCATGGGTCATCTTGTCCACCCCTTGGGTGAAAGCTGCATAGGGTGACTGACAAGCCTGAAGCACTCATATATACAAATCATTCAAGGAATTCATTGCCAGATGACATCATCAGAGGCAAACGCTCATAAAATGTGGTAGGGACTATACTGTAAGGATCTCTGATTTTGAGGGTCCATTTTGATTTTCCTCAGAAGGCTTCAATTTTCCAAAAAGTAGTGGGCATCTAATTTCTCAAAGTCAGAAGTCATTAGCCATTTAGGGAAAGCAAGACCTAAAAACTGGAGCTACATAACATATATTCATTATGTATATGCATCCAGAATATATATTATTTTTGAATGAAAGCTTATAAACCCTCAAGTTTCAGTCCATTAAGTCAGAAATTACTAGAGGTCATGAATAAATTTCATCAATGAACAGGTTTAAATTTCAGTGACTGCTTAAGGAAAAATTGCATTTTTGCCTTGCTTTAATTGCCACAGGCTAAGGTTTCAGAGGAAAGAATGACTGGCTAGGCAGTCAGCAAAAAAATGGTATCATTAGCACATGATATATTGTGCTATTTTCTGTACCATGGGTTCTAGTCCATATTGCTCCATCTTACCGAGATCTTACAACAAACTCCAATCTGTCTGTCTGCAGCCTGGCTGTTATTCCTGCTAAGATCAATGCCTCCTGGTTAGTTGTGATATTTAATTGTCCCCAGATGAGCAATGTACAGACTGGAGCCTTACTGTACATAGAACATTGAGGATAAAGGGTCTGTGACCAAATCTTTCTCTGAGCAAAAGTCACTTAACACATTTTTGCATTACAAAATATCTCACAGTGAGATCTCACTGGAACCAGATGTTCATAGCAGAAAGCATGTGGCAAAAGGGTGTTCTTAAGATTAAATCTTTAAGATTTTTTCTTAAATCCTCTTGAAAAGTCATTGTATGATAGCCCAAATTCTGCTGAAATTCACACTTATAATCCCAAAAGTCTTTTCCCAGTAAAAAAAAAAAAAACAAAAACAAACCACATCTCTGTTTTCATTGCTTGTGAATCACTTCCACATCCATTGATTTCCAATGGTTTGCAAAGAAAGCAGTTGAGAAGAGAATTTGACCTACATACCCTTTTTAGAGACATTTTTTGCTGTTTTGAAGATGAGTGACTGAAACACAGGTTGTACCTACCCTGTGAATGCTTTACTGCTGTCAGGGGTTCCTGTAAATTTTGGGAATGAAGTCCACTTAGTCTGTTGGATAGCTTTGTACTGGTGTAATAAAATAATTTTACCCTTCAAATGAAGCAAGTTGTACTAGTAAAGCACAATTTTTCTAATGTGACTGCAAACCTATCTTCTTCTGGACAGGTCTTCTTTATCTAAATGAAAATCTTGTTGGCGCAGATTTTTGCGATTTTCTACCTTTGTCTGGACTTTATGGGTGGATGCCTCACAGCCCCGGGGAGGCAGCAGCTGAGGGTGGCTGCAGCTCCAGCACTGTGGCTGCAGTCAGACATTCAGGAGACACCAGCGTGAGCAGCAGGTCCCAAGTCAGACTGGGTGGGAGTCAGCTCCGGGCACAAGTGCCAGCACTTCAGGGTTGTCTAAGCTCTCAGTGCAAATCAGCAGCAAAGCCAGCAGCAAAAGTTTATCCCATTAAAAGCCAGGACATGCAATGAAAAGCACTTCCCATTGAGTTCCCTCAACAATAAGAACATAGCGTCCTTTCACTAGTGCAACTGTGTTGCTGTGCAGCATTTTTGGCATAGCAGCATGTTGTCATGTACCATGTGATACACACCTTGGGTTTGAAGCTTTCAAAGCAGGGAAGACTCATGGGCTGTATATGTATCATATATATATATATGTATCAAATGTAGACCATGTTTACATAGTTTCTGATACTTCCCATATCATCAGATATCATTCATGAACAAGTCAGTGATTTCCATACAGCCTGCTTAGTAGTATCTGGTTTGAAAGCTACCTGGTAACTCTAGAAATTCCAATCAAATACAAAAAAATCCTGAGACTTTCTAGACGGAAAGAGATTTCAGAAAATCCAGACATATGGTAGCATTAGTTCTCAGCAGTATGGAAATATAATAAAAGGATTCTGAAGCAAATTTTCTAGGCTACATTCTATTTTCCCATGTACAGACTTCAAGACGGGGAGCCAAACATTATGCAACCTGTTTCACTGAGTTCATACAGGATGAAATCACTGAAACCACGGAAAAAAAAAAACACTACAAAGAATGGTTTTATCAAGTTCTTTTCACATTTGCCATTTTGATTTAGAAATATATAAAATAAATGAGACCTTTGAAGGCAAGCTGCATGTGAACCATCATCTGCTATGTTTTAGATCTTTTCTCCCACCTACAAATGCACACTGGGTCAGGAATCCTTGTCCTCCCTGAACTGTGGCCTTGGGTGCTTTACAAGGCAGCTCAAGGGAATGCTCCTGACAAAAGGATTGCACTAGCCAGATGAACACATACCTTTGGTAGGGATTCATAAGCCCCATAACCCCCTCTCTGAGGACTCTGTTGCTCAAGACAAAAATCCTGTCTTGCCAAAAAAAGGGAAGGAATGAGCTCCTAAAACAAGCACTAGCACATTCCTCTGAAACTTTAAACAAACCTTCCAAAATGTAAGTTCAAAATAGATTATTCTCAAGGTGGATTTGCAATTACCAATACATTCCTCACTGACTTGGAATAACTTTTGTAAGAGGGAAGAAGTAATTTTTGTGGTTACAGCCCAGCAACAGTATTGCTGAGGTGTTTTCTAGGGCAGCTGTTCGCCTCATTACATGGATGGGTGAAGGTCTCAGGAAAATACTTTAAAATGTGGATGCATGAAGTTACTTGCCCATATTTTGGGGAGCAAGTTTGAAAACAGGACCTTTAATCTCTTTGTACTGCATTTTGCTCAGCTGCACAGAGATCTGTTGGGAAGCTTAATTAATGCCTTTTTGGTCCTTCAAGAATGGTACTACGGAAACGCAGGATTTTATCACCTCTAATTCTCTTTGTCCCTGAAGATTAATCAGAACACAAGTTCAAGGGATAATGGCTGAACACATCTTTTGCCAGATACATGCTCTTTCTTTAGGGTCATCTCTGTATAAAACACAGAGTGCAGCACACAAACCTCTAGGGAATATTCTTGAAGGAGATGGTCTCCATGTCCCCATCTAACAAGGGGGAAGAATAACAGATATCTTCCTCCCTTCTCCTCTCCATCAGGAGCTGCCTCCGAGGGAACCTCCAAGGGGGGGGGGCGTGCATTTTGTTTCCTACATAGCCTTTGTCTCCCCCGCATCCACATCCAGAGACCATACCCTTACTCCACTCATCTCTGAGGTCAGTAAAAAAATCAGCTCCACGTGAGTCAAATGTACCATTTGGCAGTACCCATGGTGCACAACCCTACACATGAGTGCAGACGTGAGTCTGAAAAGCTTGGAGAACTAATTATCCAAGGCTCGACTTTCTCTAAAACAAAAATGTGGAAGTTTCTGTTGCTTAATTTCTTTTGATAACAAGTTAACTAACACACAATAATTACCTTATTGCGTGGGTATGTTGTGGTCATCTTCCCCAAATTGCCTCTCAGTAAAATAAAAGTCCTTCCCTGGGGCCTTTCCCTGGTGGAAAACTCTGGAGGAAGAACCAGAGAAAAAAGCTAGATGCTTAGCTCCTTAACAAGGATGAGTTATGGAGACACATGACAGCCCTTCCAGCAAATAGGACTGTCTGCAGTGGCCGTAAGAGCCTTTCCCAAATAATTTCTGATGGCGAAGGAGAGATTCAGCCTCAGGCTATAGAATCATAGGATCATAGAATTGTCTAGGTTGGAAGGGACCTGTAAGATCATCCAGTCCAACCATCAACCTAACTCTGATAAAAAACATCACTAAACCATGTCTAAGCACTATGTCAACCCATCTTTTAAATACCTCCAGGGATGGTGCCTCAACCAGTTCCCTGGGCAGCCCATTCCAAGGCTTAATAACCCCTTCCA
>JAOXJK010000012.1:24562623-24575187 GCA_025774025.1 Xenus cinereus | reverse complement strand
ACCAATGCTGAGTACAGGGGCACAATCACCTCCCTACTTCTACTGGTCACACTATTTCTAATACAAGCCAGGATGCCGTTGGCAGCGTTCTATGTAGCCAGCATTAGTACATCTTCTGGGCACAGCCCAAAAGGAGAAATTGGAAACATTTGCGTTTATTTAAACATTTCCTTTAAAATAGGTTATTAGCTTGAGGATGGCATTGAAAGTGACTGGTGTGAGACCCATGTCTCTGGGAAGGAGTGCTCTCCAATAGCAGAAAAAGTTTCTTTTGTTTTTCTTAAAGAGCACTTAACATTGATGCAATTCAGGAGAGGAAATCTCAAATATCTCAGCTATAGAAATTAGATCAAGAACACAAAGAGACATTTTGTAAGCATTGACTTAGAGGTTTTGCCCTCAATGCAAGAAGAACAAAGCATTCATGATGTGTTCTTGGACAATATTGCTTGAAGTAAGGAAATTTTCACGTGTTCATGGATACATTTTCCTAATCAAGGAGCAAAAATAGTGCCAATACCACCTCACTGCATATTATAGACCATCCTATGAGATGCAAAATGTCTATAAACAGTAAAACATAATAAGGAATTACCATAATTTTAAAACAAGAAAAGGAGAAAGAAAGAGGAAAATTCTATTAACAATTTATTCAGTACAAAAAAATACAAAACGCTTTTTAAGCTGTTTTCTATTATTATTTCAGTTTATGATTTCTAATTTTCAACTTTTACATCCCAGGTTTTGACCAAATAACGACAGCTGGCCTGATTTATCGTCTGAGTTCTTCTGTTACAGGATGACTTTTTAGAGACATTATTTTTTTCCTAAATAAAGAGGCTGAAAGCCAAACATTATTCAAATGTAGATTCCAGATAAGCCTGAAGGCCAGGACACATGCATTAGGGATTTCAGTCCGATGTGTCAAAATAGGGATCTTTTGAGAAGGGATCTGAATTTGGATTTTGTACTGTGGATGCAGGCAATTGGTTTAGGCTTATGTCTCTTCATCAGGATGACTATTAATAAAATTTCAGAATGGTCAATACTTACAAGTGATGATGAACACAATTAATATTTGGAAAGAAAACAGAGACCAGTGCCAGATCCTTCTAATTATTATAATTGCAGAAGACTGAAAATGTAAGCACAAACTAAATACCATCCTCTCACAGTGTTTGCTGTACAGGTCACATTGAGCAGAACCAAGACCTCAAAGGGGAGGAAAGTATTTTCCAGCCTCCTCCCAGAGGACCAGCTTGGTATTTTGACAAAATGTTGAACACAAACACTGCTCCAAGGTAATCTGTTATCTGGAATAGACTTTCCAATGGCCAGGTTTATGTACTTTCTATCTGGTAGTCAAGTTAGCCAGCCATAAATAACACTGAAAAGAGACCAGAACGGTAGTTTAAATTACCACCCAGAAGGTTCACCAAGAGCTCTGACTTTAACATAATTCTCTTGAACAAATAATTTACCTATCAATCACAAATGCTATTCAAGTAATTAATGTTATGGGGTAAGTTCTCAGATACCATAATACAACCCTATCTTAAATTAATGAACACAGATCAGTGTAGGCCATCTGAAGTCGTAATCTCATACTTATTTTCTTTCTTAAATCAATATGGATTTGAATTTTTTAAAAATATGCTGATTTGTTTTGTATATTAGACAGCAAGGAAGTGAGCTGCTCTCTCAGTAACTCCATAGTGAAGCACAGGTACTGGTAAGACTTCAGGGTCTCCTGGCTGTCCTGCTTGTCATCCCACTATCACTCTGGAGGGGCACACCTCTGTTACCTGTGTTATACATACCAGCCCATGTAGCTGTTAGGTAACCTTAGGTGTTCAAAATGTTATCAGGTGCCTAAGTTTAGCACTAGATGATTTTTAAAATAAGCAATACTTGTAAGATCGTAATGATAAAGGGAAGATAGTGATAGGCAGCAAAGTCCCATTATGTGATCCACACAGATGTGTCAAAATCTTTGAGCTTGCTGTGCATCTTCATATGATGCTTGTTTGTGTCTGATGTTTAATCCCAGTAGGTTTAGAACAAAGACTTGTCTTCTATTCTTGGTGCTGGTTTTTGTCACAGGAGTTGAAAACTTAAAAATTTAATCAGCAAAAATAAAGAAAAGACAAAGACATAGTGGAGATACAGGATTCTTTTGTATGAGTGTACAACTAAAACTATATATATATATGTATGAAATATTCAATCACCAAGAATTAAATTATTGCTTTGCCGTCTAATTAAAAAAATATGCCTTCTTCCCACCATGCAGAAGGAGAGCAACTGAAATAAAACTTACTGGGAGTCTAAGACCAGGAGGGTTGTGACAAAAATCTCACCCGAGTCTCTGCACAACACAGGAATCCTGCCATAAAGGCTGATTCTCTTTGAATCTGTTTTAGAAAGACATCCTGCCTTGTTTGAAAGCCTCACAACATGAGCTGTTTCAATACTTGATTGCATGCACTGTTAAAAACCCAGTGCTTTATTTCTAGTCTTATTCCTTCTTTTTTTCTTTAAAAGAAGAGATTAAAAAAGAGAATGATTCATCTGTGGATCTCATCAGGCTTGTTTTACATTGTTCATTTGTATTCCCTCCTGTAACTACTTCTGTTTGCTCACCAGCTCAGAAACGAACTGCAGCCTTAGACGAGTCCCACACACAGAGACAATACTCTTATCTTTCCACTTTAAGCTATATTAAATGAATGATAAAGTCTTTCTACAGGATGAAGGCGCAAGCAGAACCACCTCACTGGGAAGAAAGTGATTTCAAACAGAGCTGAGAGCATATTCTGTACTATTCAGGTTCCTTCAATGTGCCCATCCCTGTGTACATGAGCACCTTTCAGAGCAAAACCAGCAGCAACACATAAAAGTTCCCTTTCCATCTCCTCGGCCATGGGGTGTGCACGCAGTAAATGATGAGGGATTAGGAGCTGCCTCCTGGGACATGGGGACAAAGATGAAAACATGGAGTGGAGATTTGAAAGAGACAGAATTTTCCAAGAAGCTAAGCTGCTTCAAGAGTAAATCCCTGTGTGTTGGTGTAGCTGCCTGTTTCCTGATGAACAGCAGGGCTGTAGATAAGCGGTGCACTCGTGCTGGTTAAGGAGCAGAGGTTTAAGTGGAAGATGCTTCCTTTGGACCCTTTACTGCCAGGCACGATTGCCAGACCAGCTGATGCCACAAAGTCCTCCAAGTACAAAAGTTACACAGACCTCCAAGATGGCAAGGAGGTCTGGCTTTGTTTTGGAACTGGTTGTCAACCCTCAGTCTCCCAGACTGCAAAACAGTCTTGTGGCTGACCCTGTAAGGAAATTACTCTTCCTTAGCTTCCTACAAGCTCAAAAAGACTCCTAGGATGTCAACATACAAGCCTTGCCAAGTGAAGACAACAGGGCTCCCACTTCTAAACTAAAGAGAAAACTGAGATATTGACTGATCTGCCTTGCTTGCAGTTTTGGCATAAAATTAGTTCTATAAATCAGAGCTCTCTCATGGTCTTGACCAGCTACTCAAATGCCTGTCTTCGATTTTCAACCTTACAATAACTTTGTTAATTGACAGTTGCAATGAAACTTGCTCACTTACTTCTTAGTGCAACTGTATTGCAGCTGTTGTAAAGCTTTTCCATAGTAGAAAGGTAGCATTTTATACACACTTGGGATGTAAATAACTACAAAACATGTGGAACAAGACTAAATCAAGTTTGCAGCAATGCCTCAGCCTATAAGGAGTTAGTTAACAGTATGTCTTCTGTAATTAAGTCAAATTGAGAGGTTCTCATGGTTTTTTTAATCATTACAGCAATCTGGTTTACACCATGGATCCACAAAGACCTGCATTGGCACAAATGAGGGAGCAGAAGCACAGAGGTGAGAGGGAGTAGTCAGAAGGTGGGAAGGCAAGAAATTGTTATGCTGGCTTTGTCACCTGAATCCTAAAACTTTTAGAAACTTTGGGACTTCTGGAAAAAAACATGTGGAGTCTCCAGCCCTGGTATCTGTAAAATTAAGACTGTATGTCTGTTTAATGGGCTGTATTCCAGTTCAGTCACAAGCTGTTGAATGGGAATTACTGGAAGAGGTTGTGAATCCATGTCAGGAGATCAGACTGCCTTCGTGGTTCCTGTCCCTCAAATCTATGAACTCTCATTAGGGCTTCTCAAGTCTGAATTCATCCAGCCAGTATTTATCAGTAAGAACAGGAAGAAGGACAAGGCTTTTGATACTCATACAAATTGCATTGTTTATCTGTCAGTATTATATCTCTGTATTCAATGGGGGCTTACAGCAGAATAGCTATGCAACATCAGTTGTTTGACCAAAGGCCTGTTCAGTCAAGCGTTTTACCTCTTATCTGTCATTGGGGCTGCCAGTAATAACAACAGCTGCTTAATATTAACCAGATCTTCACTCACAATGTAAGATACTTTTCTGCTGAATATGGTTTTAATTAAGGCTCTGTTCATAACTTTTCATGAGCTCTTGAAAAGTTCGTGTCCTGTAAGAAAAGTGATGATGCAGTAAATGCTACCGGCACAGAGACGAACTTTTAATTAGATAAGCATTGAGCCCTTATGGATTCGTGACTGTAGATTAACTGATGTGGGTGCCACAGGAAAGATGGAATAGATTTAACAACTGCAGTAATATAAAAGGTGTAAAATATGCAGGTGCTGATACCAGCGAGGTTGTATGTTGGGAGGCAGTGCGTCCTTAAAGTGGTGGCAAGTTGTAATCAATTGCAGAGCACTGTACCAGTTGACTAGATTGCCATGTGATTGAGAAGTACCAAGAACACTGTGACTGAGCAGTACTGCAGCATTGGTTCCACTTAAAGCCTGTAGCATTTTTTCCTGTAGCATTTGTTGCACAAGGAAAAATAAACAGTCACATTTTTCAGGAATGTCACAGGAAACAAATGAAGCCTGGAATATCCACTTCAGCATAAGAACATCTCTCATGTATCTGTGCGTGTGCCAAATGGATAATTCTTCACAAGACAGTAGTTACTGAGTTATTACCCATCATCTTCACAAGGGGAATTTGAATTCCAAACTCTCTTAACAAGCCAATACTGTTACACTGACAATCCTCCCCAGATGCCCGAAGTAATTCCTTAATAACTGCAAAAAAAGTTGAGGAAGTTGTTATATATGTGGAATTACATTATAAGCACGAATCACTTTCATCTGGAGCAGATGTCACATGTCCTTAGCTTGGCTTCTACTCAGGCATGGAAGGCATGATACTTATATATCATTATAAGTGGGCTGGGATTTGGGACTGGGCAAACTTTTGGGTTACAGACATTCAGAAGTACAATCATCACATTATAAAATTCTCTCCCCATATTCTGCCAATAAACATTTTAGTTATCCTAGCAACAATTTTAAAATGTGCTGTAAATATACTTGCATGCCCTTAGCCACTCTAAAGAGCCACTTTCCACTTAGTTTATGTATGTCACACATGCGGGGGACAGCAAAGCAGGTCACACAGCATTCATGCCTTTGGTATCTAGTAAGGTGGGAACTCCCTGCCTGAGGAATTTTGTCAGGGCTCTGGCACAGCCTTTTGAATTTTTTGTAGACAGTTTCCCAATGTAATGTCTCTTTAGGAAATGAACTATCTTTGAGAATTTACCCCATTGTGAACTTGGTTGAAATATGTAACATCTTGAAAAGTTGCTTTGACAAGGCGTGGGTCTGCAGAAACCCAAGCGGTCACACAAACAGTAACAATCCCACGGCTGTGTTTCTATAGGAACCTGGGCCATATATCAACTGAAACAGAGCAACTGATTCAGAAAAATGTCAGAGCACAGGTGATGGTACCTTGTGCTCATCCCCCTTGTGATAAAGTCCTACCCATGGGAAGACATTGCCCAAACAACTAGCCCGTCATCCTGAACAGGTCTCCAATTCCTGAGGTTTAAAACCTGAATGACTTACAAATAGCTTTCCTTAACATAGCATTGAATATTGCCTAAAGAAGCAGGTTGCTCTGTGAGCAGTGGATCTAACAGCAATGCTGTGTTCCCAGGGGTCAGTGTCCCACCTTGAGATTATCTGGCATTTCATAAAGGGTAAGATACTCACTGATGCTTTTCCCTCAATACGGACAATAATATTATCTTCCTCATCAAGTGGCTAGCTACTTTCATACAGCTCGTAGGAACTTTATATTTCTGTCAAGTCCCAGAAGTCAAAATATGTACACTTATACGAACAACAAAGCCATATGTGTCTCATTTTCACAGGAATTCAGGTTAACAACCCATATTGTGCCCTTTCATGCTGGCCATGCAAATACATTAATTCATATAAATAAACCCTAACTGTTTGTTCACACAGCAGAACATTTTCCTTCCTGTAAGAAGTGAAGGCATACCCCAGTTTCTGAAATAGTTTCCCCAAATAGTCCCAGAACAATCTTTTCTCATAATGGCCATTCTTGATTTAAAGACAATAAAGAGGACAGGTTCACAATAAAAGAGATTATTCCTGCTCTGAATCTTCAGAGAATTCAACGGGATTTTTATAGGATGTATTTTACGCAGGTGAAGGTGAACCACTTACTGTGTAAATGATCCTTGCTGAGTTTAATCATGAAAAGAACTGACTGGCAAGCTGATGCAAAAGACTGGGATACCTGAAAGTGTTCCTCTGCTATTTCCAAAGCAGCAGCTTGAGTTCCTTCTTTGGGAATTTAACTGCACTGGGGAGCTGTCTTTGCTGTTTTAATGTCTCTTTGCCTATGGATCAGCATATGCTGATATGCTCCTACTTACTCAGAAATGAGCCCAAAATGCAAAATGTGGGTCCAGATCTGGATCTAGAATTCAAATGAGAATTTGAATTCCTGAGAGCCTCAGGAAGTTTGGATCTGGGGCTTTGATCTCAATGCTACAAATGGAGGCACAACTCGAAGGAGCCATCCTCTTCTTTGGCCCTGATTTCATGGAGGTGGAAGGGTTTATATTTTTACAAAGAAACATCTAAAGCTTTCATCCAGCCATCATCGCAGGCAGCCTGGTGCATTTGCCTGTCCCTCTGTGCTCCAGCTCCATGCCCAAGACAGAGCAAATAGAACAACAGGATAAAGGGGCCAGGATGCAGATGTGCTTTTTTTTTTGAAAAAGCCCTGCAGTAGTTTGCACAACATAACAAGTGCAAGCAGGTAACAGAAAAAATAGTATTTTTCCCAAACACCATGATAGTCATAATTACAGTCATATAAATCAATATGGTGAAAGAAAAATCACATATTTTCAGATGCCCATGGTAAACCTACTTACTGTAAATTAGAGCCAGAGTTAATTATGTGGAAAAGTTCTATAATTTGGGCCACAGCTGCAAGAAAAGCTGTAGAAAAAGGCTGTGAGCTGGGACTTTGTTTTCATCACAGCATTTTATTATGTTTCTTATTATTGCTTTATCAAAAGAAAGTTTGGGTAGCAACATTCTCTTTTACAACAGCTCTATTAATCATTTGGGGGAAAAAAATTGCATTAAATGAATTGAATGATTACCTTTAATTACTATTAACTGACTTAGCTATGTCAGATAAAAAAGTTTCCTATATTAAAATGAATGCTTTTGAAAAATACATCAAGCACATTGCTGTGATTTGTCCTGCCAGCAGATTCCAACATTAATCCTTCCCCAGCATTGCAATAGAGAACCGAGGTCTCGCCAGAATTTCAATAGCAGTCATTGCACAGAGCTAAAGGATGAATCTTTTGTGGAAAAACAACAGTAACTCATCTGTTGTATTTTGTTTCATAACAATTTGTATCTTATTCATCTTTTGAGACTTACCTTTTCATACCAGATAGCTTGTTATTATATTTTTCATTAATAAGCATTATTAGTGATAGGTAATGATTCATGAACAAATAAAGTAGTTGTAGATTTTTATTGTTTACCCAGTTGTACAGCCAGTACTCTGCTTTGCCAATAGGTTTCAGTACTATGACTTTAATAGTGATGGGATCTTTTACACTAATGGCTAGCATGCAAACGTCATGTACCTTCTTTACAGCTTCAAGCTATAGGGAGATACCCTCCAGAAAGATAAAGGATACGAGTTTTCTCCATCCGTATTGGTACATGCTTAGAGATAACTGTTGGTCATCCCACACACACAGCTTGCAAGAGCCTTCATACAGCATGGTAGAAGTTCCCAAACAGCTGTACAACAGGCTGCCGTTCTGGCCCTGTGTGTTGCCTGTGCTCTGTGCCTAGCTCTTCCAACCAGGACATAAGTTTTGATTAACACAACATGACCTACAATCTGCTTCCCATTTTTGTGGCAACATCTCCAGCTGGGAGAAATCCATCCCAACCCAAGCCACAAGCCTCCCAACTCTGCAGTACCTGCAGGCCATTGTAACTAAACTAATTTGACCACCAACGATTCTGTTTTGTTTTGTTTTGCTTTAATAGAATATGCCAGTGATAAATTGGTTTCAGATTAATTTTCTGCTCAATCTAAATTGTCACTGTGGGCTGGCAGACTGTGAACTCCAGAAATCTGCCCAAGCAGATTTCCTGCTAGGATACCGACAGGTGGCCAAGCAAGATGTGCAAGAGCAGGCAAATGACCAGAAAGATCCCACTTGCTCCCTTTTTCCCCACTGCAAGCACCCTGGGGCCAGCGGGGCTCCCCGGCCCTGGCAGCCCTGAACTGCTGCCTGCAGCCTGCCAACCCAGAGGCACCCTCAGGACTGCATGGGTTCTTGGTGGGTTTGGGGATGGTCTGCTGTCCTGTCAAAAAGAGATGGTGCTGGCAGCCCCTGCAAGGTGTTTCAGCAAGGCATGAACACCTACAGCAGAACGTTAAAACGGGGCTTTTAGCATCTGCAGCCAAAGGCTATGGGCTGGTATGTTAGCATCTGAGACCTTCCATGCTGTAGTTTCTGTCAAAGGCAGTCCTCAGCGCCTTCCATTTTTAAAGACAATTATACTTTTCTTCTAAGCAAAGATCATCTGGAATTGTTTAAAACCTGAGTCTTATTTTGCCTGTCTTCCACTAAGAAAATGTAGAGAGCACATCATTTATACAGAGCAAAAGTGAACACATTTTCACAGCCATAGGTTCAAGGGCATGGCACACACAACTGTATTTAATTCTGCTCTCTTACATTGTTAAGCACTCATGCCAGATCAAGAGCATTAACATTTTTGAATTCAGGCTATGGAAAGCTAAATGATATGGCCAATGTTTTCAGGCTTCTGTGTCTAACTATCACAATCTAAAGTCATCCCTATGGAAAACAAGACAATCAAGACCCTGATACGTAATTGTGCTCCATAAATGACCCCTTAAACCTCCACAGATGAATCATTCTGTTTCAGGCAGCATTTGCTTCTATAGCTCATGTGTATTCTGTTTAGATTTATCAAGTGGTTTTATAAATTTGGGACTTTTTTTAATTGCAAAGGGACACTCCATTAGAGAGCATTTAGGGACTTAGAGGAACAGTGATATTTACTGATGAGGGGAGCAGTCCAACTCCTGTTGCAGATGTTTTATGAGCTTCTGGAGAGAACTGAGCCATTCGCTTTGGTGTCTAGATAGGGATTGACAGCCTCACTTCACAGCCACTCCATTCAGAACACTACCTAAGTTGTTGGCATACACCATATCTGGATTTTGAGCAGGGCCTATTGTGAGGGATGGATTCTTGGCAACAAAGTCTGGAAAGTTTCTTTCAAAACCACTTTTTACCCTAGAGCCCTAACTTGAGCATCATATAATGTTCAGATACTTACAGTTTGCATTAATATTTTACTAATCTAATTAATCTTACTAATTATTAAGCTGTTCTAGAAATCTAATCCTGTTTCATGTACTGAAATAAGTAGAATTTGATGATACTCATATCGAATGTAAGACATTCCTTATAAGAACAGTAGTGAATGATCAGGCCTAGTATCTAATAACAGATCTACCAATCAGTAATTGCATAATAGCTGACAGAGTAAAACAGGATATTATATATCCACATTTGCTATAGACAGCAATGACTCTATTGGGGTGTTCTTTTCTGTCTTTTTGCTGGTATAATTATTTGTGCTGACTACTGAATTTTGATATTTTTATTTGAATAAATGATTCATGAATACAATTTGTCATTGTTTAATTGCCCTGGGAGAATAATAGTAAAGATAATTGAGTAACATTAATCTAATAATGTATTGGTTTGGTTTTATTCCTGCTCCTAATTCCATCAATTATAAATCCATCTTTTTCTTTGATTTGCTGATCTCTCTTAGAATTAATCCAGAAAAAAAGTAGAAAGAATCAAATTGCCTTAATAGAAGTAAGGCAAAAAATGACATCACCATTTTTTCTACATGTGACCTATAAATATCTTATTGTAGGAAGCATTTAAAATCAAACAACCCATACCGTAATTAGAGTACAGTTCATGGGAAGGAGCATACTCAGCCTTACGTTTCCAGAACTATACTTAAATCATGCAATAATAGCCAAACCAATGTATTATTTAATCAGATAAGAGTCACTAAAGTAAACTGAAAAGCTTGCTTTGAAATACATAATGTTGTTGGATATATATGTATTTTTGCATATTTTAAAGGCAGTAGGATATTTGAGTGGATTTAAGTAGTTCCACTAAAACAATTCAACTATCAAGTCTGAGCACAGGCATGTGCAAGAGGAATTAAACTATTCTGTGTTTTATTGCACTAGTTACAATGGATATTATATATTTACAACTTTCTCTTGAATGTACATTAAAATGATGCTGAACAGAACCAGGTAAATCAGAAACCTTAGTCTTTAGTATACAGAATCCAAGTTAATGATATCCTGTAATCAAATACTGAGTGGACACGGACTGCTGTTCTCGGGGCCCTAATGAACCATGCACATTTACAGATCACTGCTTAGCAGAACTTGATACTGGTGGGCACAGGCAAGTCCTAACACTACTTGAAATAGTTCTGGTGGTATTAAATAACAGGGATCTGTTATCATGTGATTACCTGTCTGTAAAATTCCTATTTATCTTCATTATGCTGCTGCTTTTCTCAGAGATGAAAGTGGGAAAGGCTTGTCATCTTTGATACTACACCTGTTGCTTTAACTCTTTGCGCTTCTTTGATAGATGAACAGATTCCTCAGGGTCGGATTGCAGAGAGAAGCTCAGCAGAGCTGATCCAGGGACAGCCATGGCTCTGCTGTCTCCCGTGATGTTCGTCAGGGCAACAATGACTCCAGCCAAAACACACAGAAGCATTTCTGCTTGATTTATGACCATAGTCACTGTTTATTGTGGGTAGGGGTGTGGAAATATGATCCCATGAAAATAACAGTACAGGCAAAGATGCTCAGTTTCAAGCAAATGCATATACTAAGAAGATCAGCAGTAGTAGTGATGCCAGATAGCTATTGGGAAATCCAATATGCTTTATTTATGTATCTGGCTTCTACACTTCCTTGATGATATTTCAGGTGCTTGGCCCTTGCAATTTGAACATGGAACTTCCATTAAAAAAAAAAAAAAAAGAAAAAGAGGTAGTTGATAGATACATGCATCCATTTGCAGTGCAGTTTGCCTATCTCTCTCCTTCCAGGCAGTAGTAAGACAGAAGTAACAGCACCGATTCTTTGCATAACAGTAAGAGACTAAAGCATGCATCTGTCCGCATGACATTGAGCTGATAGGCTTTATTTCTGACTGGTTTTCAGTTGCTGAGGACTCGGCATGTAAAATACCACTAAGCCTAAAGTGATTTTGCTGGAGATGTGGGACTCCAGATATTCAGGGATGAATGAGATATTCAAGGATGAAGGATGGAAACCTCAGCACTGAAAACTTTTTTATCACACTTTTTAAAGTGACCAAAGTGATCCCTGTAAAACATTAAACATTATAACTTTTCTTTAAAAAAAACAAGTGTAACTTTAAATTAGTGAGCTTTCCACGTACTTTCCTTGCCCTGGATTTCTCAAGATTAATTATTCTACATTTGTTACCTGTAAATTATCAGCTTGGTCCTGTGTACATGTACAACATTTCATGTCTCAGAGAAGGTAAAAATTGTGTGTCTAAGCAACACACATCACTGAAAATGAGTTCAACTGCAGCTTTGTTCGCTGGTCTCTGAATTACCATTTCCCTCAACTTTGCCATTTCCCAAACTGGCTGAGCGAAATGAGCAATACCTGTATTGACATCCTTGGGGTAATGGTTAGTTTCAAACCAGAAAAGCTAAGAATCAAATAATTATGGCTGAAATCAAATCCGTACAACCACACATTCCAAACTTTCTGTTAATCTGTTGGTTTTATTTTTCGCTATGAAAGGTTCAATATTTTAAATATCCTCAAGTAACACTGGGTGCTATAAGAGCAACTTACATAAAGAGATAAAAAATTATTTTTCTGAGTTTATTTGTCTTCATTTACTGAAGACAAATTCACTCTTTACTGAAAGAGTGGTCAGGCACTGGAACAGCCTGCCCAGGGAGGTGGTGGAGTCGCCATCCCTGGAGGTATTTAA
>JAOXJK010000012.1:24528329-24559407 GCA_025774025.1 Xenus cinereus | reverse complement strand
CCCCCCCCCCATCTTCCCTTGGCAGCTCCAGAGTACCCCCTGGCATGGCTCCCATGGGATGGGATATCTGTGTCCCTGATACATCCTGGGGAGAATTAACCCTATCCCTCCCGGAACTGGGACACCTAAATACTGACATTTATGGTGTTGCTGCATTTGCCCAAGCTAGTCTCAATTTACAACCAATACAGAGAAACAGACATTTTATAGGGTCTGTTTTTAAAGTTTTGGAGTGAAATGAAGCAGGCACTGGTTTCATTAATATTAATGACATCAGTGACCACCTCCATGTAAACATCTATATTTAATCAGAGGCGTCTCCTTCCCCAGTTGTAGTACCACAAAACCTGTGGGACAAGGATATAATTTTTGCCCTGTAAATGTGTCTTAGAGCCTTCTCTGGCATCAGTGCAAAGGACCTAGAAAGCTATCTTAGTAAGATGACCGGTGACAACACTTATCTGGAAAACTCCCAGACCATGACTTAAAAACAGGGCAGCTTCTGGCTTGATTACATTCTGTTCTAGTGAATTTTGTTGCAACACAGACCTTAAAGTATAAATGTAAGATCGCATAAGCTGTCTTGAGATTGCTTTGTCTGTCACCGGGAGCCTAAGAGGCCTTCTGCTTCCTAGAGACAGCGACAGCTGAATTGTTTTAAAATGTTTTAAAGTGGGTCTGTGAGCAGTACCTCTGCCACCAGTGAGCTCTGGAGCACTGTAGGAAAACTCTGAATCAATAATCAGCTTCTTCCTCTGCAGTTCTCAAGCATGAAGCAGACAGACTGTGGCATCATCTGTGTTTTCTTCTGTTGAGGGAAGCCTTGGAAGAGTGTCCCTAACGGAGGTCTAAGCAAGAAGCTGCGGTAGTTTCCCTAGAACAGAGTTACCCATGTGAATGACAAATCTGCCCTTTTATCAGTCCTGTAAAGAAATTAAAGTCATGGATGGAACTTTGAAATCTTACTTTTAAGATTTAGGTGCTATCATTGAAATTCATTGTGTTGCTGCCCAAGAAAGCTTTGTGACAACTGCACCAATTCAACTGCTTTGACTGTGAAGATATACAAAAATGAGGAGCAGAAATGAATCAAGATGCTGAAAACTCCCATAAAGAGTGTTCATTTTTAAAACACTATCTCTGGTTTTAACTTATAACCATTTGTCAATATGAAAATACCACTTGATCTCAACAGGAACAGGAGTAGCCCATAAAACAATCCTCAGATCTGGATGAAAACACAAACCACTGCATATTTTCAACTTTAGACCTATTGCAAGGCCATTGCAGAGGATCTGATGATGGCATTTATGTTTATATAGTCCATTGTTTTTTCCCGTGTTGCAAATTTTCCACTCTTGACAGCCCTGTTTCCCGTTTCCCATTATGAAAATCTCCAAAGGGGGTTTAATTCTGTTTTTCTTCTATTCAAAAGGAATTTAATCAGTAAAAGTCAAGTTTCTTTTCAGTGCTACATGTGCAGAGTGGAATTTGAAAGCTCCCAGTGTAGTCATCTCTAGCATGTACATAGTTAGTGTTATACATAATCCACATCTGGGTCACAAAATCTCTGAAACACTTCCAGGAATATTTAGACAGCCATAATGCAACACGTTGCTGTATAAGGAGAAATAACCTCAATGCCAAGATTATAGCTTTTGAGAAACACAGCAGCTCCCCTTTAGAACTTTGTAGATCACCTTCTGAGTCCTGACTGCTATCAGCTTGAGTACCATTAATATTTTCCTTTCCACTGAAGCCCATAGACACATCTGAAAACAGTTTACATCCCAACATGCCTTATGCTGCTGTTTTATTTAAGTCTAAACTATGTATAAAACTTGGTCCATATATAACCCATATATTTTAATACAAGAGACTGTCTTGGCACCTTTTTCTGCTACAATCAGCTCAGAACCCCAGGAGATAAAATATGGTTGAAACCAAACCAGCAGGCAGTCTGCATTACAATATTCATTTCAGAGTTAATCGAGATTAGCTCTGGGCTTGGCACTATGCTGCAGCACTGCCTTGTGTGTGATATAGTATCTATAAACTACTTTTTAACCACTTCTTATGGCACAGAACCCATGGTGATAAAAAGCCCTATAGGAAGCCCTTCAAAATTTTCTTTTCAGCATAGTTTACTTAAATAATTGATTAAGGATGGCGCATCAAGGAACACAACAGCAGGCATTACCTGTGGCCATCAATCATGCTAGCTATTATTGTAGTTTCTTAACAAAATTCTGGGGGGACTGAGGGTAAAAAGGTGGTTCATTTTTGGCATATCTTCTCTTCATGCAGCTGTGCCTGCTCCACAAATGATTTGTGCCAAAGAATTCCTTCATTTTGCTGTGTTCAATCCCAAAAAAAGGATCTAATCAGAAAAGATTACCCAGCTCTATGTTATTCTGCTCTGTCTTGTCACTTCCACAACCTTCTAGGTGCAAATTTGCCTTCTGAATTGCTTTTACTACCGATGACCCTGATTTGGTGTGATGATTCATATAGGTCCACTGATGAGTACATGTTTCTTTGTGTCCCCGTGCAGACACTCTTCTGCAGAAAAGATTGGAATCTTTCAGCAAAAAAGGTTTGGGTTCAGTCCCTGGCCAAGATGGTAAGTGTGATGTCTAAAGAGCAAAGTGCTGTCCATCTGTGTTCATCTCTTTTATTGTCACGTTCACACAATAGCCTGCAAAGGGAGAAGAAATATACGGCTCTTGGAGGGGCCTCTCTCTCCCTACACAATATAAAAGTGCCTAAATAAGTATCCTAGATGACACACCTACCTTGTAGATTGCTGAAGTTGGGTGAGCTGATTCCCCCCAAATAGTTTCTCATACTCATTCTCCTCTTTCTTTCCCTTGCCTTTTCTATGCCAAATGGTGCAAATACTTCTTGGGGGAACAGGAAAAAACTCTTTGGTGGTTTCTTGCTCTCTCTACCATGAGAAGATACACTGTGATATCAGAGGTAGTGCTCTGCTTTCGTAGTGGCTTAGAAAGGGCAGGGGTGATGTCACTGTTTACTTATTTATTTTGCTTTTTGCTAAGCTTTGTGTGTTGTTAGTGCCCCTGACACTGACTACTCCTCCAGCAGACATACTTTCAGAATCTTCTTTTCTGAATCTATTCATTTTTTTCTCCTTCCTTTGTGTAAAGGATATGTACTGGCTTTGTGGAATCCCTGTAGCAAGTTGTGAATGATGTATGAACTGAAACATCTTTGCCTGGTACACAGTAGGAATACAGAAAGTATTGTGCAGTCACTGCTGTGGTATGCTTTTTTCTATATATACAGACACACAGTAGTCATCTCATATTCATTTTGACAAGCCCTTTATGTCCAGACACCTTGGGATGGGATGGCTTGTGTACCATTGGCCTGCACTGGAATATATATCAGAGAATTTTGTGCATAATTGTTCCCTGTGCTGTCCTCAGAAGAAACTGGTGTCTTCTGCTTTTGATAATAGGCCTGCCTGAGGTTCCTCTTCAGTTCATATTTCAGGCAGCAAGTATACCTGGGAACATTGCTAAGACGTCTGTGTTTTGCAAATACATGCTCAGACAGGGACTTGAATCTGAGACACTGAGCTATGAACTTGAGGATATGTTCATTTTTTTAATTGGCATGAATCCTGGATATTCCCTGTTTACAGCCTATTGTGGACTCATTTGTTTTGTTTCCTTTGAGCATACAGTCCAGCTTAGCTAGGGGAAAGAACACAGAATACCCAGTAGAAATGCAAATGCAAACCAGAGAGGAGATTTTTTTTTTTTTCTATTTGAATGGCTACAGGATTCATATTTCTCTTCAGATACCTATTGCTAACTTAGATTTTTGGTTTCCCATGCTGCCATGGGGAAAGAAACCGTTTTGCACTAAGATACCTCTGCAAGACGTGTGCCAGCAAAGGAAATCTTGCTTGATTTCCCCAGATTATTCAAGGGTGTCTTCCTAATGTGGGATGGCTGGCTGTTTTTCCCCTCTGTGGTCACACAGCATATTATTATTTGCTTGAACCTGTTGTTCGAGTCCAACTGACTGAAGAGATTTCATTTTTATGAGCATTGGACAGTGAGACTACAAGTTAGTCTTAGCCTACCTCTACATATGGGTTTCTCATCAATAGTAGATATTGTAGTCAAAGCAAAGACTCATTTTACTAAAAGTGGAGATCTTAGGGAGGAAGCAGAGGTGACTGACTAAAGCACCAGGATTCTGGGTTATAAATTACATCCCTGCTCTGAGCTTTAGTTTCCTAACTTGAAAATCAGGATAAACCAGAGAGCTCTTCAATTCTGGAGACTGACAGGTGGACAGCACTGAATAAAAATTATGGACTTGTATAAAGTATGAGTAAAATGAGAAGCAAACAGATGAGAGTACAGAGGGAGAGAAGCAACAGCTGAGCAGGGGGATACACCCAGGTAGCCTTTAAAACAGGTTTTCAGAAATCCTTATGCATCATGAGGCAGGCGGCAAAGGTTTGCAAGGAGAGGTGGTACACAGCCAGTCTGGCCACAGAAGCCCCAGAGAAGATGGGTAAATCTCCATGCATGGAGAATGTCTCTCTCAGGGAAGGAAGACAGGAAGAGAAAGCCAGATGACAGGAAGTAAAACACCAGAATTTGCTATGGGTGAGCCCACTGCTTTGCCCTGGGTATCCCTGAGCCATGGGGAGAGAACAGAACGGTCCTCAGTGAGGGGCAGGGCTGCTGCAGCTGAGACTGTCAGAGTTGCATGGAGAGTTTTCAGTTAGTCTACAACTACAATTGTTGGGTTTTGTCTCTAGTTCCCCCAAATAAAACAGACATTTACAGTGTGCCCAAAATAGTAGACTGTTTATGAGAGGTTTTTCATGATTGCAAATAAAGAATATCCTTGGCAACATTTCTTTCCTATTCTTAGCAATCAGATGCTGAATCTTGCCACAGACCGTGCAATATCTGACATTCTCCCATATGCATGTCTAGATGAAGAAAGCTGAGTCCTGAGCCTGTGAACACATTGAAACCGCTGTCATGTTCATTGCAACCTTAGCAGAGGTGAACTGAACCAAGGCAATACTCTTGGCCATGCTTTCAGTACAATTCCATTCTTTTCACTGCAGAACCCTGACGTCGTCCTGCCCTAACCATTGTTTGAGTCAATTCTCCTGCTGGGGGAGTTAAACAGCAAAAAAAGGTTTCTGCACCTTGCTTGAATTCAGCAGAGAGTGGCTAATGAGCCCTCCTGATCCTCTGTGCCACTGGGCTGTGCAGACACAACAGCAGCAGCTCTGCTTGAGCTATGGGGACCCAAAGTTGCCCTGCACCCAGCACCCCATCCTGGGCTGCATGGTGGGAGGGTTACCAGGGACTCCCTGTGTTTGTCAAACTCCTGCCTTCACCCTGTCAAGGGCTCAGCTCCCCCCACCCCAGGAATGGGCATGCAGCTGCCTTCCCAGGCAGACACACATCTGCCTCATCTGCCAGATGTTGTGGTCACCCTCAGGCATCTCAAACCACCCAGGCAGTATCTGTTGTACTGCCACATGCATATTTTTTATAATGATATTATGGCATACTGTATGTCTTTCAGACTTTTTAGTTATGTGTTTTATGCTCATAAAACAGTGTATGATACTCCCTGCCAACTAGATGACACCAAGCTGTGCAGTGCGGTCAACACGCTGGCGGAAAGGGATGCCATCCAGAGGGACTTGGACAGGCTTGAGAGGTGGGCACGTGCAAACCTCATGAAGTTCAACCAGGCCAAGTGTAAGGTCTTGCACCTGGGTCACGCTAATCCCAGGCACATATACAGGCTAGGCGGTGAATGGATTGAGAGTAGCCCTGAGGAAAACGACTTGGGGGTGTTGGTGGACGAGAAGCTCAACATGAGCTGACAAAGAAAGCCCGGAAAGCCAACCACATCCTGGGCTGCACCAAAAGTAGTGTGGCCAGCAGGGCGAGGGCGGTGATTCTCCCTCTCTATACTGCTCTGGTGAGACCCCACCCGAAGTACTGTGTTCAGCTGTGAGAAACGCTCCTTGTCGAATAATAATGGCTCAGGCAGTGATTAATACAAAGCACGTTCTACTTAAACATTCTTAATGAGTGACCTGGCAAGCAGGCACACTGGGTTTTGGCGTGTTTTGTTTTTATTCCCTGTTCCCAGCCAAAATTTCCCTCCCCTGTTTCCCCACTGGCTGGGTACTCCACAGGTTACAGCCCATCAAAGACGCCTAAGACTACTTCCATTTGTCCTGCCCTGTTTCTTCTCCCCATCACTCATCCTTTATCAATTACATCACTAATTTAGTTATTTCCTTCTTTGGTAATATTGCTCAAGTTTGCTGGTCTCAGTTAAACATTCAGCCTCACGTTAAACTGCCATTCTGGTATAGACTGATTTCTCCTTTGTCTAAAGGGATGAGCGTTCTTGCATGTCCCTGGTAAGCCTTTGTGTTGTTAATCTTTCCCTAACTACCTCATTGCAGACCAGCCAAGTTGTTCTTCTGCAAAAACTGGCCAGGCTGTTCCTTTGCAAAAACAATATCTTAATTTTTCTTACACAGTTTTGGAGTCATCAGCACAGGAAGGACTCTGTCGGAATGGGTCCAGAGGAGGGCCACAAAGATGATCAGAGGGCTGAAGACAGGCTGAGATAGCTGGGGTTGTTCAGCCTGGAGAAGAGAAGGCTCCAGGGAGGCCTTCCAATACCTAAAGGAAGCTATAGGAGAGATGGAGGGAGACTCTTTACGAGGAACTGTGGCAATAGGATGTGGGATAATGTTTTTAAACCAAAAGAGGGGAGATTTAGATTAGATATTAGGAAGAATTTCTTTACTGTGAGAGTGGTGAGGCACTGGAACAGGTTACCCAGAGAAGCTGTGGCTGCCTCATCCCTGGAGGGGTTCAAGGCCAGGCTGGATGCGGCTTTGATGAACCTGGTCTGGTGGCAGGTGTCCCTGCCCAGGGCAGGGGGGTTGGAACTCAATGACCTTTAAGGTCCTGTCCAACTCTAAGCATTCTATGATTCTATGATTAATGTTTGGCTCAAGAGTAGCCTATAAATTAGTTTTCAATGCATGCAGGAAATTGCTATAAAAATGTTTCTAGATAATTCGAATGTTCTGGAAATATATTAATTTTGTTAACAAAATATGTTAAATTTGACTATGATAATATTGTCTGTATTTCCTTAATGCCCTTGAGTTTTTCTCGCTATTCTACTTGTTAAGAGTTTTAAACTAATACACCCAAGTCTCTCTACTACTCAATTTTTATTCATAGATTGAAAGAAAAAGCAAGATTTCCTGTTTTACCCAATCAGTTTCTCAGCTTGAATTAATGACTTGAATAAGTCCAAATGCAGAAAAAAAACCTTCTCTGCACCTGTGGACAACCTACAGCTGGCAAAAGCAAACATTTTTCCAGATGTTCAGTTATGAATTTCCTGCTCCTGAATGGTGGGTACTCTCTTATAGTTTCAAGAACAAATATGCTTAACTCAAGTATTATTTTTAATTTAACATGAAATGGCCTTAAGTTATTTCAGTAATCTTAGGTCTTTGTATAGGTTAACCTAATTTCGGAGTTAATTTTAAATTACTTAAATATTTTAATGAGTCCGTATTAGCATCACTTAAGTACAGTGCCTTTCATTATTACTTATGAGAACTAATTTTTGCAACCTGTGTCTGTAGAAAATGTTGATTAGAAGTTTCCAACTGCTCAATCTTATTTAAAGAGAAATAGTGATGTTAACTGTTATTTTTAATGTACGAAGAGCAAAACCTGTTATTACCAAATAAATATGACATGATCAGAAGCCACAAATATTGTGCCCAGTAGGCATTTTTTTTTAAGACCTGTCTGACTTCATTCAAAATTTTTGAGGCCCCTGCTCCAAAGCAAGGGCCAGGCCAGACCACTACTTCTTGCTGGGCCAGGGCTCTTCTTTCCTAGGTGGTATTGTCTTTTCATCACCAAACAGCTGGAGAATACTGATCCAGGGGCTGAAATTAAAACTGAAATGACTTTATAAAGTTGACGTAGGGCTAGCTATCATGCAGTTTAATATGTCTGCTTTGGAAACTGTGTGGCGTACTGTCAATGCGGCTGTCATAATCCTAATTACCTTCTCTTTATTGTCTGAACCCATCTGGTAACACGTATTTTAGGGCCGAGTCAAACAAAACATTGTGCTCTCTGCAGAGAGGAAGCAATCGGTCTGAAGTTGTGATACACTGTGCTACTGTGAACAGAGCTTCACTGAGGTAGAACACAGAGAAGGGATACTCTGAGGCCCCATGCAGGGCTCCTGTGTGGCGCTTTGTGTCCAGGGGAAGCAGGAAATTTCCATGTGCACTGAGCTGATTAGTGGGATCCTGCGGGTGAGTTATGCCACCAGTAAGACCCCCCTCTGCCATAGCAGAGCAGCGTGCCTTGCATGCCTCACGATGGCTCATACTCCGCGCTCCCGTGTGCAGCACTTTCTTGCACAAGTCCGCAGTGATTACTTACAGATATTTATTCAGCACTTGGCATATAGAACATTAAAAGGGTTTTGAAAATCTTTCAGTTTTTCAACTTCTGAAGGATTATTAACTTCAAAGTCTGAAGAAATGTCGGCCTTGTATGTTTGGAAATGCCAGCAGCCTTTGCATATCCCCACCACAGTACCAAGCAACCCCCAGCAGAGAGGAACGATTATTGCCTCTGTGGCATAAGGATGGCTTTTGATCTCCTAACATATTGGAAATTACTTAAAGGCAAGCCATCTGCTGGCTGAGGAACAAAAACAGATTACATCACATCCTGCTAGAAAGGTTGTGTTAAATCCTGTGTATCAAGGCTTTTAACAATTCTAAATTAAGTCTAGATAGGATTAGATACACATTTTCCTTAGGCTTCTTTCACCAACTATTCAAAAAAACTTTTTTTTTGGTGGAGATGTGTAAAATTCAGGCATGTTCTACTATGAATGAAAAGAGTTCTTTCAAGAATGAAACATTTCTTCAGGTCACAATTGCTCTCCAAAACCACTTACAGTAGGAGAGCAGGTCAGTGTGTGGGAAGTGGAAGGAACTCAACCACTGTATTTTTTGTTCATATTATCTTTCATATGGCAGTATTACCTGCAAATGTTGGATTGCTTTCCTAGGGTATTGCAACTACTTTTATATGATTCATCTGATCCTTAAAAGATCATTCAAGAAACTTTTTTTAAAAAGTAGTTGGCCACCTAAGAAAGGTGGCTCAGACCGGTTCTGTTTACACTTAGAAGAAACTTTGGCTAGTGTTCCTTGTGATTAGGAGAGCATAAATGTTAGTATTTTGGCTTTGACACTGTCCAGGAAAAGATGCTCATAAGGCAATCCTCCCATGCTCCTTTCACTGATACGTCCTTCTAGTTCCTGGCCACCTGTGAATCACAGACTACAATAGCTGGAACTTACATCCAAATCTTTGGGTTTAATAGCTCTTAATGGACATTCTCTTTCATTAATTTGTGCAATTATTTTGTAAATTTGTTTATAGTTTTGGCTTCTGTAACGTACTTTGGCAATGAGTTTCACAATTTAGGTCTATGTTGTGTGGTAACTACTTCCTTTTGTTAAAAACTTTTGAGCTCATAATTTTATAAGGGGGCCATTTGCTGACTACTTTTCTTGCCAGAATTAAAGAATTTGGAATCATGTTTGTATGCAAGATAGTTTGGTCATATCCTATTTGGAACTTGTTTTTTATACATGGTGCCATTAATTCTTGTGAATTTATCAGTGACTAAATTTTACTATCTCTTTGTCAAAAACACAAGAAAGAATTTTGGTTTTTTTCTTTCAGATGGTCTAGGATTTATTGCTGAAGATCTTTAATATGACCAGAAGAAGAAGTCATGCTTGCTACTATCAAGAAACCCTCATTAGCCAACCATAGATTAGTAGGCCTTACCATATATTAGTAGTTAACATACCCAACTGTGGCAGTTGGTGTCTTCCTCTATGAGTAATTTATTTCACTGAAAAGCAAAGTATCCCCCCATGAAATAAGACTATACGAATCTGGAAACATATCAGCTAGAAACAAACCCAGAATGTGTGGTTTCTGAGCAATGCAAGAAATGCAAATATAAAGCTATTGCTGCCCCATGCCACAAAAACTTCTGGGCAGAAACTTAGTGAGTTCCATTATCTCAGACACAGTTACAGTCACCAGGATTACTCTTATGGTGTTAATTTTCCATATGTGAACCCCAGAAATCATTACTTGTGTTAGATCAGAGCTTGGAAAACTAAGGCCCCAACTAGTTGGTTATAGTTTTACACCTATGTTTAGCACAAAATTTTCCATTTCTTATGTCAAGTACACCACAAGGTAGGACAAAAGCAAAGGACAAGGTTGCCAAGCGTGGAATTGTATTAAAACAATAATAAGAATCCCCCTTCAACTTCTGTGTCCTGGCAGCTAGGTAATTCTGGAAGTTCAGTTCTGAAGAACTGAGGAGGTTGACTGGCCAGGGAAAGTGAAGTCCTTTATACTTCATTAAAATGGAAAGTGAAGCATAACAGAGCAATATAGACATTTGAAGATAAGATAGCCAGTAGCATATCTCATATTGACTTGAAAAATGTACAGTTATCTTTGCAACAAGTAAAACAAAACACTCTGGATTTTTTGGATATTGGACTTGCATGCAGCAGACACCATACAAGCACACATCACATAGCTGAATATTCTATTTATATGCAAACTTAGTAATCTAGAGAGAGATGAGGAACAAGCCTTACTACAACTCAGCCACCCTGCTAATCTTTGCCTTCTGACATCCATTTGAGTCACTGAAGAGCAGTTTCTTTTCCATGTTGTTTTAGTCCTTGCCTTTTCCAGCATGAAACTGCCAACAGTATTCCTGTAAAAGCTGAGAAGGACAGGAGAATTGACTTTGGAGCTCCTATAGAAACTGTGATCCTCACAACTTCCACCCACCAGCTGCCTACCCCATGGAGAGGTTTAGAGTCCTCAAGCACCATAGTTTACAAACTGTGAAGTTTAAAACACATATAAATACTAAATAATTAAAAGATATAAACATAACCTTACTACTTCAGATCAAATATCAATGTAGCTCTGTTTTCTGCCTCCAGTAGTGAACATAAGCATGTGCCCATAGAGAAATAAGAGCAAGTCAAGTCTGTATAGTACTTTGCCCTAAGCCTCACATCCAGCTTTCAACTATTTTCAGCTCCATTTGGCTGCATTGCATGCCCACTAGTTCTGGCACTGGAAGAGTCTATGAAGAAATGTTCTCTACCTAGCTCTTGATGCCACTGATGATTTCATAGATCTAAACCTCTTTTTCAGACCTCATTGCCTAGCATCTGGTTTAGATCTACTGCATCCATTTTGAGACAAGGAGATCACAACTTTACGGAGTCTTAAGATATCAGTAGATTGTGGCTTTATTATTTATTTTATTTATTGTGGCATAGTGATGCTCTCTGTTCTACTCCTTTCCAAAAAATTCTTAACATTTGACTTTTTTCACTACTAGGTGATATTTATATGACATTTTCATAGAGTTATCCACCTTTGCACCTAGATCTCACTCCTGAGTAGTGAGATCATCTCAGAGCAATTTTGACATTGACAGGCTGAGCGAGTTGGAGTTTTTCAGCCTGGAGAAGAGAAGGCTCCAGGGAGACCTCATAGCAGCATTCCAGTATCTGAAGTGGGCCCACAAGAAAGCGGGAGAGGGACTTTTTGCAAGAACATGTAGTGACAGGATGAGGGGTAATGGCTTCAAACTGGAAGAGGGTGGATTTAGATTAGATATCAAGAAGAAAATTTTCACTATGAGGGTGATGAGACACTGGAACAAGTTACCCAGGGAAGCTGCGGAGGCCCCATACCTGGAAGCGTTCACAGGCCAGGGGCTTTGAGCAACCTGGTCTTGTGGGGAGTGTCCGTGCTCATGGCAAGGGGGTTGATACTAAATGATCTTTAAGGTCCCTTCCAACCTAAACCATTCTATGATTCTATGATTTTCTAGATGAAGTTAGAATTTTCTCATGCACATCCCTTTACATTTATGAACAGTGAATTTCCTTCACCATTTTATTGCCCAGTTGCTTAGTGACATAGAGTCATCCACATTTGACCCTTATCCTTTGATGTACTGGGTAACCAAGTACGATTATCAAATTTGACCCCAATGCTCATCCCTTTTGCAGGACGTTTTAAATATATAGAACTGTCCCTACAGAATTTTTTTGGTGATTTCACTTCAGCGTAAAACTAAACATTACTCCCACCCTCTGTTTTCTGTCTTTCATTCAGATACTCATCTAAACAAAAATTCCCCTTTAGGCCACAGATGTTTCATTTTCTTAAAATCTTTACTGAGAGATTTTGTAAAAAGCTTTTTGGAAATCCAAGTAGACTGTACCTACCAGATCACCCTTATCTACAATTTTTTTTTATTTTTCAAAGAACTCTACATTTATAAAGCAATACTTCCATGGACAAACACATGTAGTAGTTCCAGATGTGCATTATTTCTGTTCGTATTAAACATGCTACTGATGTGTCCTATAGATGTCAGACTTAAAGACCTGCAGATCTTCCCTGGAATAATTTCTAAAAACTGACATCCCATTTGGCACTCTTCGGTCCTGCTGCTAAAGCAATTTCAGGCAAGAAATTACACACCCTCACTAATAATTCAACCATTGCATTCTTGCATTGTCCTAGAAGAACCGTCTGAATAACATCTGCTCTTGGCAATTCTTTTTATTGTTCAGTTGTCCATTTGTTCCTTATCCTTTTCTGTAGTCATTTCAATTTCAAAGAGATTCTACTCATTACCCAACAAAAAAAAAAAAATTACTTCTGAGTGGGAACGTCCTTAGCTTCCTCCAGAGAGCACTGATGCAAATAATTCATTTCACTACTCTGAAGTGATCTTTTCATTCTGTATCATGATCATCAAGTAGTCCTGCAGATGCCATGGAAAGCCTACTGTTGAAAAACTATTTTTAATAGTTTTGCTGGCCTTACTGAATTTTTATATTCAAACTTCCAGAATTTGTTATTGTATTTTCCTTGTTTGGGTATGCCCTCAGGTTTTTGAAGGATGCTGTCATGTTGTACAAAGCAGCATTTTTCCAGCTATGTTAGTTGATACAGCGAATAGGAATTAGACACAATCAGAGAATTCACACAAAACCTGGTTTTGCGCAGAAAACAGCTGAAAGAAGCAGTGTTGGCTTTTCCCTCCCTTTCTGATATTTGTAAAGTGGTGAAAATCACTATGTGGGAGGCCTGGTCTCCATTCCTTCCTTTTCCTAAGATAATTCAGACCTATATCCACGCCCTAATCAGCAAGCTGATAGGATATTTTTGGATGATACCCCTTTCCTCCTTTCTTGTTGAAGATGTTTCTTTTGTCTCAGCATTTGTGAAGTATTGCCTACGTGGCAGAACAATTATTTTGGAAGGGAAGTCTTGTGTTAGGTCTTATCACCTGTGACCTTTTCTGTTACACATTATATGACCACTCCATAACCCAGCTGTCCCCCTTATACAGTGAATGCTATTAAGCCGCAGAGCCATACTGACTATCCTTATAGCTCAAAGAATCAACGTAAAGTAGAACTTCAGCAAAAAGGAATGTGTTTTTGCTTTTTCCTCAGTCCTGTAACTTGGTCTCTTGGAAATACATTGGGAGGTACGGATTCACATCCAGTGATTACAGTGAGAAAGCATGGTCTCCCAGCTTGAAACCGAATTGTGTAGAGTCAGCAGACAGAAAGAGATACTAAAGTAATATTTTACCCAGACACTCATCTTTAGAGAGATAGAGGCTAAGCCTGAGTCCTCTGACAGAAAAAGTGTAAATGCCAGTCTTCAGAAGATTGTCCAGGGCTCTGCTACTGGGTCTGGCCAGCTTTGGTGCGCTGCCTCCTGGGTCTTGCCAAACTTCTCTGAGGTACTGCAGGGGGAACTGGACCTCTCGTTCAAAACTTCAGATTGTTTTGTGGGTGTCTCTGAATTTGGGCCAAAGGGCTGAATCGATGAACAGATTTATATGACTAAGTGCTACTTGGGCACCTAAATCCAATGTTTATGGATTACTGAGATTCTCAAAACTCCCACTGAATTTCTGCCTACCATTTTAATGCATCCTTAGTTTCAGGATTTATAGCACCTAACCTAAAACATTTGCAATGTAGATGTTTACATATGAATTAGTCATCCTCAGTTCCTCTTGTGCTCAGCAGAGAGAAAAGGGAGTTTCTGAAGAATGATTCATCTGACCCAATTTACAGTTCGACAGTACATCCCATAGACTATACAGTGAGCCTGCAGTGACAAGCTCAGATGTACCTACTGGTGCAGTAGGTGATTGCATTTAGACAGATGAATTGAAACCCTGGTGTCAGGAGCTACGGATCATTTATACGCTCTGTACAGCAATAAACCACCTGTGCATAGCAAAAGTGAGTTATTTTCAGCCTCAAAGAAAAATCCCATTACACGTTGATATAAGCTAAGAGCAAGCCCATGAAGAGTTACGATGTCTGCCACGCAAGGAATAAGCAAATTGCTCTGTGTGGTGTGTACATAAAATGGCCCAGGGCCTCCTGTGCTAGAGCTATCCAGAGCCCTCACCTCTACACCTCACCAAGCTGCTGGCACTAGGCATGACCACATCTCCCCAAAGGCACCAGAATGCTAGACAGTCTCCTTTACCACAGTGCTCTTCTTGGAGACCTTGAATATAAATGGATGCGTGAAGTTTCAGGATGCCTACAAGTTAAGCACTGAAATTTTCAGGTCCTGCTAGGCCCTAGATACAGTGAATTTCAGTATAAAAAGTTCCTCTGGCTTTAATCTTTAAATGTGAGAATTTAGTGTTGAATTAATCCTAATTTGACCTCATAGCTCATAGTTTATCTACTATTTCTTTCTTATGAGTAAAAAAGATGGTGAATATCCCTTTAACAATAGGTCCTGGAATACTCTGACTTCAGCCTGAACTGTGGCAAGGCAAAATGTACTGGATGTCCTAAAAACCTGTTGGAAGCTGGGCGTGGGGTCTTTACAACACTTAGTTATGCAGAGGAGAATTTGCTGAAGGTGAAGGAATAACTGGATTGGTCAAAGTGATTTGCAGTGCAAAAAAGAGCTGCATGATGAAGCCTGTACCTAAGCAGGTAGGTAGACAGGATGAATTTTACTTACATATTATCATTAAAGACTGATAGAAATACTAATAACCCTTAATTATAAAGTTAAGAAGCAATCTGTCTATGATGACTGGAAATTTACATTCATTTTAACTAAAACAAGCTCAAAGCCATTTGTCAAACCATAGGTTAACAATTTTTTTTGCACTTGAGTGACTGGCCTGGATTTACAACTAAGGTATCAGAACACCCAGGAATGATAGAAGGAATTCTCTAGAAACTTGCCATCTTGACTGGAGGAAACCTGAACTCTGATGTTCATCCTGGTCTTAAAGTATCCAGAAAATGTCTCTTTCCTCTTAAATCTGGAAGCTAGTTATGAGAAATATAGATCACTAATTCCTTTTAAATATAATTTGACTTTCCTTTCTGAGCTACTTTTTGAAGTGGACCTCTCGAATGATTCTTATCCTTGTTATACTTGATGAGCTCGAACAAGATGATGAAAGGCAGCTAGTGCCATAGTCACTGCAGAAAATAAAGATTCCCAATAGTGGTTTATGAGAGAAAAGTCTATTATGCTTTATTTGTTATTTGTCCTAATTCTTCACTGAGGGAGGAATTAATGTATTTTTAACATAAATGTTATTAATTGTATGTATCTACAGCTCTCTCTAGTGCCAAAAGCTCATAAAAACTGTAGCTCAGAACATTTAGTAGCTGTCTGTTATTCTTTAAGTAATGCAAATTACTTGATTTTCTCATTTTAATACACTTATTTCACAAATCTACATATCTATGGCCAAAACATGCTGTACTGACTCAGTGCACACTCAGTACTCCCAGTGATGTCAACAGAGAATGTGACAAAACAATCACTGCAAGATTTGGTATCTAAACAGTAAATATTGCTGGTTCTGTAACTCATTACCATAGTTCATTTTTTCTTTTGTCACAAACAGTCAACCATAAGGTCTCCTGCACAGTGCTGAGCCTTGCTTGCAGCCTGTGGCCACATCTCATAAGAGGGTCTAGATACAGCCTGTGCTCAGCATCTCATGACAGGGTCTATATCCTGTCTTTTAAAGCTCTAGTGCCTGGAAGTGACACTGACCAGTGAATTCTGGCCTGGCCTGGAAATGACTGTTAACAGTGGCATTAGCTATTGCTTTTGTTATTGACAGCATTTAACTTGAGCAGAGTGACAGACAGCTTCATTTCTTCATGCCCTGGCAGAAAATTAATCAATTCAGACTCTCAAGCATTTAACCAAAACTTAAAGTACTTGGCATTGCTGTTGCCTTTTGTAAAACTTGTCTATGCATTTAAGTGTACATATATGTTCCTTTCATATCAGTTCATGCTAGCACATCAGTGTATTCCTCCAGAATAGTTGGCCAAACAGACAGACCTTTAATTTGTGGTGGTTGGATCACTGCATCCCTGAGTCCTAGATACTGCACAGCTTTTATATGGATGTATCAGTGCTACCCCTATTTAGATTCATTTGCTTTAGGGTGCTTTTCATTTTTGCCCCAAGACAAAACAGCACACAAACTGCTGAAGCTCCCATGCCTTTTGACCTTGCCAAGCTTTGTTAAAGCATCTTATCTTTACACAATACCCACAAGCATGCATGGGACATTGGAATCAGTGTACCAGAAACTCAGTGCAGTCTTGAGTCACAGCACCATAGGCTAAGAAGATGTGACATATATTTCCATATCAAAACAAGAAAAACCTTTCTTTCCCCTCTTCACTGATGCATAACATCCCAAAAGGCAAGAATGGCCTTCAGCTAACACAGATCAATTTTCTTTCAGCTTCAAACACCATTTAATTACTGTTGACTTCTTTAACCTTTTTCTCTTCCTTTATGGATTAGGTTCCTTTATATTCTATTGCCATTTACTTTCTCTGTGACATAATCAAAATCGTATGATAAAATTTCACATTTTTCTTCTTCCTTCCTACTCTTTACGTTCAATTTACTTCAAAAACAAATCATTCCTTGAGGAGAAAAATATATTTAATGAATTGACTTTTAGCTTTATCTTTCTCCGCTATCTAGATGTCATTTGCTTTAAGTAAGTAATTGCTCAGATGACTGGATGGCATGCTGAATGAAAGAAATAGCTTTTTACCTCTTAACGTTTCAGGAGAAAAACACATGGCAATACGCTTTGGATGAAATGAGTTTTGTTGACTCGGCTTCATCTTCAGCAAATATTTCACATTTCACTAAGTCTGAGACCACATAAAAATAGTATGGTTAGCACTTTTTATCAGAAGGAAGACATTGCTCAGTAGATGCAGAAAAGGAATGATTTCTCTACTAATGGCTGTAAAGCAAGCAGAACACTGGGCAGAGATCCTTCCAGCCAAATGAAAGCATTCATTCTTTGTCTCTTATTCCTTCTGCTGCATCAGATCCACATCAGTGTGTGCCACTGAGCATGAACTGTTATAATTCAGGACAGAATATGCCCCCCTACACCTTTTAAATCAATCCCTTTGAAAATCCTTTGACTGGACATGCAATGATAGTCTTTTTTCTAGCACCCAAAATTTTTTAGGGCTCAGAACTGCACATGTAACCACACCTGGGTGGAGATGCAAATACCTAGTATCACCTCTACAGTGTGGTGGTCGCACTAAGGAGTTAGGCACTAAACTGTGGAGCAGAATGATTTTGTATTTGTTTAATTTTAGGGGCCAAATGAAGGAGTGGGTCTTCAATTACTACCATCTACAGTGTAACTGCTTGTGAATCTGTTACCATAGATTTTCTTTTGAGAACTTGTTTTTTCAAAACATTTGTTCTTGAACTTCTAATTAACCTGAAGCAATTGAGTTACAAGAACTACAGAGCAGAAGATTTTAGAGGAGAAGTGAGGATGCTCTGAGTTACGTAGCATTATTGGCAATAACTTTGATCCTTATTGTCGTGGTTTAGGCTGAATTAGCCTATGATGGCGACAGATGCTCCCCCCCACTTCCTTGCTTCAGGAGAAAAGAGGGAAGAGATAAAGAAATTTATGAGTTTAGAATGAACTAAACTATGTTAGTGAAATATTAATATTAAAATTAAAAAGGAAATAATGAAATCGATACGATATATACAAAACCATATCAAGCTCCCAGGATGACATCACCGACAGGCACTGGGGAAGTCCCAGACTGGACTCAGAGATGGATAGGAACTGGATTCCAGCTCTGGAGTCAGGAACACATGGATCAGGATCAAAGGCAGATGAAGAAAGAGGCTATCCCTTTGATCCCTCAGCTTTTATACTGAGCATGGGGCAGATGGGATGGAATACCCTGTTGGTCAGGTTTGGGTCACCTCTCCTGGTCCGATCCTTCCCACAGGTGTGACCCCTCTATGCTCTTCCATTTCTGACCCTCCAACAAGGCAAATAACAAAATTAGCTGACCTTGGTTGTCATAGCAATAAGTATAAGCAAGAGCCTCTCTGCATACCATTTCTTGGCATGAAGTACAAACATTGGTCTTATCACTCTGAGAACTAACAGTTTTCTCTACAATATGCTGTTAATTTCAGAGTTAGAAGAGACCGAGCTAAGATGTACAATTACTGAACAGAAAGTTGGTTCTGTTTTACCTCACACCGGGACACTTATGCGTCCTTTAGACATCACAATTAACAGAGAGTTTTATAAAAATAGCTGTATCTCACAGGACCTCAGCACTGATGTCCATTCAAGCTATTTTTTTGGTTTTGCTACATACTTTGTGTGGGATGTCATAAGCATTTGTGTCTCCTTCTTCTACATCCAGCCAATAAGAATGAGGTCAATCCTTGAGGGCAAAACAGGGTATAGAAAAGTACAGATTCTTATTTATGTTATACAACATAATACTTATCTTCTTTTTTTAGATAATAATTAAGCAATTAATTAAATCTCTTTATGTTAATTACATATTACTGCACAGCAGTAGGTAGTTATTAATTCACAGGAGAAATGCAGATTATTTTTGATTCAGTCACTGTAAAGAAAAGTAAATGAAGAAAATACTTTTTAAAGACTTGTACTGAAGAGAGAGCATGGAGAAAAAAAATAAGGCACATCAAATACAGATGAGAAAGCAGAAAGTATAATATGCACATATATATTTATAACAGATGATGTAGCTTTGACATCCGTTAGAGTGAGGATGAGCTTTCTCTGAAGCACTGTGACCCATTTCATTTAATAATTGGTAATTGTGATATTGCTGGTTTCAATGGCCTGGAAAACCCCATGCATGACCCGTGATGTTTTATATTCAGACCATCACTTTCAAACATATGTGTCTATGGACATTAGACATTAAGATAAAATGTACAAATTTGAGTTTAAGAACATCAAGAAAAAGAGCTGCCTGCAATACATCTAGACATGATAGAATGGCCTTTAAAAAAGACATGAATAAAACAGTTGGAATTTGTTGTACTGGCTTTTAAAATTTAGACCTTTCTGCGGTGAGTCATTTATTTATATAACTCGGTCATACTATCCACAACTGTAAAAAGCATATTAAATCACATCTTCTGTCATTCCATTTCATTCCTTCCTCTCATACATATTTTAGCACAAACTGGAAGGGACATCTATTGTTTACATATTTTAGAAATAATTTTGAAGAACTGTTTCTTAGTTTAACATTGAAAAATGTTAAATAAATTGCTATCAGTCTTGAAGGACTTTATCCTCACAGTATCTGGGTTTAATGTCAGTAAATATACATTACTTTTATGTACTACAAAACCTGCTTGGAACCTTTTATATACTACAAAACCTGCTTGGAACCAGTAACCAATTACTCTAAATTATGGAATTTTCACAATTTTTTTAGTACTTTTCTATAAATTAGCAGGATATCTTGAGATTTCAGCTAAAATGCATTTACTGTGGTTTAAAGCATTTTTATTAAAAAAAAAAAAAAAAAAAGAAATCTTCCGAACTGAAGATTTTAAAAGCAACTGCAACTAATCAAAGCTCAAATTTTTGGGAAAAAAATCAGAAATGAGCTAAAGGAAATGACTGGATCTTCCTGTGTTTATTTAGCTCTGAAGTTAAAAACATGACTAATTTGAAATATTAGTACAAACTTTAATAGTGCCAATTAAGTCTCTGCATAATGCGTTCAGTCCTTTGGTACAGACCAGGCAGTTATTGCAGTGTAATTGGACAGTAAATGTAGTTTGTATCACAGATATTAATATTTACAGTGTAAATGACCTGAAAGGATTTTATCTGAGGCATGCAATACTTATTTCTGATTTTTAATGGTCACTTTATCCAAGAAAGGTCTGAAAATCGCGTGTGAATTTGAAACCTTTTATAGTAAGAGAAAATGTAAGTGTACTCTGATAGCTGAAGATTTCGGGGCCTAAAATTGTCAATGGGTAAATTCTGAGCATCACAGTGTGTATTTTACCATTCTCTTTATAGAAGAAATCATATCCAGAAAAGACCCCGGTACGTAGCGGGCTGCCACTAGAAAGTGACAATGACTATTCCTTTTCAAGAGTGAAGGAAAGAGTGAACTTACTGTGTACTTGTGACATTCCCAAGCATAGGGCTGTCTTTATTTGCTGTTGCCATGAGCACACAAGGCTCTACAATTCCCACTCTATGTTTTGCACCAGGGTATGTCATAAAAAAGAGACAGCTTCCTCTATGCAACCTTCAGCCGTGTCTTTCTCCATAGTTGGTAAGAAGTGAGAGCAGCCACCCAAAGAACACAGCTTCATGCAACTTGATGTGGTCCAAACACAGTCCCTGCCCCCAGGGAGTGACCAACTCTGCTTTGTTTTACACAGGCTCAGGAGCAACGCCAGTATCAAGAAAATCTGGGGCTGCCCTACATTTCTAAAACAGGGTGAATTCACAGCAGTTTCCCAGTGGACATCTTGTAATTGCGAACAGTGTGTACATTGTGTTTGCCTGAACTCTCAAAAGAGCAGTTGAAAGCCATAATGAGCCCTGACTTTTGCTACTGCCTCCTTCATTGGCCGTGTACCTTTCTGCATATTACCTCTACTATTTTGTATAATAGTCCATTAAAAAAATGTTGGTGTGCTCATTTCATTCCAGATAGCTCAGGGAAAGCTCAATCAGAGGACAGAAGCAACAGAAGATGAAAAAAGGGAGGTTAGCTTATTACTTCATCAAGTCAACCTCTGAAGTTGTCACCTATTGTTAATTTTTATTTCAAACTTAAAATTTACTTTATTGTTTTCTCCTCTCCAGAATTTAAAATTCCATTATTTTGTGATTAGACTCTTTCATTTAGCTAATAACCAATATAAGGATTTAAATTGAAAAAGAACTTGTATTAATTATATTCATTAGACAGTAATTCTCAACTGTAGGAATTAAAAAAAAGCCAATCGCTTCATAGAAATCAAAATTGAGGGTGAAAAAAATGTGTGGAAAAATTCCTTTTAACATTTGATTACCAAGATGGCAAAGATTATTAAGGAGAGATCATATTCTTTATGAATACCATGCATTTCTAAATTATTTTGGCTCTTATTCAAGGTACAGGAAAATATTCTTGTCCTACAGAAACCTCTGCACACTAAGCATTAACAACTGAAAACTAATAAACATTTGGCCAAGACATAAACCCAGTAACTTGCAGCTAGAATTGATTCTTATGACCCAAGTCATTACGACCCAAACAGAAGTACTGGTTTTTTGCCCTGCCTCCAAGCTATTTCTTTCTCTTCTTAGACTATTTATAGCCTTAGGTAATATTGTTGGATTCTGAGTATATTCTTTACAGACCATTGTCTTAACACAAAACATTCACTGAAAAAGTCAGATGTTTATATAATGCTCTCTAGCTCTTTTGCATCATTTGTATCAGATGTGATCTCATTTTGCAGATTTCTTCTGCCTGTTCTAATGCTGCCTCTCTTTGTAACCAGTCCTGGAAGTTTTAAAAAAGCAATCAAATACACAATCAAAATACTTTTTTTTTCTGTGTTGTGCTTTATAATACAGACATCCATGCAGTTCTCTGATATTCCTCTGTTTTAGTGAAAAGAGAATGAAAACTAAGCTATCACACTACCATGAACACTTCCTCTTGTCTCCCTTTCTGGGGCATTGGTGCAGAAATGCCTTTGCAAACTTATGTCACATAGCTGGAAATCACCTTCATATCTCATTTATAAAATATGGTACACTCCAGGTTGGGATACTGTATTTATTTTAGCTAGTGACCAGATTTCACGTCGTATCGAAGAAGCACTAAATAAAAGTATTTTGAGGGAGAGGGGGAGCTTCAGGTAACACCCCTGACAAACATCTTTTGATACTGCATAATAATTGGGTTGCAAATCAGCACATTTTTCATGAACAAAGAAGTAGCAGATCTGTACTCAAAGAAAGGGATTGAGGGGGTGGGAGAACAGGGTGAACAGGAGGAAGAAAATACAAAAAGACATCTGTTCTCATTAATCCAATGACTAGTGTCAGCACAGTCCTATTACAAGGAAGAATCAAAACCGTAATGAACACACCTCAAACTACATTCACCATGGAAAAAGGGAGGAAATAATGCCATTCTGGTTGACGTAGCCCAAGGTTTGGGAAGGTGGTGCGCTCACAAATGAGAACTGATGTACTGCACCAAGCATGAAAGACGTGTAATCGGAAATGCTCATGCAAAAGTTCATGCTTTGCATGGGATCTATTCTCAGTAGTCACTAAAGATCAAATGCTTTTAAATACAGGGTGATACACTGAGCTTCTCTTGTAACAGAAAATGAAATAGTTATATCCTTTGCCTGTTCACCATGCACAAAATGCAGAGACCTTCATCGGTTGTGCAGGAAACATCCATATCTTTGCACTGTAAAACAGTACTAGCTAATGGGCAGTGTACTGGATGGAAATCCATAGAAATTTTATTAATGGATTACTCCTATGAGAGCTTACAAACTGTCACTTTTTTTCTTCCGACTTTGAGGCATATGACTCACAAAAGGAGGATATAAACTTTTTTGAGGGATGACATGAAGCTGGAGAAGAAAGGAAAATGCTAGAATAGTGTTTTAACTGTAGGTATTACACGTACCCTTTTATAAGTGCAGAAAAGATACCTTATCCACAGGCTGTAATTGTCAATAAAAACCCCATCAAGTCTGTGCAAATGAAGACAGATGCTATTGTCCCGTAAATCCAAATTTAACTTTGGAGACTGCTGGTGTTTCCGCTTGTGCTGAGTAGGGAGGAAGAAATTACAAAATCCAAGGAGCTCAGTACTCAAGGATCCTCATCCAGATGGGTCAGCCAAAAATGTTATCTCGAACCTTTCATGGTTCCCACTTGGTAGCCCTGATGCCTTGCAGTTTTCTGCCAGAATAGAGCCCCTGCATGTCACTCAAAAATACAGTCGTGGTATAAGGTCTCTAATATGACAAAGATATATTTCTTCACTCAAATGGAAAGATGGTAGTTTATTTTGTTTGCATGTTATTTAAGGCTAGACAGGAAAAGGGTAATATTTTCAGCTGGACTTTCAAAGCATGCCTTCAAAAGACGACATGAACAACTTTTTGACAATTAGTATGGATGAGTGCTTTTATTTGTATCAGTCCATATCTAGCATGCAAATAGATACTTTTCACTGGACTCTATTTCTATAGTTGGTCAAACCAAAACCCTGATTTACATTGTGCCAACCAGTGGTGCCCAAAAATCTGCATTCAATTTTGGTAGTTCAAATCTATTTCTAACTTAAAGTGGCACAATTTTCCAAGAAGGTCATTGCCAGTAAAGATCATGGTTGTGTTGCGATCAAGTGGAATACTTATTTTATAATTCAGCATTTGTTTCTTTTTCTGTCTCTGTCAGCATACATAATCTCCTCCTGGACTGATTTCTCATAATTAAAAAGATTTATTATTTTTTTAAGACGATTTAATCACTACTTCTAACTGAACATTAGTAGGACTAAGCGTGATTCAACAGGATGTATCAAATTCAATCGATAATCTAAGATAGGCATCACCCGTACCTCCAAAGTCAGTGAAGAGGGCATGAAAAAGTGCAATCATCCCCTCTTCCGATAAACATTCAAGTAGTTGGGATGGATGATCTTCTGCGGGTGCACATTATGCTAGGTTGGTTATAGTGATTATTTTTATAATGAGGATAACTATTAGACATCTGAAGTCAGATTAGATTAAGTTTATCAGCACCTTAAATTTTAAAATTAAATTTTAAATATGGAGTTGGATAATTCAGGGTTAGGGCTCTGCATCTGAAGATTTGTAATCACATCACAGAAAAAGTAGCTGTGATTTTGAACTGCAGTTTTCAAATTACCACATTTGGAACAGTGAAGCTGTATTCTTCACCTGACTTCTTCTTCAATCATTTTTGCTGACAAATTAAATAATATTAATATGTAAATAAAGTTACTGAAGTGCTAAAATTACCCAGAGGTGCTGATCCCGCATCCTGATGTAACCATTAGCCTTGGTACCCCTGCAGCTGAGGTAAGGAGAGTAAGAGATGGAGTGGGAGCAAGGCATGAAAGTGAGAGATCTTTAGTATCCCCATGTGCCTCACTTGGGGGCAAAACATGCAAATGATGATTTTAGTATTCTGACTGCCTACCTCTGGGAAACAGCCAGTGCAAGCAACAAGATATTTGGGAATTCTCACTACAGGGAAATAAGACAGCAAGGGAGTAAGAACAAATAACAAAGAGTATTGGTTCTGGGTTAGAGAAAGATACTAAATGGGTATAACACACTGATTAAAGCACCTTTTCTCTGTTGATGGCTGCAATCTATTGTTACCAGTGGGGACCCAGCCCTCCCAACAGAGGTGGGACTGGGAGAGCAGCGCAGGGAAGTTGCAACTTCAGTTTTCCCAAGCTGCTTTTACTGCAGCTTTTCCAAATGCCAGGGCACGCCAGGGACACCAGCAAACACAGTGAAGATAATAAGTGCTTATTATCTTACAAAGCTTAATTCTGTAGTACTATGTGAAACAGAACTCCAGCTATCTGGAAGTACAGCTGTCTTTATCTGCCTTCAGTAGCACTTATAAGCAATTTACTGCCTCATTACAAAACCTGAAGCCAGAAATATATTTGCACAGGGACAAAATGATCATGCCCAATGTCAGGTGAAGGACATTTGCATTCATTATTTTCCCTTTGTCTCTTGTATTATTCACGTATTTCCTTTTCTTTAATGTTTCTCCTCTTATTATTAATGTATGAAGAATGTTGGCTGCACTGTTCAGAACATGACAACACCTGAGAAACCCCAAAGAAGCCAAGCATTTCTATGTGTTATTTATAGGATTTCAGGCATCTCTGTATTTCCCTCAATGTCCGGGATTTTATAATTAAGGAGGGAAAGGCTACCAACGCAGATTCAGATGGTGACGGAAGATCCAGAGTTCTGCATTTCACCTATTTATGCCAGAATGCCTCTTTAATCACTAAAACATTCATGTTGTAGGGGGTCAAAGGCTTCATGTATTAATGCACAAAGTCATGGAACTGAGTTGAATAATTTATTAATTGCTTTAGTACATCACACCTAGGGCTTTTTTGGGAAGGGGTTAAAATACTTAATTCATTAAAAGAGTCTATTTCAGGCATTTAAACTCAGTACAAGTCCTATGAGGATTGGCTGAGGGAGAGTCTGGAGAAAAGGAGGCTGAAGGGAGACCTTATCGCTCTCTACAGCTAACTGAAAGGAGGTTGTAGTGAGGTGAGGGTCAATCTCTTCTCCCAGGTAATGTGATAGGATGAGAGGAAATGGGTTCAAGTTTGCCGGAGGAGGTTTAGATTGGATATCAGGAAAAATTTCATCACAGAAAGAAGGTTGTTAAGCACTGGAACAGGCTGCCCAGGGAAGTAGTTGAGTCACCATCCCTGGACGTATTTAAAAGATGGGGTGCTTAGGGACATGATTTAGTGGTGGACTTGGCAGTTCTAGGTTACCTGTTGGACTTTATGATCTTAAAGGACTTTTCCTATGATTCTATGATTCTATGATTTAAGACTGAAAGAGCAATCCTTCTGTGATTCAATGCTTAAGAATTTGAACTGGTGCTTAGCACCAATACCGCAGAATTCCTGTTTTAGTTGTTGTCCAACATTAGAATCCTATCTCATGACTGGAGTGGGATTAGTACCAGGAAGCAGTCCACAATGGACTAATACTCAGGAGAACATGATCGTCTTCACCACTCAGGCTTGAGCAGATCAAACTCTGGACCTCCATTTTTTGTCTTTCTTTGAGGTTTTTTTTGGTGCAAAAGTGAAGGAGAGGGGAAGGAAATTATCCATCTAACCACTGGAAAGTATTTTGAAATCTTTGAATAAATAATGCTATGTGGGCAACATTTAACTTCAGTTTGCACAGCCAGACACAACATCTTGCAGCACCTTTCAGTGTCCTCCAGCTGAACAAATGCTCACAGCTCTCCCTCTATGGCCAGGATCAATGACTTTTAGAGGTCTGAGCGCTTCATTTGGAAGTGTTTTTCCCCACCGTCTGGATCCAGCTGGCCACCTAAGGCCAGGAATGACTAGTTCCTTACTAGCTGCTGGAGAAGACCAGAGCAGCTGAGAGAGCACAATTACTGCTAAGGGTCTGGCTATTTTCCTGCCTTAAGTCACCACAAAAGATATTTTCTTATAGAACACCTGTAATCCCTAAATAATTTCCATTTTGTGTTTACTAAGAAAACAAGAGTTCAACTTTGTACTAGCTCATAGTCCTCTGTAGCTACTTTTTTTTTTAAAATGTACATGTTATCTTTTTATTTTAGATACCACCATAAAAATAGCCAGAAGAATGTGAAATGTATATACAGGGTTGTGATTGCTGTCTGTTTGTTTAAATTAGAGTAACTCTGTATTTTATAGTTGTACAAATAACTTAGAATTGTTTGGATTATGAAACTAAAGAAAACATGAAAGCTGTACAAAGGCACAACAAAAGAAAGCGTGATTAAAAATACTTCTCAGTAGTCTTCCATTTGTCTTACAAACAGAACTTGCTATCAGTTGTGTAAAATAGAGTCAGGTTTTATGTCTTGAGAGCCACTGGAATCTTTCTGTTTGCTCATATTCTTAATTTTTCTTGTAATGTTTTAACTTTTTGTTGATGAGTTTATTTATTAATTACATTCTAACAGCTTTTACTCCTATGCAGAAATGGAGACACAATGTTTACTTATTTTTCTATTTGCCTGAATTTTCTATAAAGTAATTACAAACTAATTGCGTAATACTCATAGAAACTTGCCATTGAACTGTGTGATTGTTTGCTTCATCCCTGTGATCTTGTTGCTTTTCTAATTTGGATGAATTTGTTTCAAAAAACTGTAAAAGACCCTCAAGGATGAGCTCCAGCATGAATACTGGAGGTATCTTCTGAGTGGTGTCAAAAGTGACAGCAAACTCCAAAATTAACTTGGAAAGTTGTCACTTCACCCGATAACAAACCAGTCCAGCAACTAGTATGTGTCATAAAATATGTAATGGAATGGGATTTAGGAGGCCCTTGGTACAGGCTTTTGAAAGTTATGCTTCCCTCTGTCTTCTTACCTCAGCGTAATAATTTTCCTACTACTACTACACAGGCTGACAGGCCATACTACCCACCATCCCATGCTGTCTAGGTGATACCTACTGCATTTGATCAACTGGACACCAATCAAGCAGAAGGGGAAAGAAGTGCCTAAATGCTGCAATACAAAAGGGACACTGAAATGCAGTCAGTAACCCTAAAAGATGATTCCTGGCACAGGTGGTGCTAAGCTCAGTAATTCCAGATTTTACAGTTTCTGTTACAAGGACCTGATTTCCTTTTTCAGTTTAGTAGTCGCTCTTGACCATACATAGTTGAATTTGTCTTATGGTAACTGCAATTGTTGGTAATTTTCTATATAAGGTCCCAACAAGTGACTTGTACATGGCATTAGTACTTACCCACTTCTATTGGAAATATGGAAATATGCCCCCATGAGTGCATTTTGTTTTTTCCCCAATGCTATTGCATGATCAACTAACCCATCTCTTCCATTGCCAGCCTTAGCAAGAGTCTGTGTTATATCAGACACAACCTTGCACTTGTACAACTGAATTTATTCACATCTGTCTGCATGACAGCATTCATTTCCTGTTTTTCAGACCTGAACTTTTCTCCTCTGTATCATTCAACTGCCCATTCTATTTTGTGTGCCAAAATGATTAATGAAAATATGAAGCAAGATCAATCAGCTATTCACTGGTAGTTTTCCTTGAAGCAGGATCCTTTGCCATCACCATTCAAGCCATCTCACTATCTACTTCAGAATTCATCTGCTATCTCCATGTTTTTAATCTTAATTGTTTTCTATGTACATAATGTCAACTGCATTTTTAAAATCAGATAATGAACTCTACTACAATTCTTTAGTTTAAAATATTTTTTTATTTAAAACAAACCTATTACGTTGTCAAAGAAGGATATAATGTTATTTCATGGTCCATCTTTAGTAAGCCTGTTTTGCACTCTATGCTGCTGTCAATGGGAGCAGCAAATGCAAGGTGAAAAATGGAATCATTGCTTCTATGGAAAATATTATTTTTTTACTATTACTATCATTATTACTTCTTCAGATTTCATAACTGAAGAATTTAAATTTAGTAATGCAGCTTATTATATTCCTGCACACTCTGTGCTGTTCCTGACCTATTTTCCCAGGAAAATGGATTAAGAAAAAGTACAATGAGATGGGATGCACATATCAGATGGTTTAGTATTCACAGAGCTTCCAAATCTTGATTTTTAGTGTTGAAACAGTTACATACCAATGACAATTGTTATTTCCAATGAGTTATGTGAGGCAGGAAAGGCTGTAACAGACAAGCAACATTGGTTTACCTGCCAGAGTGTTTTTACCAAACCCATTGGACCTCTAAGGAAATTTCCACCCTCCTCAGGCTCACACACATCCAGACCCTTCTATTTAGGTGAAAACAACACAAGAAACTTTCACAGGACCCACAGGCACTGCTGGCTCAAGCTCAGCAGAGCTCGCTTTGTCCATCCAGCCTCCCTCCAGCCCCAAGTCGCTCCCACATTGCTGGGATGAGCAGGAGGCACAGGCTGCCATGACCCAGCCCTGAAGCACCACCAGATCCCTAATTTGTATTTCCTAAGGGGAAATAATGAAGTTCACAAATGGGAGAATAAGGGAGCAAAGAGATAATCTGTGTTGCATGAGCTGAAAACAACTAACGTTTCAGACTGAGCCTTTCAGGAAGATCTCTATCTCTCTCTGCCACCAACTGGAAGATTAATGAGGTGAGTATGCACGACTGCTAACTGTCTGTCTATGCCAGTGCAAGAATTAATAAATGTTTTGCAGTTGCTCAGCCACAATGAGAAAATTACAATCAATTGGCATTTTTTAAAAGAGAAATTAATTGTACACTTCAGTGAGACAACACTGATAAGGTATGTAAGTGCTTCAGGCACTCAACCACTCATTGGTATTTATAGCTATATGGCTGAGGACAGAAAAAAAGGAAGGGGGAGGGACAGAAAATAAATCCCCAAAGAATTACTATTAATTGCTTCTCAGTGTACTGACTTGTCATGTTCTTTACCAGAAGACAGCTTTCAACAATTTTATTTTTTTAGGATTCACTTTGTCTAACTGTGTAAACCTACACAGCACCTCTGAGCTAGCCACCCTGTCTTGCCTTGGTGGCCAGCAGAGAGAAAGGGGCACTGCTGGGACCTGATGGTCCTGGTTCTGATTCCTGCTTCAGGGTGAGGAAGACTGTGCCCAAGACTAGCAAAGGAGCTCGGGGTGATTAGCACAGATTTGGCTCTGACCTATTTTAGATGTTTACATCTAAGCGAGTCACACCCAGTACCTTTTGTTTGCTTAATTTCCCATTTAAAAAAAAAAAAAGTGACTATCTCACATGATCAAAGCCAATTTTTCTGTCAGTCCTTCCAACGTGAGAGGTGTGCCATAATGACTGACAATATATAAGAAGTCATGAGTGCAAGAGAGCTAAAAGGGGCTTTGTATAGACAGGTGTTGCAGTGAACATAAGGCAGCTCAGGTTGACAAATTCAGTTCAGCTCACTCAAGAGTCTGTAAACATTGATATTGCCCCAAACTTCCTCTGGCTTTTACTCACAGTGAAGCCTTGGAACGGCATCAGTGTATTACTGGAAATCTCTTAGGAGTAATTTCTGATTCAATCCCTAACCAAGAAGTATAGAAGGAACAGGAAAAAAAACCACGTTTTTTAAACCCGTTAAAGCATCTGCAACACCAGCTCTGACACTGCTGACACAGAAGTGAACCCAGTGTGTCTCTGAAGGCAGCAAGCAGGCATGGCTCACCTGGGCACACAGACATGTGCAAGAGAGGAAAGAGGGACAGCGTGGATGCTGTGAAAGAGGTTGTATTGCTGTCCCACTTGTACATGCAGGACGTGTATTACACTGTGACAAAGGATGAGTGAACTGATACAAGAGCACCAGAATTTTCTCCCCTTGCATTTCTTTCCCTTTGGTCTGTTTGGGCTCAAACTGAGACATCTTCATGATTCTCCTGGGTTGAGTGACACAGGACTAACTTTTCTTCTAATGCTGGGAGAAACTGCACTTTTAGAAGACTCTGGTGTCTGAATTCATGAAAATATTTCCTTTATAGCCAGCCAGGCTATGTGGGATTCAAAGTCTCAGTGTTTTCGAGCCTTGCCAGGTGTGGGGACAACAAGGGCATTTGACCCAGGCTGGCCAACGGGATTATTTCATACCATGAACGTCACATTCAATATAAATTAGAAAAGTTTGCTGCGTAGCTCTCTCTCCCTTGATGG
>JAOXJK010000012.1:24500768-24526212 GCA_025774025.1 Xenus cinereus | reverse complement strand
GGTGAATTGGTTGCCTAGCCTATTCCAAGCAGTGATTGAGGATCCCCACCCCCCATCCAATCCCCATTCATATACTTAGCATGACATCTATGGTATGGAATAATGCATTGGCCATTCCATTGTTCTGTCTATGCTCCTTGCCAACTTCTGTTGAAGCTGAAAAAAGTCCTTGAATAGTATAAACATCACTTAGCAACAACTAAAACAATATACATTCCTTTCATACCAAATCTGAAACACAGCAACCACTAGAAAGAATATTAACTCTATCCCAGCTGAAACCAGGATAACAGTGAAAGAGAAACAAAGTTGCTGTTTTTCAGAAGATTTGCAATGACCTGACACTGGATGCACTTATTCAAGATACACTGCTAGAAGGTATCAGCCTTGCTCCAGAAAGCTTATGAAACTACATCTGTTTGCATCAGGTGAGGGTCCACCTCACACTGACAAACACTTCTCTGTAGAGTACAGAATAGTCACTTCTCACAAGAAACACCATGAAAACTTGCAAAACCATTTTCATCAACAGGTATAAAAAGCCCTTCTGACAGAATATGCCACATATCTTACAAAGTCAAACAGAATTTTTGGTACTGTTTTAACCTTTACTAAGCTACTACAAGAATGTGGGATGTGTAGAAGTCTGATATTACTGTAAACAACAGAAAAGATTTGGGAGAAAAGAAAGTGAAATCTTTAATAAAATAGCAGAAATATACTTTGAAGTTTGTAGAGTCTATAAATGGGTAGTAGCCCACTGTATTTTTTTACTTTACTTTTTCTTCATTTAGGCAACAGTCTACTACGCAAGAATGCAATGCAGTGTATGGTTTTGATTATAAAGTAGTTGTTTCCCTCATTACCATATATAAACACTTAAATACCCTATAGATATTTAAATTTGTTTTACCCTGAACACGCTTTTCTTAGGATTATATACCTCACCCACAGTTTAATTCTAGAAAAAATATTTAGTGTAAAAGATATTTGCTGAAAAGTTTTTGTTTCATAGCCTGCTTGGTAGCAGGTGAACAGCCGTCAATATGAGCTGGAACAAAGGCAGAGGACCTGTAGCTCAGCATCTGCCACATCTGATAACAGCCTGGCTGAGAGAAAGGGCACGTCCTCATGGCTCAGAGTTTCCACTCCATGTCAAGCTCCTCATAATAAAATCCTTAGAATCCACCTGCTAAAGCCTTTGGTCTAAGAAGCATGCTTATAAAAGCCTCTGACTTTGAGGTCTGCTTTCGAGGACTAAATCATACTATTTCATCCTCTGAAGGAAAGCTGACATTAGTGGAACTTGGTGGGTGCATTAGAGGACAACGTTTGACCCCCTGGCTTAAGAAAAAAAGGAAAGAGATAGGCCTTGAAGGTTCAAGTCCATACTACAGCTTGACAAACTGAAAGGAATGAAATCATTGACTTATGAAGAAAAATAAAAAATTGAACATTTTGTCTGCAAAACCTGTAAATCCACATCCATGAGTGCATGCCTTATATTGAGGACTTACTCTGTAGGATCCTGGTAGTCAATTAATCCTTTAGTACCTGGTAGCTTGGACGGTTAGAGATTGCAGAAAACCTTATTTGCAAATGCTTAGAACTTTTGCTTTTTAACTATCTCTAAGCACTGAAGAAAATCATGCTGCGGGTCTGGCTCTGGCTGATTTTCTAGGAGAAACTTTCAGCAAAAGTAATTCTCCTGGCTCCAAGAATGAGGTTAGGGGGAGAAAAAAATATTGTTTTGTCCATGTGGGTCCAGGAGGGACTAGTTCGATGGGGTCTGGGAGGCTCAACAATGCAAACTGCTGTGACTGCCAGCTCTGCGACTTTAAAGCCCCAGAATGTGAGAGCATACTGCATAAAGAAGTCCTTCCCATGACTCCAGCTTCTGGCTGTATCAGTTCTTCCTAATGAGAGGCAGAAGCAGAAGAGGAAGGCAAGTGGCAGGGACAGCAGCAAAGGTGCCGTAGATAAATGGGGGGGAAGGATGAAAGGGGAGTACTAGCCTGTAAGACACTTTCCCCAGCACAGGACCCAAGACCTGAGCCTCAATAGTCTGCTATCAGCAAATTCTTGCAAAACCACTGATAAAAACAGCATGGCAGTCCTTTCAGGAGATGCCTCAAACAGCACACTGCTGCCATCCGTTGCTTCAAGTCACCCACTACCAGAAACCTGGAGTTTTATTCCCTCCTGAGATGATCAGGACAATGACTTGGACATTTGCGGCTTGGCATTTTTTAAAAAGGGAAGAAATTAAATTATACTACCATTAAAAGAACACCAAGATTACAAAGTCAAGCACTAAAAGATAGGAAATGCGAGTCAGGTTGTGTTATGCACCTACCTTTGGTCTCCTGCTACCCATGTAAGAAGATAGGGCCCCAAAAGAAGTGATTACATGCACATTTTTCTCTGGGCACTCTGACTTATTCAGAGCAAAGGATAGGAATTGCTCAGAGCATGAAAGCTGGTAAGTAGAGGAGGGATTGTGAAGGATTGCTTCATCCAGTCACAGAAAAGGTATCCAAGGTCACACAAGGTGCTGTAGGACAGTTTCAGTCTATGGTTCTCATTTTTCATGTCAGGGTTGCCAGGAAACACAAATGTTTTCCATTGCAAAGTCACAAAGAGCAACCTTTTTTTTCATATATAAAATGCAATTGTAATTTTAATGACCATATAAAATGGTCCCAAAAGTTTTGTAGGGAGAGGTGACGTTTTCATGACATCAAAGGAGAGAGGTGGCAAAAAACCTCCCAAATTTTCAGGAATGTGAATACATGGGGCCTGGGACAGGAACAGCAGAAAGTAAGTAGAGTTGTAGACCGAATGGAAAGAAAACAAGCAGAATAATCATACTGTTAAAGACTACCATGAGGAATATTTTCCATGAGGCCAGATTAAAAGCAAACTGAGCCAAATCTGGCATTGTTTTGTAGTGCTGAATGCTTGGCCTTATGGGCACAAAATTTAGAGATCAGCATGTTAAAGTTAGATATGTGGAAATACCAGAACAGGATAGAGAACCCTGTACCCTCTATTCAATTAGTTTTTTAAATTCAGGTCAGGTTATAATGACTGAAAGCCAGTGAAACATTGATGATGTCCATTCAGTTTTTGGTAGATCTACAGAAATCAGCTTCAGCTAAGTTTTCTACCCAAGAGGAAACAAGCAGTTAGGAACTGCAGACAAAGTAATGAGGAATCTTCTAGAACCTGTTCCCAGCTTTCATACCTGGATCTAAAAAAACAGAACACAGAAAAGAAAGCAAATGCAAGCAAACCAAACTTAAAAAAAAAAAAAAACCACAAAACAACCTAATTTACAAGCCACATGCTATATTTTCTTACTTTACATACTTTTCTTCTCTGATTCAAATACTGTCAATATTCAGTCAGTATGAGTGGACTTCCATTTAAATAGAAGAACATTACAAGGAAAGAAGCCGTGGGTATTGCAGGTACTCTCCTTGCTAGGGTTATTTCTACAATTGTGGTAGCTATCATTTTAGCATTAACATTCTCTAGGCTTAGAATAATCTCATCAGCTCAATAGAGCTTGACAATGAAAAGGAGACAAAATCAGAAAGCCATCAATCACTATTTTCTCACACTTTCACTAGAAAACATAAGTAAGGTATGTGATTCCGTTTTTAATTGGGGCTTTTCAGAAAAAAAGCCCAAAACAAAACCAACAAAACCCCCACTCCACTAAACCATTTAATATGCTTTTCCAGACAACATATTAATTTGTATGGCTTGGATTCTATCTGCAGCTGATACTCTCTTTAATCAAAAATACTGAACAGAATCAAAGAAAAAATGCTGATTTATATTTTATTGCTCATGTTTTATCTCTCTCACTTGCACAGAAGACCTATTTTCTGCACTTTTAACAGATCTGAATTTAAATATGTTAACACAAACATTTTTATGCCTATTCTAAATACAAATGTTTTGTATAAGTGTATAATAATGCATACATATATATGCTTATACATAAATATGCAGATATAGAGATTTCAATAATTTTTAAAAATACATCAAAGAAAAACACTATTGTTATCCACCAGCTGTGACCAGAACTGTCTCTTTAATATGCTGCATTTAATGAGACATTATGTTAGCATCTCTCACTCTCTGTGTTTCTCCGAAAAAGAAAAAAAAATCTATGTTAAAATCAGTAAGGGAATTATGTAAATAAAGTAACAACCCGCATGAAACAGCAATTATATATTTCACCAGGTGTGTGCGTCCATCTACGATAGATGATTAGCAAATTGTTTGCATATTTGTTTTATGGAACATTTGGCAATTTCACTATTAGCTATGAAGGTTTAGCCAAAAGTCATTAAAGTGCTTAGACTAGTATAGATCACAGCTGGTGCTGTTTTAGCAAACTTATAAAACATCAATATGTAAGAACTACCTTAAAGGACTACATCCACAGACATGTGTGCATGGGATGTGACTAGTCACCATGCTGGGCACTTAATTCACCCATTCAATGTCAGTGGGAAGTCCCAAGTTCTGGGTTCTTCTGTTTGAGGGAGATTTGAACCCTAACACCTATGCCACCAAAGTTGCCTTATCCTTTTGCCCTGATAATCTATGAGGAGTGATACCTTTGCCTCAGGCCAGAAAACAGCACAAATTTGAGAAAACCACTATTGATTCACAGGTTGGCTGTTGGAGACTCAGATTCCACCTCCACTTTGATGAATATCTAATATAAATAGCACAGTTACAAGTGGCCCACTGGGACTGGGATCATTAGGACATCAAGTCTTTCTTTTTTAACTCACTAATGTGCAGGTTTTAGAAGAAAGGAAGGCCTTCACCAAAAGGGTGGTGAATCCCTGACAACATGGGTTTAAATCTGTTCAGAAAGGAATCTGCATCTTGGTTTCCTGCAATCTGGGTAAGCACACTGACAGCTGAGCTGTGGGAAAGAAAAACAGACAGACAACCTCTTCGGGTGTAGCTGGGGTGGTTGAAGACACTGTCGTCTTACCACTGGCATCACCTAGAGATTACTTCTATTATGATTGAGCCTGTAGAATATAATTGTAAGTTATCACTTTTTGTCTTCAGTGCCAAATTAAGAGATTCAAGTTGTAAAAGCAGACTTAGCACTAGAACAGATGAGGGCTTTTGTGTATTTTCATTCACCACATGCCATAGCAAGCAGCATCCGTCAGCTCCAGATACCTGGAAAACACATGGGTTGCTCTGGCTGTCCTGTATCTGGGCATAGTCAAACCCAGAGCAAGCATTGATCCGCTGGTGCTAATACCCAGAGATCATACAGCTCTAGCTGTTAATTACAGACACAGGGCTTACGTTGCTGTTTACTGGAGAAAGAAGAGCATCAGCATAAGCTCCCGTGGTAGCTGCAGCTGCACTGCTGTGCACATGGATGTATACGTTATGGCTGCACCCTGCCTGCTTCTCCCTAGCATCCGTGAGCGTCTCTCCTCTGCCCTCTGCCCTTCCATCACAGATAATCCCTCATCTCTTCCCATCACACCCAGAAGGAGCCATCTGAGCTCAGTCTCTGCATGTATTAAACTTATAAACATTATTTTGGAGGTTTGTGGCAAAACGGAAATGAGTTTGCACTCCCAAAACTGCGCTGATTCACAAGACCAACAGTAACATGAGCCCACATCAGCTTAATTGTGCTGTGAAAGTAGGCAGAGGAGTTTAAACAGTGAATTGCACCTGCCCAAAACTCCACTGGTTTTGTTTCCTTGAAATTCCAAATACAAACCACATTTTTTCCTGCGTTCTTGTTAACTTGCTTCAGCAGCAGCATCGCTAGCGTCAGAGTTAACCTGGAAGATTCATGAGGAATTAGAGAAATACACTGTTTGCTCAGTTTGTAACACATACTTTCTAGGAACAGTATTTCCCCTGTTCTCTCCTCTCAAATTTCCTCCCAGCCTGTTGCTATGCTAGCGTTGTGTGCATTCACTTAGTTTACACCATAAACTGTCTATGGCAAGGAAGTATTATTTGTACTCCTCTATAATGTAGTTTTGTCAGTATGGACATAGCAACCCACGCAAATGATCATGATTGAAGAAGGCTAACAGGGAAGATGAGTAATTCATCAAGACGATCATTGACTCCCCAGAGAGCTGGGGGCTATGCTTTGGAAACTGGCTATAATTTATCCCAGTGAACTTGAAGATACATGGCTATTGTTGAGGGAAAATAGAGAAAACTTGAGCCCAACATGCAGCCTGTGATGGGGTTTTAAATTTTCTTCCATAGGTGAAAAGAATAATTTCCCCCTTTAACCTGCTGTGTAGCTTATTGTGAGGGTCATCAGGTGAGATGTCTGTCTTGCAAAGGCACTGGAGGATTGGAAAACACTGTGGGATACCCTGCCATGACAGACTGATCTAACATGTCAGATGAACCAAGTTCAGGCTGTCCCACTTTCTCATTTTTCCTGATTCAGTGCACAAGTTGATGATGATTCCAGCAGGAAAAATACAGGAGGAAAATCTTTTTGAAGAGTTGCCTTCCTAAATTAAGTGGTATAAAGTGGTGACCTGAATTTTTTTGCTTGACTTTAGATAAAGAATTCATGAAATCTTAAGCAGCTTTTGACTGTAAACAGTGACTTTACCTATTTAGTGCATCTTAAAAGACTTACTCTGCCTCCCTCCACCTCTGGACGATGGGGAGGCTTCACAGGAAATATGTGCAGGGACGTTGCCTTCCTCGGGCTCTCAACTTGTGGTGACTTAAATAACAGTTTCTAGCCTGGCTGGAAAGAAACCCCAAAATGTAAAAGCATTAAAGTGTTGTTGGCGCATGGAGGTGGCAAGTGGAGCTGCTGGTGTTAGGTGTCTCAGGGTTCCTTCACCGGCTCCCTGGCAGGTGCTGCTGGCCCTGCCCCTGATGCTCTCTCTGTCTCCTACCTGTTCATAAGAAGGTGCTTTGACAGATGCTGCCATCACTAGCACGAAAGATATAATGAACAGATTGTTTAGATTCAGGAGAGAGCCTTTAAATCTTGTTGTTTCAAAAAGGCATATTTTGATGCCTTTTATTTGCCTTCTGGGTTTGAGTTTCCAGAGTCATGCCAGTGATTGCAATCATAAAGCCTACAATTTTTTTCCTAAAATGGGACCTCGGGCTGCCATTAATAGCTTCTTTCCACAAATGGGGCTTTAAGAAAAATATCCAACATTTTAAGACTCATAATAAAATCTTGAGTGCTGCCAACATTTTACGTCATTGGCTCCCTTCTATCCTCGTCTCCTCCTGCCTCAAAAAACCAATTCATCCATATCAGATAAGAGAGCCAGAACACATATTAATCTAAATTGGAGTGCAGAAACATACTTTGCAGCTCATGCCAATCTCATCTCACCATCATTAATAACAGATCCATTTTAGAACATTTGGAGAGTAGAAATTTAAGAGTAAACAGCACTATTTTCTTCAGATTAAAAAATGCAACCAAGGCCCCAGAAATACATTTATTTTGAAGGAGCCTCCTTTAATGCACTCTAAAGCTTTAGAAATTACTCCATGTTAGAGTGAACTCTAGTCCTACTGAGGTGTAAGATACTGAATAAATAATTTTTATTTCACTTGGAAGTATGGTTGAAGTCTTTAGTTACTACCATAATGGAAATAGCAAATCATTTTGGTTTTGACAAGTTTGTTTTGTTTTGTTTTAATAAAAGGGTTTTTTTCAATGAGAGATTAGTTTTAACCTGAAATTACAAAAAAAAATATTTGAATATAAGTATCCAATTTTTCCTTGAAAGATCAAAATTCTGAAAACCAAAAATAATTATTTAATTGACAACATTTTTTGTGAAGAAATCTTTTGTTTGAGGGTGTGTATGTGTGTATATATATGTATGAATTGATCCCATTTGTCAGTGTATTCTGAAAATAAGAAAAATAGAGTATCCTTCTATTTATTGATATGTTGGGAAGGCTGCAGAGCTGCAACTGACAATGAGAGTCCTACTGTAACAGTCACTGTAAGAGAAAAGTCTGTTTCTGCTCCAGAATGCAAACAAACATTGAGGTCAGTTAGGGCAGAGAGAAATGACTCAGGGTGATGAGCTCACATTAAAAAACACAGAGTTTAGCAGAAAAGCAGGAGTCTTAGCTTGCTACAAGAGCTTTTTCAGGATAATGTAATTTCTATGGAATGACTTGAAATTATGTTACTATTCAGGACTGCACATACCCCAAAATATTGACATGTGTGATGTTATGCAATTTACTAATGAGTAGACATATTCAAAAATAACTATGGTATTTCAAAATACTGTGGCTTGCAATACTGGATACAAGGGCTATGGTTTCCAAGATTTCAAACATATGAAGGACCATTTGCAGACCCTTTTTGAAATAGCTGTCCTTGAGTATAGAAGACAGTCACCTCTTTTTTACAACTAACTGAATATCATATGTACATCACCATAAAACTTTGAAAGGATTGGGATCAACTTATTGTTTGACAAAGATAAAGCAAGAATGGTAATCAATCCCTTGGCAATGGAAATTTTAAATTTAAAATAAGCTTTAACGAAGCCTTTGAACTTTCCGACACTTTATCCTTAAGAAATTAATGGGTCCCTGAAGAAGTCTTATTTCCTTTTCTGTTTCAGTTATATATACTTCAATTACATTAATCAACAATGCAACAAAATAACTGATAGAGACCAACCTCCTGGAAAAAAAAACTCCTCCCTATGCCTCTTTGCCACTTCTCTTGTTTTTTTTTTTGTTTTTGAATTTAAAACTACCCAGGGTTCTAGAGAAAAACTGTAGTTTTTGGTTTTTAAGCTCTGTTTATTCCAGTTTGGGTTTGCTGTTGTAGTAACACCTCTGTCCACTCCTGACCTATTCCCCTCTCCTGCAATTTGTGTTGACTGCAGCAACACCTGCGGATGAAAGCAGCCCTATGTGAGAGGTTTCCTACTGCTGAACCTGGAACAGCACCGAAGAGTCCTTCAAATGTTTCTCTCTTTTAAAGACAATTGGAACGTTACAGAACATTTTCTTTTTCCTCTTAGGAACAATTACAGTTGTGGTCCCCAAGCTGCCATGCCAGCCTCTGCCTTTGGGCAAAAATGAATATATTTTTCAAGTTTCACTACATCAAAACCTCCTAAAAGTGACCTTCCTTGTTACAGGTATAGATTGTGGCTACCTTTATTGTGTCTACTCTTAAATCCCATCATAGCTATAGTTTCAGTCTAGCTCGGCTTCTCCCAAACATGAAAAGCGAACCTGTGTGACCTGTTGACACTGTTTTCCCCTCTTGGTTCCTTTGCTCTCCTTAAAAACCAAGAGCCTAAAAATAAACATTTCTTAGCTCCAGCATTCTGTCTGGTATCTCCTGACAGGCCTTTGTAGGGGGCCATATCCACCACTGAGCACTGTTTTGTCATTTCTGTGATGTTTAGCTGATCTTTCTACTGGCGTTACCTGGAAGCATCACTGCATAGAAGCCGCATGTCTGTATTTATATTATAAAAGGCCTACTTAGGGGGTTTATATAACTCAGAGATAAGAATTTGCATTTAGCTGAAAGTCATTAACTCTCAGCCAAAAAGCAGAGTTTTGTTTAATTTGACATAAATAAAACTGATCTGCTGTGGCAGTTCTATTTAAACTGAGGGACAAACTCTTGTATTCAGATCAGTTTATCCAGATTCCACGTGAGGATTGTGGCACTGGCAGAAAGTCCCTGGCTTTGGGTCGAAATTCTTGCAGCCTCTCATGCGGAAAGGTGAGGAGGTAACTCTAATGCACAGTGAGACAGACACTGTATGCCTCTCCCATGGTCCTCCATAGGATGCAAGAGGATCCAACAGTGATGTGATGTGCCCAAGGCAGCAAGGGAAATTTGGCCTTTTCCTTGCCCACCATGTAGAAATACCACTTAGCTATTTGCCATTGCAGATAACTAGCTGATGAGGAGGACTGATTTCTTGACAACAAGGCACAGCATAGTCACTGAACTTTAAATAAGAGTTTCAGTCCTCTCTTTCCTGGATACCATTGCCCTGGAGTCAGGGGAGGCTAAAGGGAAGAGAAAGAGAGATATTCATCCTGTACAGTTGTGTACAGTACAGTTTTGAAATGGCCCAATTTCTCTGAATTTGTTGTTTTCATATTCAGATTTCTTATGTTGCTGCCTTTCTGCTTTCCTCTGCAATAGTCTTGCATAACTTGCTTTGTAAGTATGTTCAAATGTTGATGTGTCTTTACTGAATTTGCTTTATATAATGACCATGCACATAAATTTATTTTTTAAACCATAATGAAGAGAACTGTTAATAAAGGCCATTCAGATAGTTCATTAAATTCATCAAAAAGTAACATTAACAGACTGGTTATGAAATGAAGTATCTGGGGTTTTTTTCCAAGGAAATTGCAGAAACAGTTTTGTGGTTGAAAATAATTATGGATATAGGTGTGTTTTATACAACATAGATATTTAATTGCTGCATTAAAGGCACTGACTTTTTTTTTAAGTGCTATTATTTAAAACAAACTTCTGTATATCCAAAACTGGCTGCAGACACCTTAAAAACTGTAAACAAGTGGTGTAAGACAAAGCTCTGAAATTCACATCACTTCCTAAGTGCAGCCATCCTGACGTGACTGCTGATGACAGTTCTCCCAAGTTTCTTTCAATTTCTATAGTGTATTAAAAATCAAAGTATATCCTTGACCTCATTTTTCTGCCCTAGTATAAAATTTCTAATGTTTTAGTGAGGATCCCTATTTGATTTGTAAGTGGAAATCAGTGGGTATCTGCTGAGGGTAATCCGCTTCTTGTTTCTGTACCCACTTCTGGCTGTAGAAAATAAGCTATGAAATAAACATATAAGAGAGAACTGCACAGGCAACATAAACCCTAATGACTGGAAGATCAAGTGCTGGGAAGACCTAGACTTGCTTGGTGACATTGTTACGGCCTGATATCTATAGAAAGAGGTAGACAAAGCAGACAAACATTTGGTGAGCAGGACTTGCAGCATTTGTGGCAAAGAAACATTCTGAAGCATCAACATCATCACAGACTGCACAAACATCAAGAAACAAAATCAGTTTATCTCTCTGGGCATAATAGCGAGCAGAAACCTGAAAGAGACAGTATTGAGGCTAGAATGTTATCCACCAGTAAGGAATTTTCCTAGCATATGATATACAAAGATGCACAGCACCTGCATGAGGCAGAGTTTTTGATCCATCACAGTCAGACTGCACAGGGGGAGATTGGGAGTAACAGATCTGCCAGAACATGCAATTGAAATTAGATCTCTTTGATAGTAAAATCATGAGTGAGCAAATGGAACCCAAAAAACCCCTTGGGAAGAACCACCAGAAAGGAGAGCAGTGCAGGCTGTTCTTGTGCCTTGCAACAGAGGGAAGATCACACAGAGTAGAAGACAGATCTTTGCGCCTGTGGCTCTGACTGGGTTTAAAAAAGAAATAATATTAACCTGTCCAGGAGGTGAATTATAGGCAATTCAAAAGCCTATAGAGCATTCACTCATCCCAGCCATTACTGGATGCTTTGTTAGACCTCACCACAAACTTGAGACTGGATTCTGACCACTGCAGCTTCCTGGGACTTTGATGCAATAATTTACAGGACAGATTTACAGGGCAGCTGAAAGAGCACTTTAACATCTTTTGCCTCTGCTGGCTGACTGGCATTGCACACAGCTCCCCTACTTCTCCAGTTCAACTGAGGCTCACCAATTCGTGTATATAAATCAAGAATGAGATCAGAGGAAGACCCTGTGTATAAAAGAAAGATCTGATTTTATAGCTTCAGCAGTAACAGTAATTATTAATAGGTTTAACACAAAACCTGATGTACAGAGTAAAATATTATTATGAAATACAGATTTTGGATCTGTAATGTTTGTGGGCTACATTTTCAAAACTAGCAGAGAAATAATAGTCTTAAAAGAAAGGACAATGGTGGTTTAAGCCACTTTGACAGTTCCTCTATCCCAGTACAAAGCATTGGAATTGATCAAAGAATGTGATTTGACCTTCTGCATTCTTCTCTGTAAAATGTTTTCTTTTAAAAAGGAATAAACTCTTTTGTCCCCACTGTCCCCATCTCCAAATCATCTGATTTTCCTGGTACTGACAGTTATGCTATTGTGCATTTCCACTTTCTCCTTTTTTTTCCCTAGACTACCTCCCACTCAGCAATTTTTCAATGTGGTTTCAGGTATGTGGCAGAGAGAAGAAATAAGAACTGTAACTGCCCTGGAAAAGCTGAGGGGTTTTTTTTAAGTATTAAACCTGTGCATCAACCAGCTCTAAATGACATGGCATTAGAAATAAAAAAATATGGAGGCAAAAAGTGATGGGGAAAAAATCAGAATTGCCCAGAGAAGCCAGGCCATACGATCTTAGGCTACATAACCTACAGTCCAGAGTTTCCTACCCCTACATAGCTTCCCCTATCTTCCCTTGGCGTTTCTCATTTCACCTGCTGGCCTTCACCCTGCCCATGCCCTGCTGAGGGGATGAGGTGTTCAGTTTGCATCAAGGGGGTTACGTGCTGGGGAGACAAATGCTGCAGCAATACACTGCCTTCTGGGATTTCACCCGAGAAGTGCATTTAACGTGTCTGCTGCCATAACCCAGGGAAATCTCGGTTGATTCTTTTGCCTTTGGGGTACCACTAGATCATCCTGAGAGGTATTGCTTGCCTGTAGGAGTTCTTCTACTAGAATAACTAGTAGTTATTCTAGAAAGTGAACATGCTTTCCTAGGAATTAGGGCAGTGGGAGCTTAGTCAGTTCATAGCAGCCTTGAAACATTGTCCCACAGCACAACAGAGACTGCAAATGTTAAGTGCTATGTGGATGCTAGTTAACCAGTCCTGACAAGGGCCACGTTAGACCTCTGTCACACCACCCTTTGTCCTGTGTAATTAATAGCACCTTTCTTGCCAAACATCCCTCACCAGACAATGCTTGGCCACAGTTTAGGTCAGTAAGAGGGGCCAAGGACTATTTGCAGCAGATATGATGGAAGTGGCTCTCCTGTCTGAGGGAAAAGAGAGTTCAGGCATGTGGACACAAGCAGCATTAAGTCACCGGGTCTCGGACGCATCTGCTTGTCCCTATTCCACTTCATTCACTAGCATAAAGTCAAAATAGTAGTAATTCAAGACTAGTATATGGAGGAAAAATTACAATTTTTCATCACTGGGATTGCTATAGGAGAGGTCTAGGTCATACAGGATAATGCTGTCACTGATAGTGCATCATTCCTCTCTTCTTTGCATTTTCTTCTTTTTTATTTAAGCATAGATGCCAGTTCAAAATTAGGTAATGAGATACTGCTCATCAGATAACACTCTGCAACTAGCCACATCCATGGCTGTGCTTCAGCTGAAAACACTGAGGCCACGAGAGCGTGTGTGTGGTCATCTGTCACCCACCATCAGACCACCTTCAGGTCACCAGCATTTGCTCATGAGATCTCAGCAACTCAACGGCTTTCAACTCGGTGTCTCTCTTCTGAATTTGACCCTAGAGAGAATATTTAGGTCAACTGTTTGCAGTACACCAATACAGCAAAATGAGTGAAAAAACTGGGGCTTGTAGCTCTGTCCCAGTACAGAGAACTATGAAGGTTGACACAGGGAGCATGGCACTTGCTCCAAACTGGACTGATCTTATTGCAAGTTAGGACTCTGATACTGCTGAATCCCACCAACAGTAATCCAAAAAAAAATATAGACACTATTTAGATGCTAAATAACCATGGAGGTGACTAAAGAAAGAAACTCCATGTCTTTCTTTCATGTCAAAAATCCAAACATGGATTTTTGGTGCAGAAAAGCATGGCTCACGTACTCTGCTTTCTGAGCAGAAAATCCAAAGTATTGCAAAAAATTTCTAGCACTAGTTTGAAAAAGTTACAGCATCGTTCTGGAAGGGCACATGTTACACGTACAGCAGAAGTACAGCTAAGTCAACTTTAAATAGTAACCATTTCAAATAATGTCTTCACAGACTGTTTTCAGAGTGTCATTTTTACAGTAATAATGTCTGCATTCATAATTACAGTAGCAAGTTCAAGCTTCTGGAAAATGAGGGTGAAAAGATAGAATAAAATATTGCATGTGGGGAAATGAGATTGAGAGTTACTCAAGCACTGAAGTGATAATATAGTCTTATATTAATCTGAATAATTTCCTAGTTTCTCTCTTAATATGTAGAATAGGGAATTTTGTGTCCCTAATGCACTGATTTGGTCAGAAAAAATCACTAATGCTGAGCACTGGAACAGACAGAACCAATTTCCATAAGTGTTCACATTTTTCCCCCAAAGCATGTACTTACCATTAATAAAACTGGTCTACATTGTCCTCTTATTGTCCTGGATATGAATAAATCATTAGCCTTATTTTATTAATGAGGCCTAGCTAACAATATTCCCAAACTGGCTGTGCTCTCATATCTTGCTGTATTATAGATAGGTGCATGCTGTACTTTTATTCCTGTACCAGGAAAGTCTGGAAGCTGCAGTGAGGTGATTATGTAGCTTTCACTGACAAACAAGACCCATTCCAGGCAAAGCTGGAAGGAAAAAGTCAAGTTCCGTTTCTGATTTATTTTTTCTTAAGCACTGGAAGCTTTTTGCTGATTTGACAGGTTAGACTTTGCAATTACAGATAGCACCTTTTATCTTAAGTAGTAAAATGAAAAGCCTTAAGTATCCTTGACCTCTAATCAGTATTCCTGGACACCTTTACAGAGGACTGCTGTGGGGATCAGCAGCAGTAGGAAGAGCTCTGCACCAGTGCTGGGAGACCCTGTGGATTTACATGGGTGAAGGAAGCACGGCAGGATCTTCCCATGACCTTGCAACCCCTTCTCCCATGCCAGGCATTTGAACTTTTTCGGGATGCACAGGGCCAGGCAGATGTGCATAACCTCCTCCTGGCTGCAGAGCTGGACAAAGATGAACTTGTTCTGGCCTAGAAAATGGACAAATGTACATTTAAGTAGGTCACAGTGCTGTACTTATCTAACTTTATGAATCTGGAACCAACACTTTTTCTGGGCCACAGGCAGAGTAGCTTGCATCCATCCATACTCGCCCATGGAGACAGACCAAGGTGCCTAACAAAAGCATCAACTTTATTCTCTTTCAGATCAGTCATGGTAATAAAATATAAGCAAAGGAATGCCAGGCATCAGTACTATAACGGCACCTGGATCTGTCCTTTCAAATAGTATTATTTTCTTCTCATGTTAACGACCATCTATGGCTGGCCATCTTATGGGCCAGTCCTACCAAATGGGATGTTGGCTTATCAGCTAGCCCAATCGCCACTCAGACCAAGCATCTGTGCAACACAACGAGAGTACAAAAACTGAGTCTGCTGGTGACACTCAAAAGGAGTTAAACCACTTCCCTCAGCTGTGCTGCTCTGCAGAGCTAACACAAGAAAAGAGCAGGAAAACATTTCTAGTGTCACCAATATATCTGGGTTGGAACAAGACGGTCTTTAAGGCCCCTTCCAACCCAAACCATCCTATGATTCTATGGTAACGAGTAACTCAAGGAGCAAATGTGCTGAGCAAAACTGAAGGTTTTTAACAATCCTACTGCAGGGCAGACCTGTGCTTTATGGGATTTGTCTTCATTTTTGTCACAGCTTTGTTTAAGGGCTCTGTTATGGTGTAGGCTGTGAGGGGAGACTGAAGGGAAGTGTATGAGAAAACAATTCAGAGAAGCAGATAACATAAAGGGAGTGAGGGAAGGAGAGACACAGAAGAGGCAAGAGTAAAACATGGAACTGTGGTGAGCAGAAGAGTGAATCTGATGCAGAGAATACATTACTGGGAAAGCTGCTGCACAGACCACAAAACCAAACAAATAGGCCATATAAAACTAGAATTTGAGTTAGACTTTAGATGAAGTGGGAAGTCAGGACTCATGTATTAACAGCTGTGCTGCAGCACTTGCTTCCGAAGGTTCTCTGCTTGAACTCAGTAACAGGCATATCCCAAGATATTGACCTGGAATAGGGTTAATTCTCCCTAGGCTCTAGCAGGGACACAGGTATCCCATCCCAGGGGAGCCATGCCCAGGGTACCTGAGCTGCTGGGGGAGGGAGAGGAAAGGAAGTGGGGGTTGGGGTGGTCGTGGTCCCGGGGTGTGGTCGGTGATTGGTGTTATAGTAATTGTGGTTGTATATTCCTTTATCCTGTTACTGTTACTGTTTCCTTGTTCCCTTTGCTGTTTTGTTAAACTGCCTTTGTCCCAACCCTTGGGTTTTGCCTTTTTCTTCCCATTCTCCCCTCAGGGCCATGGCAGGGAGGGAGGGTCCAGTCCGAGAGAGCAGCTGCTGCCTGGTTCTTTGTTGCCATCTGAGGCCAAACCATGACAGATATTTAATTTTGGCCTTGGGCCTCCAAACTGATTTACCTTAATATCCGCCCCACCTGACTGAGGATGGAGAGATTATTTTATAAACAGGACCCATCATCACAGTTGTATGGTTTAATTTCTCTCCAGCTATTACTCCCAGCTCTTTACGTGTCTTTGTGTTACCTGTTGACCTGAGAACAAAGAGCTTTCAGTATATATTTTCTGCCTTTTCACAATGTTTTGGAAAACTATCATTCTATTTACTCGCACTATGGTGACACACACTCACAGGTGATCTTTCCTGTCTACCTCACATTTTGTACCTTATCCCCATAACAAACAAATGGTCCCTCTTACAGTACTCCATGAATCCAGATACTCTTGAGAATGGTGCTATATAAATACTTAGATAGATAAATCAGCAAGATATTTATTTTCTCAGTATTCTGATAGGAAGGAATCTGGGGAGTGTGTGCATTCCTCAGTAGTCTCTCCTCATTTTTATAATAAAGTATCTTTTCTGCCACTCCAACAAGAGAAGATGAGGGGTATCTGGTGCCAATGAACTCTTGTACTTGCTTAGAATACTAGAGTGCTATTGTTTTTAATATTTAAAGCTGCAATGTTGCCATGTAACTGGGGAAATAGCTGTTTGTGTTTAAATATTTCATGGCTTGTTTGAGTCCAAGTGCAAAAATAATTTCTTTATTTTATTTATTTCTGTATGTTAAAGGCCACCCTGACTGAAAAGTTTTTTGTTAACCCTTGAATGCGTTAAAATTGCTCTGTATTGCAGGAATTTATTAAGCAAGATTTGATTAATTAAGAGACCATGAAGGACTGGAAAGTGACTTTTTTCTTTTCACTTCTGTATAGACAGACCATTAATCATTTTAATGTGACTCTCTTTGTTGGAGTAAATATTTTATTTTGTAGTAGAACTCTAGTATTTTATAATGATGGCTTTAAAAAAAATATATATTTACTTATAAACCATTCCATCATTGCAGACTTCCAGAACTAGTCAATATTAGAAATAAAAGGTTCATTGTGGATATTGGCTACTTACTGCTACTTCAGAGTTGCACATATTGGTGCTAACAGTATTGGAGAAAAGTGAGAGCCCATTTAGCTCCTGTGAGGTATATTCAGGGTGACTTTAGCTCCAGACACAAAAATGTAGTTGATATTGTTTCATTATCATTTCCTATTTTTGGTGCTTAGGTACACATTTTGTTCACTTTCTAGAAGAGAATTGCACACGTGACTCCCTACAGAAAATTAACTCTGTAATTCAGAGTTAAGCAGTTTCTTCTGATCTCAGGCTGGTAGTAGCTGAAGTTCGATATCTCTTGAAAGTATCTTTGTACACTGATGGCTGTGATAGTGAGACTAGAATAAGACAGAGGCTGGAAAAATTCGTTTCTGGTACAGGTGATGAAATAAACCCATTTGAATCAGTCCCTGAATTACTGCAATTTTTTGCATGTCTTCTTGCCCCTAAATGATTTTTATTCCAAATACAATAACTACTGCCCTCATCTGGGAGACAGATTTTGCCAGTTGCTTTGCACAGAGATCCAGAATGGTAGGCTTACTGTGACATTGGGGAAGAAGTGGCATGAACAGTAACACCTTGGGAACATTTAGGAACAGTGACAATGCAGCAGGACACACAAACATTTCAGTGCAACAAACACACAACCTTTGAAAGCTTGGACAAAAATCAAACTGTCATCATGAACTTCTCTAAGTTGGAGAAATATTTGCTTAGACTCATAATGTTAATGAAGTATTTTGGAGGAAACCATAATTAACATGTTCAGAGATGGAAAAAAACATGTGGAGGATAATCACCCTGCCGACAAACACATTTGTTTGCTCTTTATATTAAAAGTTAATGATGTGTGCTGGCAAGCAGAATGAAGTACAGATGATGGTTTGAAAGCACCCGTGCCAGATGTTCGCTCAACATTTGGACTAGTTTTATTTCCACGCTCAATTATTCACATATCACTCCCAAACATTGTTGGCAAGGTTGGCCTCAGGGCTACTGTTGCAGGATGCATCCTTCCCTGGCACCCAGCTACTGCTGTGGGCAGAGAGCAGCCTGCCACCAGCTACACATCTGCCACTGGCTGCCTGCTTCAAGCTGACGCTTTGGCTGTCTCAGCCCATGGGTTTAGGTAGACCTCAAAATTTGCAGGTGAAAAATAGATTCTGTACTTGCTCACCCATGAAGATCATCGTGGAAGGGACACGGCTGCCGCAAGACTTCAGAATGTAGTGTTAGCACCTTCCTGGCACCGAGACTTACAGCCCTGAACTGAATGTATTCACTGTGTCTATGACATGGGGACACTGATGGGCATCTCACAGTGTGATTAATGAAAGGCAATATACCAAGGAAACATACAAGATCCAAGAGGAAACCAGAGAAGGCAAAACTTGTGTACTTTCGGCTTTAGTCTCTCCAATTTATACAGATATAATTTAACCTTTCCCTAAACATGGTGTGAATAGCTGGTTTCAGCTCACAGCCGTAGGTTCAGCCACACTGACCTAGAACGTGGGAAATCACATTCAATTTTCTTTTATGCCTGAAGGGATGTGAATCAAGATCTGCACAATCAAGTGACTTGGCCATCATGGTAGTCTGGGGTAAATGTGTTGAAAATTGCTCTTGCTGCTGCAGTGTACATGGAGAAAGTTACTCTCATAATGACTTTATATTCCAGTGCTTACAGTGGAGAGGAAAACTTGGAGTCAGTCATGTTCCAACTAATACTGGTAATGGAGTTAAAATACATTTAAATATACATTGGAAGATAGAGAACTGAAATTCCTGGCTTTTTGTCCCAGATGAATGCCCCAGTTGATAGACCCTGAAGTCAGGCTTTACTCTCTTTAACTGTTAAGTATCACTGTGTTAACACAGCAACAATCCAGACAGACTTACAAACAGCAGCTGCCTCCACACAGCCCGTGTCGCAAGCACAGGGCTTCATGGACAAACTGGCTTTGCCTTGCAGGAAAAGTGGCATCTAGCCCTGCAAACAGAGAGCCCCACAGCCCCTGCCAGGTGGAAAGGTGGGTACATGAACATCTGCCGTGGCACGGGTCCCCTGTGGCGCATGGCAGGGCTCACTTGCTGCCCCCAACAGAGCTTGGCGGGGGGAAGACACCCCAGTGCCAGGAACCACAAGGATTCTGCCATGGGATTTCATTGACCAAAGCACAGCTGTAAGATAAAACGGTGAGGGGGAGTGGAAAGTGTGAGAATGAGAGGGAACTGCTTCTGCAAAAGCTGAGAGGAGCAAGCATGGATCTGGGACAGCACTACACAACTAAATACCCAACAAAGAGAGGTTTAAGATCCATTCCTTTCTCTCACCTGCCTCCTGTCACTTTGGGAGCTGCACACAGGCCCCATCAGCGCTGCTGGCACAGGGTCGTGCACTGAGAGAGCACCCGCACGGCCGTTGTTGCACAGCAGAGCAGCATCTCCTCGCTTCCACCGAGTTACAAAGTTCCCAATGCAAAACCCTGTGCCTGGAATTTCAGATGATCCCAGAAAAGTATGAGCCAAACATATACACCTGAGAGTAATGTTTGGCCTGTTGTGCTCTGATCTTTCAGTGAATATTGAATTTTAACTATTAAAAATACATGAAAAGGATTCAACAGCAACCAAGCATCACCTTCACCATGAAAAATAAACCTTCCCCAGTTTTGTTGCTTTCTTGAAGTAATAAATATATCAGATTATGTGCTGAATTCCTCCCTGTGAAAGAGCTGAAATTTTGCTTTCTGCTAATAATCCTCTTCACTTTAGAGACTACAGAAATCAGTATACTTTGGCTGAGGTTATCTGGAAATCCAAGTCAAAAGGCATAGTCATACTACAGAAATGGCAAGTCTTTAATTTTTCAAGTAAAGTGATAGTCTACAAAACAATGGAGTAATGGTCTGTGGTGTAAAACTGGCATGCAGTGGCAAGTTACATACAAGCAAAAACTTAATGAAGCAGCAGTGACTGAGTTACAAGGGATGGTGCACACAGCAGATTTTCATTCCTGATCGACATATTTTGGTGATGGAACATCTGCATTTGCCAACATTATTTTTGTTGAGTCCAGTTGCCACATGTGGAGTACTCCCTGTGGAAATCCTAAAGCAGGTCACTTTCTGCAGGATGCAATGAGTTCTGGGAAATTTCAGGCTCATACTTCTCCTCCTCCTGTTCAATTTTTTGAAGAACCCAGTTGTACTCTTGCCCATAAAAAAAATAAAGAAATAAAAAATAGTAAGGCCACCATGACTGCTCCATGGGAGAAGTTAAGCTGGAAATGTGGAGAGCTCAGGTAGAAAGGACAAGTAAAAGATGTAGGGTACAAATTCATAATTATTTATCTTTCGTTATTCATAGATAATTGGAGGAGTAACCTTTCCTGGTTTGAAAGTATGGATTTATTTTAGCAGTCTCTGAGAAGCAGAAACTGACTAAATTAGAAAAAAGAAGAAATAGCCTGTGACATTTTTCCAGAGCAGATTTTGTCAAAATCCCAACAATTTCGCAGGAAAATGAAAGCCCATTCCTGATACCTTAATGAAATAAATGCAATCAAAATTAAAACGATTTGTTCATATTTTTAAGTATTCTGTTCCAAGATAAATCAAAGAATCACAGAATTGTCAGACTTGGAAGGGACCTCTAGAGATCATCCAGTCCAACTCCCCTGCCAAAGCAGGGTTGCCCAGAGCACATCACTCAGGGCTGCATCCAGGCGAGGCTTGAAGATCTCCAGAGAAGGGGACTCCACACCCTCCCTGGGCAGCCTGTTCCAGGGCTCTGTCACCCTCACTCAAAAGAAGTTCTTCCTCGTATTTGAATGGAATTTCCCACGTTCCAGCTTGTGCCCATTGCCCCTCGTCCTGTCACTGGGAACCACTGAAAAGAGTGATAAATCACTGATAAAACAAGTGTTGAAACTGGAACTGCACTGAGGTCAGAAGTTTCATTTTCCACATAGCCATGTTAGAAACTATAAACTAAAGGGACATTTAATAGTTTGCTTCTATTGAGACAGCCCCCGAGTAATGCAATCCAAATAGAGTCAGTGGTAGAGCTAGTCTGGAATTTTCTGATGAAATTTTTTTTATCTGACAATAATAGCTCCAGCTAAGCTGAAGAGTTTTGTGGGAAGTAGTCAGCTGAGAAGAATTTCCAGTAAAATAAAGTTCAGAGTGCATCAGAAATTAGCCTGGCTTCTTGTCAAATTGTCTCATGTTTACTTGAAGGACAAACTTCAGTACGTGACTTGGCTTCTTTATCACATAAAAGTCCTCATCCCAGGTACTCCTGGGCTTTCAGGGCTTTACTCCTACCGCTGTCCTGCTATAAGACTGCTCATGAAACACAGGAAGTCCCCAAAACCTGCAGCTCCAGATCAAGTCCATTGTGACTCTGCTTTGCATCAATGAGGAGATCCAGGGCAAGTAGGAAAAGTGTGGATGCATTTCCTCTGAGCCCCCATCCCAATAAAGTGACTGTCAGTTTGTCCTGAGCTGGGTGTCTTTGCTGAAATACCTGTTTCATTGCTTGCTCTCTGACTTACCCCATCTCCTGAAGGACTCTGTTAAAGAACTGGGCAGTTGCTTCTTTGTTTTATTTTTAAAAATAACAGAGAACTACTCACTTTTCCCCAAAACAACACATTTTTCATAATGACCTTTACATCGAGATTTTCTACTTTTCCTGTTATATTGGAATGAAACCTCATTGGATATGCGGGATTTACAATGAAATAGAAGTCCTGAGTTTAAATTAGCTTTACCTCATGGTCTCAGAGAAGAACTCAAATCCTATGGGAGGATGCCTCACGCAGAGAAGTTGCTACCTATCCCACACTCTTCTAACCCAAGAGTCCCCATCTTCCAAGAGCCAGAAATTTATTTTCTTCTTTGAACTGAAAGCTATAAATATTAGCCATTGCTAGCAGCCTAACAGAGAAGAAATACACTAGATCTCTCCCTACATATCTATTCATGTTTATGTTAATTATCTTGTAGATTTATTGAAGCCTCATGTTGTTATAAGTGTAGAGTCAAAGTTCATTATAAAGACCACCAAACACTGGACTCATCTCTATTGCAGGAACTCAATTTTTGATTTTTCTCACTTGTAATAGCAGAGATTACTAGAGAGTGTTAACAGAAAGTTCAGGGGCTGTAGGACTGGTTGCAGCTCTGTTTGTGATGGGCAACCTGCATGACCTGAAATTCTACTTTAACTGGATTAATCAGATTAGTTTGAACCTGTCCTTTGTATTAGATTTCCTCTCCTGTTTCTCAGAATTACTGAGTAAACTAAAATGACTCTCCACTCATAAAAAAAAAATTCATTAAAGCTGGAATAACCAAGCAATGTTTGTGAGATCAACCACAATAATACAGCACATGCTTTTGTTCTCTACTGACAACAAAATTTACCTCTTCCTCTTCCCCACCCACCCCCAGGACTCTATGACTCCATTTGTTACTGGCCGTTGTTGCAGTTTGTTACCCACAGAAATAAAGTATTTGCTGTAGAAAGCTTTAGTTTGACGTGACCTAGGCTTGGGCAAAATGAGGTTTGCTGAGATATATATATATAATGTGAAAGAATACACCAGCAAAGAAATTCTGTGACAGACTTTTGAGCAAATGCTCATGGATCATATTAGATTTATTTACAATTAAATCTAAATTAGCTAGTGGGTGGTAATTTATCTTGGGAGACAAAGACTGAAACAGTCCTCTTACCACAACACCTGTCAGGAATATCTAGTACAGTTTTCCATCTGGAGGGAATAAAAAGGGGTGGGAAGCCAGTGGCAGGCCTAGACAGCCCACACAGACAGATCTTGGGCTCAGAGAGACCCAATCACATCAGCTGAAAAACCTGGAGCTAGGACTCCATGGACGTCCAAGCCTGCTGTTGGTGACATTTGGGAGCAGAAGAGTTAGGGAGGAGCTGAGGTCTTTCAGCAGATGTACTGGCACGCTCACCATAGCACTGCAGAATCATATCAAGGGAAAATTGTTTATCTCTGGCTCTCTGTCAGGGTTTTCAGTAGCTGAGGTTTTCTGGTTGTGTAATATTTCCTTGGTGCTCAAATTGCCCTCTTGTGCTGCTCTTCTGAGCTTTCATATGCTTCACCCAGTACAGTCTGGCAGACTCCACAAAAGTACAGTAAAGTCAGATGCATGATGCTAGAAAGTGATTTGCCAAACACCATTTATATGAAAACTATCTCAATACAGTTACTACTGTGGCAATCCAAAGCACAAGGTAATCTTATATTCATGAATACATGAATTCATCCGCTGTACTTGTCTTTGATGGCTGGGTACCAGTAATTTAGCAAGTGACATGTTCTGACACTCACTCCATAAGTTCAGCCTGTCTCAATAGTACAGTAGCACCAGTAATATAAAGCACACTGGCTTTCTCTCTAGACCAACATTACTTATGCATGACATGGAATAATGCCAAACAGGAACAATGAAAGGAAGAAAAGTGCAATGAGCTAGTGTGTATATGATATGACCTTGATAACATTTCACCACAGCATCATCTTTTTGTACTTTTAAGCATGATAAGTTAATGCATGGTGCTATGAGACACATTGGAACAGACCGATAAACATGCATTTTAAAAACCTTGTTCAGCAACCGTCACTTTATTGTTAAGCAAAACATATAATGGACTGAAGAATTAAGAGTAGAAATCTCATAGAAGCAATAAAAATCCTTCCTTGTATTCCTCGGAATGTATGCAAATACTCTGCAGCTTCCATCTGCAGAATTTGATGAGAATAATCTAAATGAGAAACGTGTATTGTGACATGCAACTGAGAGTTTGTTCTAGAAATCATTAATATTGGCATGAAAAACTGCCAATTACAATTGTGAATCTGAGGACTTGGTACCCACATAGAAAACATCCAGACAGGACTGCAAAAGCTGGTCTTGGAAAAGATCAAGCTGTGTATATATAGCTCAAGCTATTTGTGTATATTTAATACATGATCTGTATTAGGAGTAAACCTGAAAAGAATGAATGGCATGTGAATAGGACACATATTTTAAAATGCTATCACTATATAAGCTTGCTTAGATTTAGAATTTTGAAAATGGCAAAGCATTTTCATCACCACTTACATGGCAGAGGAACCTGACTAAGTGGGAAATTGTGAGCTGTCAAGGGATGTTTCATGACACAACACAAATTAATGGTATCAGTTGCCTGATCCACCATATACAACTGTTGGTTCCAGATAAAAACCTAGAAAGATGGATAAATCATTCACATCCAATACTATATTGACAGAGAACAACACTGTTGCATACATTTAGGATAGTTCTGATGGCTGAGAATCCAATCTGCTTGACCTTTACATAGCAGAAGCAAGATCTAGATATATTTTTTTTGTGGGGAGAAAAATGTACTAATTCAAAAGGAATAAAGTATTTTTCCAATAGTCATACTAAACCTCAATTGTGTAGACTGTTCACCTTTTGACTTCTGTGAAGACCATCCTGCTTGGTTGTAAGTTTTGAATAGTTTAAAAATCCGTTTGTTGCCTTGTTTGTATTCAACATCAACTCTACGGCCACAAGCCCCAGTCATTCTATTAAGGAATTGTATGCTAATTCCTCTGTGTGATGTTTTTTTCAGTCCTTTACATAAGTTTCTCATGCACTCTGTAACATAAAAAATACGTTGGTCTTCTCTCTTTCAATCATTAGAACTGTTCTTGATTGATCACATAAAACATACTCAGTCTTGGCTGAAGATCTGGTGTAGAACTAATTTTTTTTTCCAAATTTTATGGCATTTGGATACTGGTGAAAGGAATTGGTGGTGACATGGCATTTGAAGAGAGCTGTAAGGCTCATGAAGTTTAAAAAGATGAACAGTTAACTTTCTAAATAAACTACAGTGGCCCTGAGGGGAAACTGGAGTTCTTAT
>JAOXJK010000012.1:24466776-24499490 GCA_025774025.1 Xenus cinereus | reverse complement strand
AGCCATGTTGGCTGTCTCCAATCACCTTTTTATTTTCCATGTGCCTCAGCAGAGATTCCAGGAGGATCTTCTCCATGGTTTTGCCAGGCACAGAGGTGAGACTGACCAGCCTATAGTTCCCTGGGTCCTCTTTTTTTCCTTTTTTTGAATGTTGGGGTTATGTTCCCCTTTTTCCAGTCAGCGGGAACTTTGCCAGACTGCCACAATTTCTCAAATATGATGGAAAGTGGCTTAGCAACTTCATCTGCCAGCTCCTTCAGGACCCGTGGATGGATCTAATCTGGTCCCATGGACTTATGCACCTTCATGTTCCTTAGGTGGTCTTGGACCTGATCTTCTCCTTCTGTGGGCAGTTCTTCATTCTCAGAGCCCCTGTTGTTGCCCTCTGTGACTTGGGCAGTGTGGTTAGAGCCCTTGCTGGTGAAGACTGAGGTGAAAAATTCATTCAGTAGCTCAGCCCTATCCATATCCTGAGTGGCCAGGTCTCCCATTTCCTTCTGGAGAGGGCCCACAACTTCCCTCATCTTGCCTTTATCCCTGATACATCTACAGAAGTTTTTCTTATTGTCTTTGATGTCCCTGGCTAGATTTAATCCTGTCTGGGCTTTCACTTGCCTGATCTGGTTCCTGGCCACTTGGACAGTTTCTCTATATTCTGCCCAGTCTATCCGTCCCTGCTTCCACCCTCTATAGGCCTCCTTTTTGGTTTTGAGCTTGTCCGGCAGTTCCTTGTTCATCCACGCAGGCCTTCTGGCTATTTTGCCTGACTTCTTCTTTTTTGGGATGCACTTCTCCTCAGCTTGGAGGAGGTGATCCTTGAATAGTAACCAGCTTTCTTGGGCCCCTCTCCCCTCCGGTTCTTTTTCCCATGCTACCCTGCCAATCAGATATCTTTGCCTTATAACATTGCCTGAATTCCGGGGGGAAAGATATATTGAACCCCTCCAAAAAGGAACATATATTTTAAAAAAAAAAGTCAAAAGAGAACACAAACATTTTTTTTCATATTCCAAAGTAGAAAAGATTAAAATTAACTCATTGCAGCTTGCAAACTTAAAAGAGCTCAAGCATTTCTACTTATTATTTCTATAGGACCTTATATGTATGAAAAAAACCCACTTACATGTAAAAAAAATCTTAAAACTTATATGTATTATTCACTGACTCTTGCAGGAAGAGACCAGAGAGTTTGAGCTGCTTAAATTAGTTGAGGAAAATTGAATGAGGAACCATTCCTAACTATAAATATCTCCTGAAGTGAGTATCAGGGAAGGAAAGGAACTATTGAATCATATGGACATTCATCAAAAGGATACATAACCATGAATCACAGAATCACAGAATATTCATGGTTAGAAGTGACCTTTGAGATCATTGAGTCCAACCACAAAAAAAACCCCAACAACACTACAAAAAAAAAAACACTACAAAAAAACCCCCCAAAACTCCCCACACCACACCCACCCGCAGACAGACAAAACCCAATAATCTTGGGCATTAGAGCATGCCCTGAAGTACCACGTCTACACATTTCTTAAATACCTCCAGGGATGGTGACTCCACCACCTCCCTGGGCAGGCTGTTCCAGTGCCTGACCACTCTCTCAGTAAAGTAATTCTTCCTAATATCTAATCTAAACCTCCCCTGCTGCAACTTTAGACTATTTCCTATGGTCCTAAACCATCTCATCTTAGATAGCAGCAAAATGCTATTAATTTGGTTAACAAGTTTTTTACCAGTTTATTATTATCTCCAAAAGTGCTGTTGTGCATCACAGAGCAGTTATCACTCTTTTTAGTGCACTTACCATGTCCTCCAAATTTTGCAAAGCACTGCAGGCTATTTTATAGTAGCACAGGAGCTAGCCGGTACTAGACATAGCATGTTCTCAACTTTTACTTGTTTTACTTAAGCAGAGAACTTCGTCACAACGATTTTCCTTGGTTATAGGATCAACTATTGATTCAAACTGTCACTGTAGAGAAATATTAACATTCTCTCAGACAGTGATGGAATTTGGCTTTCAAAATGTACTGGAAAGGCAAAGATAAAATTTATATTCGAGGCAATTTCTGTGCCACACATTGAGCCAAGCATCTGAGTTTTCCTTCCAGAAGCGCCCAGAGATGTTGTTGCCAAGTCTCACCATTAAACCAGGACACAAGATTTTTGGTCTTTAATTTTGTTTCTCTCATGGATTTGTATTTTTTCCAAATCTAATTTACATTTTATTCTACATCTGCCTTCTTAAGAGATCAAAGTGTTCATATGCTGTACAAATATAGGTTTCCACACCCATTCCTATTTTTTCCGGTTTTAGAAGGCACATTATAACATGTGAAATCAGTTTTTTGCAGAGCCAGTAGTAAAAGAGGCACATATTTCTGCAGATTAATAATTCTCTTTACTGTAGATCTCATGAATTCTTCTCCTCCCTTTTCCTTCTTCCCTCAAGATTTCAAAGTCCACCCAGTGATTTCAGTGATCAAGTCACATTTATACAATTATCTGCTTCAAAGACATTTTTAAGGACAAAATTAAAAAAACAAAATAAAAGATGAATTGGCAACATGAACAATTTCCTCTTCACTTTAGTCATTACCATAACCATTACAAAAAAAATTCCTTCTGATTAGGAGTGGAAAAGATCTTTCCTAACTTGGTGGTATGCACCACCACTATTATCACCACCACAAAAAACCAAGAGTAGGAACCAGAAGTGGTGCATGAATCTAGGTCAGTCAGCTCCACAAAAGAGAGGTTTTTTGAGAACAGCATTACTTTGCGTTTCCTGTCGCTAACTTTAGCATTCTGAAAGATATGTGTTTGCTCCGAATCAGTCATGCAGGCTTTCTCTGCAGGCAATGGAGAGAGATAGGTATCTCTCATTCTAAATAGATGAGTATAGATCACCCTCTCGGTATAGATCACCACTCTGGAAGTGGCTGTCTCTCTTCATAGATTTCAGAGGGACCTAAATGACTGGCTCAGAATATATGTCAACTTTTTGATGGGTAAATATAGGTGAGATGAATCCCAGCCTCCATCTTTTCATAATGATGGCACTGTATTATTACTGTGTATGTAATGTTCATCTATTTGTGCATGTATATGGATATACATACATGTATCCACACATATAAATGCATATAAATAAATAATATATGTGTATTTTTATATATATATAATAAACAAATTCCACACACTAGATATATCAATGTTGGGTTGATGAAATATAAACACACAGTTCAGGATGTTTTCCTGCAACCAAGCCTTAAACGGATCTAAATTGCCATGGCTCAAATTTAAAACAAACATACGCTTGTTTGCTCCTTGCAATTCAACCCAATCTTGTCCAGTCAAAATGATTTACTACCAAAAGGTCACCATGCCAATGTAACGATAGAAACATGCACAGATAGTAATTTAAATATAGCACAACAAGGCTAAAGTGGTGCTGTGGCCAGGGAGAAGCAGCAAGCCAATCCAGGATGCAGGAATCACAAATGCTTGAGCCAGTGATGGTATCCGAGACCTTACATACAATCACTGGAGCAGTTCACAGCCTTTATCAGCATTTTGCTTTACAGATAAAAAAAGCTTGGGTTAAAACAATGAAGCACTTCTCTCCTTAGTCCTTTAAAGGAATGTAAATAGAAACAAAGAAATCCATAAATTGTATCAAGAATGTAGAAATATTTCTTAATCTCTTCTGAATTCCTTTAAAGCCACTGATTCAAAAAAATTATGGTGAAACAATTCAATTAAATGTATTATTAATGTATTGTACTATGAAACAACACCTGTATTATGATGCATTATTAAACTCATAGAGCAGCTATGGAGTTGTAAACCATGATCTGATATGTGCATATGGTACCATATGATATGACAATTGGCCCATCAAGGTGAGATACTGAGTGTACAAAAAATTCAGGGCCCATACAAATAAAGCTTGGAGCCTAAGCAGAGACGATGGGACAGTGTGGTGTGCATTTGTTTTCCTGGAACCTCAACACAGATGGGAGCTCTAATTAGAGGCTACCAACCTCAGCAACTCTTCCTTCACGCTGTTTTAATTTTGGTTTGTTTTCAAATTATATATTTCTTCTTTGGTACCATCAGGAAAACAAAACGACAGTCTGAGGCTGCAGTTATCACAATTTCTACACAGCCAGCAAAATAACATATATGGGTGAAAAGGCTATTTGATTTTATTTTTAAACTCTTGGAAGCTTGAAAAATATCCTATGTCCTACAACTCTTCGTGGAAATTGTTGTTAAGTAATGCAGAAAATGACCTTGCTTGGCCTCTGTTGGTGGAACAGCCTTTTTATTGCACTGAGCAGAGTAATTGCATGGAGGTTGAAGCTCCTCTTATGAATGAAACATATTGATATGTAGAGATGTATACGTATGGCATAACCATAACTGTTCTGTTTTTATTTTAATGGACTTAAAATATTGTAGAAAAACTGGCTGTATTTTTTACTCATTTGTACTTCAACACTGTAGAGGACATGAATGACCAGGGATGAAAGTTATAAAAAAATCAGCACAGTCATAATAACAATATAGAAAAATAAACAGCAACATCTCCTTACAGAGCTGGTCATCCACTTTAGTTAATAAAAAACTGATAGAAAATACTGTGTTCCAGGGACAGCATCTTTTCTGTATTATTTTGGTAATATAGTAGTTATAATTTCTTTAAAAGGTGGGGTGCTGGAATCAGAGAGACATCCTGGCAGAAGCGCAAGCATTTCTTAGATGGAGTCCACCCACTGAGTTGTTTGTGGAAGCAGCTGTAGGCAGAAGAATGATACAAGTGGGATCTGAAAACAATCCTCAGAATAAGTGAAACAACACGAGCACTCAATTCTTTCCCACCTTTACACTGTACCAAAAAGAAGTAATGATGTGCTATTTCCAGCCAGAAAGTGTGCTGTGAAATCCTCAGTACTTCTCATCAATCTATTTTGGAAGGTATTTTTCATATTAGGAACATTGACAAAATTATTAGAAAGGGTGCTTTTTTTCTCATCAAGGCTATTTACCCGCTATTGTAGACAACTATATCATCACACTTTTTGAATATAGCTATCAAAAATTAGCTTCAAACTGTGGTTATAGGCCCCAGTAACTTCCTGGAAGTCCAGATGAGACTCCCACTCCTTTCATTGCTTGTCCTTTTTGAATCCAACATGAACATATTCACATCTGGTTTATATCCTTGTGCTGCACTGCCCTTCAGAAGAAAGGATCTTCTCCTCCTGGAGACGTGCTTAGAGAAATAAACAGTATCTTCTCTAAGACTTTCCTTTGCTACATAAAATTAGCAACATCTTTTTAACTTCTGTCATGTGAAGGTTGTCTGTTCTGTGGCTACTGTCCTAGTCTCTGCTTTCACCTATTCCTGTCTGAGTCCACCTTTCAGTGGTGGAGGCAATTGAGACCACTCTGACAGTGCCCTGTATGATCATGCCGATAGCTCTTTAACCATAAAACATACCATAAATCCGTGGTAACACTTTAAAAAATTTCACACAGGAGAAGCACACAGGCATGCGATATTCCTGTTTGGTTGAAATCCAGATTCATGGGTCACTAATGATTTAAACCTTATTCTATGGAAAAGTAACATGCTTATTTTTCAGCCAACAGACATGCAGCTAAGTGTATCAGTTTCTTAATGATAATAAAAAGAGGAAAATTTGATAGGGGTGGGACTTACGACAGTGATTGTTCCAGGCTGTGAAATTGCATAGTAGCTTTAATAATAATGTGATAAATCTGTAATAAAAGCACAATTTATTACTTGTATTTTTTTGACCCTGAAGTCCAGTGTCTCCTCCAGACAAAGAGGTCTGTGTCCCCAGCATCCTCTCCAGTCCTGTCCTCGTCTCCCTTTCAGCTTTTACAAAACACTTTATGTACATACATTTTTGCTTAACCTTTTATATTGTGTTACGTTTTTGGGGTTGTTTTCATGTAAAAAATACCTACCTTGGAGTTGGAAGAGAAAGCTGTGAGTTTAGTATTTATCCCCATTCAAATGTGACTGTTTGTTCTGGAGGGTGCCAGGTGCTTCAAACACTGCCAAACATATGGCAGGGCTGTGGTGCAGCTGCCTTCAATGGGGAGCTGAGCTAATAGCCCCACATGTATTTCATTTAAAAATATGGACAACTGCTCACTCAAAATGAATTTTGTCATCTTGGTTAGGACTGCATTCAATCTGCGTCAAGAGACATGAAAGGACACTCTGCTGCCCATATTTTATAACAATGATGCATTCAGCTGCTATAATCCCGATCAGATACAGTACGATGCTATTTCTTGCCTGTTTCTTTTCCTTCAGCGGTAACTTTTCCTCTGCTATGCACAAAACCTAGTGGTTCTCAAGAAGGTCTTGTTAGCACCTGCTTTAGGGGCTAGCTACTTATATCCAAGGCTTTGCACTTTCATACCATTTTTCCCCTCTAACTCTGACCCTTTTTCTCCAAGTATGGAAACGTATCTTATCTTTCCCTTGCAGCTACAGGACAGAAAAGAAGCTACGATTACAGATCTGTATGATACAACCTTTTTTCCTGATTTGTCTGATGAAAAATGTATAAGCAAGTAGAAAACATTATTATCCCAAAGCAATTCATATACAAAAGCATAACAATCCTACTAACCCCAGCAGAGGCAGCAGATAACTCAGCTGCATTGTTTTTTGTTTAAAAGGGATTTACCTTCTATCATGGTTTCCTAGACTGGTTCCAATGCTCATTAAAAGAATTGGATCAAAAAAAAGCGTTAGTGAACTCCTAGACCAAGTGAACAGTGAACCTCCTCCAAAACAAAATCAGAAATAATAATAATTGGGAGAATTAAGCATATCAATTAATCTGGAGGGCTTGTTAGAAAGATACACTCTGTTTCAGGACAGAGACTAACTTAGATACTAAAAGCATGAAGCAATTTTAGAGGTAATTATCAAATTGCATTTGTCAAAAAAAAATCATAGTTAAATAATCAAACATCCAGTCCCAGGTTGCATTCATTTCAGGATATGCAATTCCCCTTAATTCAGCAGGAGGAGAAAAAAAAAAATAAAAGAAAGGAAATATCAATTATAAGCTGCCCACAAAGATACATTTTTAAAAAAAAAAATCTGTTGCTCCCTCTCCTCCCACCCATGCTGGGCAGGTGAGCTCAAGACGTTAGACACTGGGATGTGGGATGACCCAGCTAAGTACTGGGGACCCACCTCTCCCCTCCCAGCAAAAGTGGCTTTGCTGGTGACATCTCCCCTAGCCCCAGCACCCAGTGGGTGTGAACAGGCTGTGACAGCCACCCTCGCCTCAGCCAGCCCAAACCTGTAGGGCAAAGCAATGGGGAGGCTCTGGCTGGGGGTGAAGGATGTGTCCAGAAGATGTGTTTGGGTTTCTTTAACTGGCTCCACATTTGCTTCTCGTTGGGGTGGAGGGAGCCAAAGCAGGAGCCACGGGTAGATTATTTCGGCTAAATAATCAGCAGAATGAAGTAAGTGGCTAGACCACAGGTATTTGGAGACAGTAACTGTAAATTTGGTGTGTGCACTGACTGAAATAGCTTCTCAACAGCTGTAAGTTATTATGTACACACTGGGCTCTTACATCCTTTATTAATAGCCACTGAAGAAACTGTTCAAATTTACTTTTGTCTTATGACCAGCATTATGAAAAAATATTGAATAGATTAAAGTATTAAAGTATAGATTGTTACAGCATTTCTAAAGACACAGCATGTTATAAAAATATGAGCTAATTAAATTGGGCTAGAGCTTATTAAGAGTCTGGGTTTTTTTCTAAATTTGGAAACTGTATTAGGGACATCCAAAAGGGGAAAATATTTGTATCTACCTATGCATAGCTCTTACTTGCAATCAAAGCAAAACATTTAAATTAAAAACATGTTTTTGGTCAATGAATTTGACTGTTTCATATGTCTGTGCAGGGAAGATGTTCTCCAGATTAGGGACTGAAGGTCACTCGTGCCAAGGTCAGCAAACGTCTTGTTCTTATTCAAAGACTGGGAGAGATATGCTCCTGAGCATCACATCTGCCTGTGTTCATTGCATGTACAAACAATAACAGCTGGACATTGTTTTACATACATCCTTATGGGCACAGGCTACCTCTCACCAGTTAAACTGCTTCTGAGGTCCTCCAGTGTGAACATGTCTACATTTATAGAAGCAGATCACTAAATAAAACAGTTGATAGTCTATTTCCATGCAATTTAACCAGCCAGGTACGTGCTCCCACTTGGAAACAACATGTTTTGAAAAAAAAATGAAGATGGAAGGAAAATTCTGTTAAAGGCATGAAAGTTATACAGTGTCTGTCCTGTATAATGAGTGAAAGATGGAAATAATTCCTTCTGCTTAAGATTATAACAAACAGAATGTGAAACAGGCTATGTAGCATATTTTCAAACTGATGAGAAGAGATGAGCTGAACTCCCAACCAGCCAGGGGAGGCAAAGACCCTCATCAGCTGAAAAACAGAGCCTTACAGCTTTTTGAATGGGGCTGTGTGGTGGGCTAAGGAGGAAACCCTGGTATCAGAAGTTTGAATTTGTGATGAGTCCCTTTGTCCCCAAAAGAAGGGGGCATTTGTTCATCATGTTCATTTGCACCACAGCTATATAGTCTAATGCCTCATATTTTTCTTGTCCTTTATAGAGACCTTTCATTTCCTTTCTTCCCACAAACAACTTCTGTGGTTTTTTTTTGGCTCCCATCTGAAGCACCAGAGATAGGTCTGAACTAGAGACAGGACAGGCTACATTGGTGCTTCTATTGAAATACAAATCTCTTGGGTGCCTTTGAGGTGTACCCAGAAGGTTATACATACCACCTGGCAGATCTGTGATTTCAAAGAAATTTTCCTCAGAATTAGGTTAGTGGAGATGATCAGGTGCTTACCTTTCTCTGTGGGACAGAGAGTGTTATAATTGTTAACATTAACTAATGGCATAACTGCTAATGAAAACCTAAATCGGCAGTGAAACCATTGATCCCCCCAGCTGTCTCCATGATGTATACCAGTGTGTTTGGGCCTTTTGCTATAGATCTGCAAGTTGTCATAGGGAGATCGCAAGGTTTTTGTGGTTCAGCCACAGATGAACTTCTATCGAATAGTCAAATGCAATAACAGGGATCTGGGCTCAGTGACCTCAATGACCCATGTTCATATAATAATTTTACTTTTCACATAGTCTGGACACCGATTTGAGAGAAAGATAAGCGATGCCCCACAGTAAGGGCATGACAAAGTGGCAGATTTTCAGCACACTCAGTTTCCAGATGAATGGCCTGGTGGTATTTGATTGGGAGCTGAGGTCATGAGGGTGAGAGTTACACTACCAGGACAGATCTGCTGAATTATCAATGGCAACCTTTTCTTAAAAAAACACAACTGCAAAATTCAGTGCCTGTTTTTGCTCTGATGCAGTAAAATTCCTATGCATGTTTCACAAGAGCTTCTATTTCAATATGTCTTAAATATCTTATTGAAAGAATTATTCTACTATTATCATTTAATCCGGTGTAGTATGAACATGACATTTGACAGCCTATGGCTGAAAATTCCAGCTGCCCTTCTGGATTACAAGCATAAAGTTTTACAGCTGTATGCAGCAAGCCAGGAGGGTCAGCACAAAAGGACCTGAATTTTCTGTGCAGATCAGTAAAGCTGCTGTTGAATTGCTATTCTTCCCCTTAGTGGGAGTCCCAAGAGACCAAATGAGATGAATTATCTTCTCTTCACTAGTGGACCTATCTCTCAGGGGAAAGGTCAACAATAAGACATAGAAGGGAGTACAGGAAGAGTGTTGAGCATGCTTTGAAGTCTTCAGCCAGGTGTGGCAACCTAAAACACAGGCATGAGGATCTGCTTGAAGGGCCATCCTGATTCCCACTCCAGAGAAATCATCACATTAACCTTTTTCCCTGTGGGAAGACATTCTTTTAAGTGGTCAGGCTGAAGAAGGGTGAAGGTTGTGCTCAGCAGCAGGTGATGGCTTCTTTCGAAATCAGTGATGAGAAGGCAGGCAGACAAGCATCAAAGAAACCACTGTCCACTGCCCAGCTATTGCTGCCCTCCATACAAACAAGGATGTGCAGTGGCACGTCTTTTACCATCGAGGTCATGACAACAGGGTGCTCACAGCTTACCTGTGATAAATCAGGAAAACAAAAAAAAAGTGAGAAAGACAGAGAAGAAGTAGCTTATCCAGGGACTAGAGAAGAAAATTCTCAATGCTAACATTTGCTAGTGAAATCTCTGGGCTTCAAAGTCCCCAAGATGCGGGACTTCATTGTGCTGTGTAAACCTTGAACAAAGAAACTGCTGCTATCCCAAAGTTTTACTTGAGTAATAATTTAATCTGAGTAATTTCACCCAAGCAATTTATACTTTAATCTCAATAAATCAGACTAGTAAGATGTGAATAATATAAAAGGTACAGAGCTCATTTCATTTATTTTCTCTGAAAAGGTGGAAGACCATCCATTTAGAAAATAGACTTTGGGCCTCTGACAATCAGGTGTGGATGAGAGATATGTCACAAAACTAGGAGCCCATTTAATTTCTGTTGATTTTGTTCTTTACACTGATTTCATGTCATTATACCAGTTGTCCATGGAATACATTAAACACTACACAAATAGCTAAAATCCTTTAGAATTTTGAGTTAGAAAAATCACAGCTTGTGATGACGACTTAAAAATATCAGATCAGAAAATAAAACTCCCTCTCAAGACTTGAATAGCTTTTTTTCTGAAAAACAGGCAGCAAAGCCACCCTAACTGGCTTTAAAATTATATTGAGAAACACAATTGCAATGCATCAAAGAGGTTGACACACATGGAAAATCATTCTTCTCAAAAAAGGCCAACTTCTGTTCAGTTGCGATGAATAGTTTGGCTAAAACACACCAAAAGGCCCAGAAGTCCTGCTCTTTTTCCTTGGGTTGTTTTCTGGGGAAGACCAGGTGAAACACAAAAGCTAGGCAAGATGGGGACAGGAAAGAAGCAAAAGGAAAGGTGGGAAGGAGTGGATTTCAGCCATGAAGAGTATGCTGTTTAAGAGCTGGCTTCCCAGGAATGGGTAGGATACAGTCCTTCCAACACTACCCTGTGTAATCAGGCATGGAGCTCAGGCTGGCACAGGCTATGGGGAGGCACGAGTTCACAGTTTGGAACAGCAAAATAAACACAGCCACTCCAAGTTTGCTGTTTTCCCTCTCTTTCAACTTGCATTCTACCTTTGTAAACATTTCTGTGTGGATAAATTACTCTTCCTTTCTGAGCAAGCCTATGCAGTTCCTTTATTTCTGAGCTCCTGTGACCTGGGAGAAGGCATCAACCCCCCCCTTGCTACACCCTCCTTTAAGGTAGTTGTAGGGAACAATAATGTCTCCTCTCAACCTCCTTTTCTCCAGGCTAAACAACCCCAGTTGCCTCAGCCACTCCTCATAAGTTGTGCTCACGACCCTTCATCAGTTTTGTTGCCCTTCTCTGGATGCACTCCACCACCTCAATGTCCCTCCTGTAGTGAGGGGCCCAAAACTGAGCACAGTACTCAAGGTGGAGCCTCACCAGATGGGAAGCACCGGTGGTGAGGAAGGGAAAGGAGACCAGAGAGACTCGTCTGATAACTGGAGGTTAATATTTCTGCACAATCATAGTTTAGAAACAATTTGCATCATTTTAATTTAAATGACAGATGGGTCAAAGCAGAGTCCTCCTGTCGGATCCTCTGTTGTCACCTGGCATATCAATGGCACAGCTGATGATAAAACCCAGGGGTGTGATTTGTAGCCCTCCTTCAGTCTTCTACTGGATAAAAGGGCTGGAGAAATGTAAAATGGCTTGAAAAACCTTGACTGTAAAAATGCACGGCTCCCCACGCAGGTGGCACAGGGACAGCCATGCACTGGCCCCAGAGGACCTCCTGAGAATCTCCACAGCTGGAACTGTGGCAGGGACTTCCTGGTGGGATGACGTTCAGGCACCACACTGTGGAGTAACCAGCAAGACAAGATAAATCACACTGTCCTGAAGCTGCCTGGGAGCCTCTACAAACCCAGAAAACAAAAGAGCATTTGAGCCACTTCACACTACCTGACTTCTGGACTGAGCTTCTGCTTAAGTTATCATGCTTCAAATACTTCCTTGTGGGTGTCAGTACTGAGCAATTGACTTCTGGTACCATTTTCTAACCAAAGGGCTGTTCCCATCTCTGCTGGGGAAGAGCCAGGTGTGAAGGCAGAACGTGCTGCCCCCAGGCTGCCAAGGGCCAGGCAGTGCCCAAGCACCAAGCTTTGTATTGTGCAGGAGGGCGCCCTGAAGCCTTCTTCTCTCACATGGAAAAATACTGACAATACCTGCAACTGGGGAATTGTTTACAGAATAGCTTTCCTTAAATTTTCATAAAAATTCTGTGTTGGCAGGAACCACTATTCTCACTACCAATACTGCCTTCTCTAACATAAAATACGTCAATGGCAGTGTCGTGGTTTAGGCTAATTACAGCAAGCATTCTAAGGCTCAGGATGAAGTGAGGAATGCAGAAGTGGCCATGGGAATTTGGGGAAGTAATATCAATTGAGTTATCCTATTTGCAAGCAGGGGTGTGATCTCTGGAGTCTCACTACCACAGAATCACAGGGGGGACAGGGAGAAGTGATGTGATCCAGCTCCCAGGTCCAAAGCAAGGCTGCTGATGCTAACCCATTCCTGGCAGATATTTGTCTGAGTGGTTCTTAGCAGGCTTGGTTCTGGAGATCTGTGGCCTGCCTCTGCAACCTTGTTCCTGCACTTACCTGGCTGATGGTGAGAAACAGTCATTTCAGTCCCCGGCAGCTTGGGAGTGTTCAAACCTGGCTTTGAGCTTAGGCCCACCTTTGAAAAGGGCCTTTGAAAACTCTGATACCAGAGTTTAAGCTTTTCCTTTTGAAAAACTGAAAACAAATAAACAATCTCCTCCCCAATAAGACGCATTTAAGGAAGATGAGCTTCACATACTTTTAATTGTTCCCCCAATTTTTTTCCTTCTGTCACTCTTTCCTGCCTGCTGTAATAAAGCAGGAGGTGTAATATAAACAGCAAACCAAACGCAAACACCAAGCACAGCACCTGACTGGATGCTGTCTCTAACTACTGGTCTTAAACCTCTACTTTCCCAGGAGGAGGCATTGTACCAAGTGCCTTTTAAAACAAAGGAATATGAACCCTCAGCAGTGAAGTGGTTGGCTTATCAGGGAGACAACAGTGGGAATGTAATTTCTATCAGTAAGGCTGGTTCAACCTTTTCTATTCATGAAGATTTTGATTGATTATGTGAGCAATGTAGACACAATTACATTAATGCAATAAGGTGTTCTTGGGCAGCTTATCCCTAAGTACCTCTGCAGGACTATTAGGGTGCTAGCAGTGTTGTCCAAGTCTACAAAACTCACAATGACAGTAAAATGGAGATATCTGAAACCATTAAAGAAGTGTTTCCTCAGCTGAGTGGAGCACATCACTGTCCAGGGAGATGGCTGCTTTATACTTACCCTAATACTTCTACTGACTGGAAATTAGATGGTCAGCATTGTGCTGAAAAATACTGGCTTTGCTGCTTAAGGAAAATGTATGTGTCTTCTGGGAAGGGATTCATGGCTACATGCACTGATCTTGAATCAGATGCAGAGGTATAAGGAGAGTACAGATCTGATCGAGACGGAGCTTCTTATGCTCCAAAAAAACCAACAAAACAAAAAAACAAGAGGGGATTCTTCTTCTGCCTTCTGCAGCCAGAAAGATGGAGCCTGAAGAAATTATAACAAGGCACTGCTGTGACTCATTGCATCAATAACCATTTCCCGTGGTATCTGAACTGCCTGCTGGATTTATCTGTTTTGTCTGTGAGAAATCTGTGAGTGAAACCATCACCATCTTCTCTGTTTGGACAAGAGGCATCAAGCGCCAAGAGTGCTAATTGCTACCCTAATATAAAATAATTGACAATAACAATCACCATATAATGACTGAATATTGAGAATAATGGCAGGGCGTGCTGTTCCCTCTGGTAGCAACTGATGTCGTAGCAAAATTGGGTAATCATTGTCTACTCCTGAACGGAGCAGAAAAGACTGTGTCCTGTATTTATATTAGTTGGCGTGCTCTTCAGTTTATCTATGAAGTCAGGCTTGCAGGCTCTTGAAATGTAATTTGGGAGATAACTGGATCAGTTCTTCCCAGTGGATGTAAAGTAAAAAGTCTCTGATGAGAGACAAAGGGAGAAGGATTTGGTCACTGAAGGAGTTCCAAATTAAACGCAAGAAAAAACAAACCCCAAAGAAGGATTTTAAGAAGGGAGGGGGTAGAAAAGCAGAGCTAAAGGAAAATAAAGAGATACTGTAGAAGAAGCATAGCTGTCTGTCGGAGTGCATGTCACTGGGCATGGAAATGAGAGGAGATGTCGTCATTCCATTCTCTGTGCCCTGAATCTTTAAACGTAGATGAATCTCTTTCTCTGCACTGGGGGCAGCTCCAAGGCAGCTGCTGTCTTGTGTTTCAGTGCAGATGCGGAATAGTACCAGAGCAAGATGGTTTCCTCCTCTTTGCTGACCAGCAACTTCTTTCAAAATCTTTTGATTTTTACTTTTTTTTTAACGTTCACCTTCTACAAGAATTAAAAGCAATCTAGTCCAGAAGAGTTAAGCAATATATTCTGTCAAATAGGAAAATTCAGTCTTGTGGGGATTGCTCATAGTGCTGGGCACCTACTGCCAAATAGTTAAAACCTTCCCTGCTGCCGGATGGCACTGGGGTTTTTTCATCCACCAGGAAGACAGAAACACAGGATACATGGACACCCATTCTGCAGAATAACATACACACCCAACTTTCTCCTGCCCCTATTTGGATTATCTCCACCACTACTCAACCTCAAAATCCTCAAAATCCTCAAAATCCAAACAAGCCCTCAGTACTCCGTTCAGCACATCATGCCTTGAAGTGCAGTCAGGATGACTCAGAGTCCACCTTTCTTTTCTGACTGTTTTGAGAGAGCCATGCATCAGTGGGGTCACAGTCTCAGCTTTTACCTTGGCTCCCCATAATATTTCTGCCTACACATTGTATGCCGTAATGTGCTGTGCACGTACATGCCCCATGTCTCTGCCCTTTGCATAACTACATGCAAAAGGAGTCATCATACCACAGAACTTTAACTGGCATTAAACCCCTTAAATATCACTTACAGTAGATCCTAAGCATTATTCTCATTCCACCGTGATTTATCCAGCAGCTAAAACTCATGTATGTATTTTTTTCTAAATATGCAATAATAACTGGAGTGCACACTTTCATCCATTAACCTCATATTGATGGAGAAACTCATGGGGCTGAATTGTAACCTGAGTTCAACTTGTGCACCTCAGTGCAGTTGAATGCATAGAGCTGGGCACTAATTTTGGCTCACGCATGAGAAATAGAAAGGCTGTGTAAAATGTACTTGTGACTATGCGGGAATTACACATCTGAAAAATTACAGTGATGCAAGTCTGTCTGTCAAGAAAATGACAGCCTACAGAAAGTGTAACTTGCAGCCCCCTTCTTCCCCATCAGTGACATGAATTGTTTTGAAAACATTAACTGACCACTCACTACATTGGCTCTCCATAGAGCTTCTCTTCAGATTCATGCTCCCATTAAATCAACTAAAAAATTTGTGGAGACAAGGAATGTACTTGACTACTGAATTACTTTGGCCTGAAGGATCCCTCTGTAGCAAGAAATACTGTCTTTTGTGCAAGACAGCTTTCCAGGAAGCAGAGCCAATGCTGCAGACATCATTTGAACTGCCCTTTACATTTGACAAGGTCCTTAGTCCACTTCCATTAGTAAAATGAAAAAAGGAGAGAAAAAAAAAGTTAAGCGTAGAGTCTCTAATGTTCCAGAAATGTCTATGTACATGAAGAGAAAGCAAAACTGGGAATGACATGTGAGTCCTGTTACTGTCTGTCCCCTCAGAAAGCATTCAAATGAAAGAATTCAGATATAGTGGTGGGGAGCATGTAAGAGCTTGAATAGAATAAAAAGGAATATCTATCAGCAAATGACATACAAAATAAAAGGAAATGCGTGGCCTTTCAACCTCTAGGTAACCAGGTCAAATCAAGCTCACATGAGCAGTGACAGAGGTCATTGCCATTTTGAGGGCTTCAAGATCAATATGAAGTTGGCTTCTGAGCCATGAGTAATGACATCAAAACTGTTGTTCCTTCCCAAGAAATGAAGGTATGACATTGTTTCTGTAATCCTTTGTTCATTTAAATTCCAATAGCATTAATATTTGATAATTCCTTGTAAATGCATGTACATCTTGAATGATCTTATGCAGCATTATTGCTAAACAAGGATGCCATAAAAATGCATTTGACATTTGACAAACCATTTGACATTTTTTCATTGGTGCAAACAACCATACAGGATACAAACTAGTGGAAAATCACACCATGGCTATAATAAAAATTCTCAGTTAATTGAAAGAATTCTGGTACCTTTAATTACAAAAACTCTGGAGTGTACTTACAGTGGCACTAAAAATATCAAAAATGTTCAGGAAAAGAGAATAAAATGTAAAAACTCAAGTGATTAACAGCATTCCTGATTATAGTTTCATAGGGGTAGATAGTCAGTCCTTCAGACTTTCTCATTTTAAACACGGTATAATATAAAGTGATTTTCTAGGTATCTCCAAAATTGGTTTTCCACCATGTTTTTAAAAATCAATAATATATTTTCAGCTACAAAAGGATTTGCAGAAATTTATTTGGAACATTGAATAAAGATAGGTGTTTCCATTTTTTAATGAGATTTTTATAGTGCTGAATTTAAGCCAGCAGTATGCAAGCTGTTGGTGGCAAGCAAAATATTCACAACTATGAATAGGAAGAAAGGTAACCAAGTTTTTCAAAAGCAAGTGAACTTGGGTTTGCCTCTGCAAAGCCTGTCTGTGTCAAACATGCAATGATGAACAGTAGAATGACCTTTTATTATTTTTCAGAGAGTGAAATAAATATTATTCAATATCCCCCCGTGTCAGAAAATATACATTTAGTAGCTGAATTTAGAAAGCAAGAGAGAAATATACTTTAAAAATAAAGGCTCTGCACCTCACACTCTAAATAAAACGTGCTTGTACTGGCAAATGACTCACGTCAGCAGGACAGTTCTTGCATGTGTGAATGAGTACAGGATCCACACAATCAGGCCACTAAGTGGTCACATCACTGAGTTTAAAGAGTTAAATAAAGTGAGTGTGAATTTCACGTTGGAAAACACAGTCACCCGTAACTTTTTTCCCCCACAGGAGGTGCAAGTGGGGCCAGCCACATGCCTGCTCAGGGTGAGACAACAGGCAGGCATTTCTGCTGCTGCTCCCAGCACAGAGCTCCAGCCACCAGCACCGCCATGTGGGACTGGGGACAGCCCTGCCCACGTGATGCCAGCAGAACATGGTCTGCAATTTTCTTCCTTTTTACCACAAGTATTACTATTCACTATGTATGTTAAATACCTTCATTGCAATAATACTATGCCACTCAGTACTTCTTAAGCATCTTTCCTCCAGGCTTGGCGCTTACATCCCATTGCCCCATTTTACAGATCACAAACCCAAAGCAAGGTCATGGCAGGAATCAGTAGCTCGGGCTGGCACAACAGCAGGATTACCCGCCTGCCCTCCTTATGCATCACCCAGAAAATTCTTCTCCAAAAGAAATAGAAGGGTACAGGCACATAATGCCTTTTGTGAGGAATGATCTTAAAATACTTACTCATCTTTGCTTGGTATTTTCTCCTCCCCAAGTGATTTTATAGTGCGGAGTATTTTAACAAGAATTCTACACGTGATGTGAGGAGGAAAATTCTATTTTTTTTTTTCACAAGTGAGAAACCAAGTGAATAAATGATATATTGCTATTTCTAAAACCAAGTTGTCCTCAGGTACCTGCAATCAGGAATACTATTGTAATAGTAGGATGAATCAACCCGTCCTCCCTCTGACAATGACGTTTTCTATACAGTGGTTTTTACTGCAAAATTTTCGCAGCACTTACTTGATAGATACTTAGCCTTACAATAATTTTATTGGCACGAATTTTCATCCTCTTACCCCCATATTTTGAAATGTGTATAGCAAATTATTCTTTAACCCATCTGTATCACTGCTTAATTATGGATTTTAGTTGGGAGTAAAGAGCATTTCACTCACAGTCAACTTTAAATTTTCCTGGTCCAACTACACATTACCTATGGGAGGATGGGTGTGAGGAGGAGAATGGAGGTTAGCTAGATAAATTTTGCTTGAAGAAGGTTTCATTTTGCAAATGGCGCAATTCACGCAGTCTAAGATACAGCCGGGATATACAGGCTTGAAGACCAAACCCAGCTCCTCTTACAGCACCCATCAGCTGCACGAGAACATCCGTCGTTTTTATTGCCAGGCAGTATGGAGATTTACAGGCTCCTAACCTACATCGCAGCGACGGTGATCAGAAACTGCAGAGAGAAGCCAGAAGTCCAGCCCCGCAAGGAGGTTTGAAGATATGTTGCCTACATTCTGCAGTAGACAAAGCATCAAAGTCCCTTGCAAGAAACTCCACATCCTTTCAGCCACCCTGGAGGTGATATTATTAAGCTTCAGTGGGATAAATCCAATGAGAAGCTGCTCAGCAACAAGAATAAGGGCTCCACAATCCTGCCCTATATTTTTGTTTCTGGAAGCCATTTTTTTAATCTGTCTGTAGATGAGGGAATTACATGCTAAATTTCACCTCCTCCCCCGCTTGCATTGCAAGGCTTATCTAATTCACATTTATGTGAAGGCTGATTCCCCTGCTAAGTGTTTCTATTCTCCCACTCAATTTGGCACAGTGAACAGTGCACAAAATAAATTTAATTGATTTGTACAGGTATTAAAACAGATTATCATCTACGCAGATTTGGAAACCAGACACTGTGTGTTAGCCAAACGGATGATGCAAACTGTAATTATTTACAAGGGGTTTCAGAGAGCTGGGTATTAGCAGGGAGTAAATCATGTTAGACAGCAAAAGAATTTCACATTTATCCATCAAATGACAAAGTAAGACCAAAGTTAATCATGAGATGATTTGTATTTCCAGGAATGATTGACTTAAAACATCAGTATGGCTATTAAGAGTCGAAGTTTCATACAAAGGCACTCAATATAGCTATTTCTGCAAATCATATGCATGCTGAAATGCTCCCATTTCCAGCGCAGACCAGAACTTTCCATCCAGGTGCCAACTGCAAAAAAACATCTCACCCAGAACACTCAACTGAGCACACACGTGCAGCACCAGCTGGATATTTCTGCTTAAAATCCATGCCTGCCCACCATCTAGAGGAAAATATTGACATACTGACATATGGCTGATAAATATGTGATGCAAATATCACCAAATTGCCACCTCCGGCATTCAATTAATAAAGAAGATCTCTAGGAGAGCACATTAACAGTCATCCTCTCTCCTGGAAAGGTTGTTATCCAGAATATTTGAAAATACTGTTACCTGTTCAATCTGCCCCTTTCTGCTGCCTCTGCCCACGCTCCGGTGTGACATGGGGACAGCAGGACGTCCATCAGCTCACACCACTGCTCTGACCCGACCACAGCAGCGGGCAATGCTGGATGCCTGGGGAAGACCAAAAAATCAAGGCATTCAGCCATCTTTCAGTGCAGCATCCACAATGACCATGCTTTTATAGCAAACGAAATTGTGAAATGAAAAAGCTTGCCTGAAGAAAAAGGAAGCAAGCTGTGAAGATGTTGAGTAAAAGACTCCCTTTTGTGCGTGAAAGAGGGGGGTTGTTTTTCCAAGGGCATGGGATGCTTTTACACAACCGGGGCTATAGACACTGCAAAGGAAATTGTATAACAGGTTCTTTAATCAAATGCCTATGACAGCTGAATTAAAACATTATTTAACAGAGTTAGCACTGAGATTTGAAGGTTGTTTCTCTTTGTTCTACAGCCCAAGAGAGCACTCTTTTTTTTATGTCTCCCTGATGTATGAAATCATTGTAGTGTCCCTTACAGTGTTTCAGGAATAACAAAGACTGGAAAAATACTTCTTCCAGGTAATAAACTCATAGCTGGCCTGAATTTTTTTCCCTTCTGCACTGAACACACAGTCGAACAGACTGCTCTCCTTATTCAGCAATGATCAGTGCACTGCTCTGACCAAAACCCTGTTGTTTCAGCTGATTTTGAAAGGTATCTTTTAAGAACAAAGTAAACTCCAAAGAAACCCTCTCCTGTGAGTTTGATGCTATTGCACAATTACAGACATCATAGCTTCTAGGCTTTGATTCACAAAAATATGTAATTGTCTGACTTCAAGGGGACTTTTCATGTGCTTAATGTTAGTTGCTTACATACATAAACATCTGACCCAATGTGTTAGCAGTAATTATTGTTCTCTAAAAACATGCAAAAAGCATTCAGGAAAGGTTGGGCTTGGTGTTCAAATGCCAAATAATCTAAAATGTTGATGGTTCTATGGTACAATAAAAACAAAAAACAAAACAGCAAACACTTCCTAGCAACACTCCGAAAAACAATAATCAATTCTGGAAAGGTAGCAGAATTTATTTCATAGTTATAGAAATGATTTTATATCTACACAGAATTTTTCATCACTGAAAACCTCAAAGGGCTTTATAGACCAGTTCTGGATTTTATCTCCTGGTTATAGGAAACATACAGCTGCTGTTTTCAAAATCCCGATCTGATTTCCTTGGAACTGGGGTCAGTCACTGCTTTTTCAAGGTATCATCTGAAGTACTATGTGCAGGCCCAGTGCAGTTCCTCTAGCCTAATCTTCCTACAGGTGTATTACTTTCTACAAGTTTCCTCCTTTGCTAGTGGAATGAAGGAAAACTGATCAAATTTCAAAGGGTGAAATACTGAATTAATGAATAAAAAGAATAAAATGAAGATTGATTTGGTGGACCCAGATAAGAGATGTTAGTGGTATTAGTTTAGAAACTGGTGAAATAATAATTGTAAAAAAATCTTTTCAAATAAAATCTTACACTGAAATTAAACATTTCTACTGAAATTGGAAAATAACATACATATATCGTACCACAATTCTGAAAACAATGTCATATAACCTTTAGATCCTTCACTTTAAAAATATTTATTTATGGTACTCACCACTGACCTACTCTTATCTTACCATGATTTTCTAGGCAATAGCTCTTCTTCTGGGTAGAGAGGCATATACTTTTATGGCTAAAGCACAAGTATAGCTTTGTCAGGACAAAGTAATTATATAAAATGCAGACCTGATCTAGCCTAATTATGACAAAGCTAAACAACTGAAATGCATGCTTCTTTCCTCCTGGGAAATCTAAAACCCACAGAGCTGTTGCTTCAGGTAAATATGTCCTAGAGGCATTTCAGTTTCATTGTTCAACGATCTATTTGCCATTACCAAAAGAGAATGTCATGGGAGAGAATTTAAAGCATTTTTTGGAGACAGCGTAACACAGACCTGGCCTGATTTTGTTTTTCTGAAGTTACTTGGCACTCTAAATAAATATGAAGTCATTCACAATCAAACAGGCAAGACAAGTATTTTGACAGTGCTCAAAATACTTTGAGGTATTTTTAGCATATTTCTGAGTTGTATTAGCTTAACCTGTAATAGAATATAAATGAGCCCATATGGCAGAGATATAATTATGTTCCATGTGAGAAATCCCTGTGGTAGATTTGGGGAAAGAAAACTCACCACATGTGCCTTCTGGAGGGCACGATTTACACATGATTACCCACTCATTTGCATTGAGAAGAATGTGAAGTAACACAATGCTAACAACACGGTAATGAAAAGGGCAAGCAAAGACTCCAGATCCCTGGGGGTGCTGATCCCTCTGACTGACATCCAGTTAGGAACAGGGAATTGGTCCCTTTAGGGACTACGTTTTATGAAGCGATCTTTGACTATGTGGGCACAGTAATCGCAAGTCTTAATTATTATTACTGTGAGAGAATGGGCTACAAATCTCCAGGGAATGTCTCTGTCACAGATACTTTCCCGGTGAATGCTGAAAATGAGTTTTACCAAGGATCATTTTCATTTCAACCTGATATTTAGCTGAAGTTTCTTTGACTACTAGTCATGAAACATTAAATATAGATTAGAGGCAGAGAGATGTTGAAAGTTAAAATTCACCAGAGATGCACACCTGTGCACTTGAGCGACAGCCCCAAATGTTGTCCAGATGTTCTAGCAACAAGGCTGAGGGTTCCCAAGCTGCAGTACAGCCACAACAGAGGAGAAAGTGGATGTTTATCATTCCACCAGCCTCCTGTTAAGTTTACTTGTAGTGTACTAATTTAGCAGAAAGTCCTAAAAGCCTGTTAGCAGTAGATGCTACCAAGTGTACACTACCCTGAAAGAACAAAGAAATTCTTTTATAGTAACGGAGTAATTCAAAGCATGTAATTGATTTTCCACATTTTCAAACTGTGATAAGACTAAGTTTTAGCAGCAGAAACATGTGTTTGCAGTTTTGTCAACGGTCTTCAATGAAAAAAAAAAAAGGAACCTATAACTTATTGGTTAGATCATTAACATGCATTGGCTATTGAAGCACTTGCCAAAAGCATGTCATCTTCTAAACAGACTCAGAGGTGTACAGATTGGGTTTTGCCACAGGACAGGTTTTTGTGATTATCTAAAATCATTCTTTTCCAGGAGGAACACAGCACAAGAACATCAAGGCTTTCTTAGTTTATGTGCTGTCCTCCACATCTTCCATCCTTTTCTCTCCTGAGTGGCACAGTGGTGGAAGTTCAGGGCTCGTGTCTTTGCTAACCCTTGGAGCATTTCCATCTACCTGCTGAGCTGCGTGGCTTCTGACAGCCATGCTGCTGCCCCCAGTTTTCACACCAGTTGTTAGGGTGCTCACTGGAACTCCCCATGAACCTCCCTGATGACATCCACTAGAGGAACTCGGAGCAGAACCATCCAAGCAATTTCCAAATGCCAGGCAAGGTACTCACTGCAGGATGGCTGGAGAAGGCTCAGCTGCCATTGACAGATAGAGTTTAAGCCCAGGAGGAACATTTAGTTATTTAATCCAGCCTTTTGCCTCAAAATGACACAGAATTCTATCGGTAATAGTTACATCAAATGTAATAATTTGATGGTGTAAGAGTTTATCTTTTGTGAAGATAGTTTGTCTGGATTTAAAGGCTCCAAGTAACAGAGCTTCCACCAAAACCTTTGGAAGTTTCTCTCACTCAGCAGTTTTACTGTTAGAAGTGCATGCTTGTTTCCGTATTAACCATGTCAAAATTCATCACTGGATCTCAGAAAGGCTTTTGGGTTCTCTTGACACCAGAGAGAAGACAGCATAGAATGCAAGGGCCAAACTAAAGAGCCAAGCAACAGGCAGGCACTTATCATGACACTTTGAAAAGAGGTCACCTACTAATGCTTTGGAAACAGCACCTGTCCTCTGATACCTTACAATTTCAGTTTTCTTCTCATCTTGCATTGTGAGAAAGCTAAGATGCTTCATAGTTCCTTTGTGAAAAAAGAGAGGACACATCCTCAGAATTACCTATTTATCAGGATAAACAAGGGAGAAATGGAAAATTTGAGTCCTATTCCCACTCTCTCAGCCTTGGAGCAGACTTGTGGACCCAGACTTTAAGTCCCACTGGGGATGCTAAGCCCTGAACTGCAGACAGACTCCCATTGCATTTCAGTGAATACTTCTGGAGAGTGATACAGACTGAGGTTGTGACACTCATCGGGACACACCGGAGAACAGCAAAGTTTCCAGTGGCTGAGGTAGTTGTGGTGAAGAAAAAAGCAGACGTTCATGTCACCACGTTTCATTTGCCCTGATTGTTGTCTTAGAAGACTTGCCAAAGAGAGAAGGAAACAGCTTGGAAGGATGCCTGCCCACAGCCAGGACAGAAGAGAGTGTTTGCAGCATGGGGATAAGGAAACCATCTTCTGGCATGGCAAGGAGTTGCCAAGCCTGAGTAAGAATCAAACAGGGCAACAGCAGGGTGGGGGGGAAACCCCTCAAAGACTAGAAGTGAGCTGGTTTCTGTTTACTCCCTCAGGACACACAGAGCTTCCCCCACGGTGGATGACTTCATATGTTTGAAACCAGGTAAGCGAGATTCAGAGAATAGGAAATGGGGTACATGACCCTTTAAACTGAAGTCTAAAGGTTTGAGTTTGGCAGACAATGGGAGTAACTAAGTTTGTCACCATGTCATTACCACTGAGTGCCAGGTAGCAAGCGGATGATGATCTTGCATGGCTTCCTCACAGACAAACATACAGCAGATCAGCATCTGAACCTAGGAAGGTGTTTGTGGTTATAGCCGGGAGATGGAGGAAAGGGGATAGTAGAGGCAAGGAATTTCTCTAGGCTTCCATGAGCAGGGATAGTTCTTCTGGAACCAGGGGCAGACTCTGCTGGTGTACACCAGCATTGATGCATTTGGGGTGCCATGCTCTCCCAGCACAAAGAGGGTTTTTAAAACACATGAAGTATGTTGAATGGCTCAGTGACATGCTTGCTGCTCCCTCCCCCATAGGAAGCAGTGTATTTGTAGAGTCGCGAGGCTTTTTTTCTACAAAACAATAAAATTAAATAGGCAAAATAGGGGTGAATTCATTCTGCCATTTAATCTGACAGCCTGGAAGAAACAGAAAACCAAACAAAATCCCTAACAGTCACTTCATCCCATCCCTCCTCCATATGTGCCTCCTCCTTTTCAAAAAGGGAAAACAAAGAAGGAATGCAGTTACCTTCCCTGGGGCTTAGCAGAGCTGGTCACAGTGACCACCCCAGGCACTGCTGCTTACACGGATACATTACCAGTGGCTGAACGCAATGGCTCAGCTGCAGTTCTTTGCAAATAGTTGTGCAAAGTGCAAAGAAATACCATGGACCATGCAAGGCTCCCGTCATGGGGACAATGGGAATTGAGGGTATTCAGCTACAAATATAACCAAAACCTTGATGATCTCAGCTCTTGCTGGTGTCTACTCTCATCTTGCACTTAAGATCTCCAAACAAGCAGAACTCTCATGCAACAACATTTCTTAAGGGACAGCAGATTTATTTCAGCTGCTTCCTAGCCTTTTTTTGTCTGTTTTGCTGTAGTTTGGAATATAATTTAAAAAACAAAAAAAAAGGAAGAAAGGAAAAAAGGAAAAGATACAGGAACCGTGTGTGTGCTGCTGATGTAATTCTCTTTGAAGTAAGCAGCAAAAGTCCTTTGGAGGTTAATGAGAACAGGATCAGGCCCTCCACACTGAACTTGCGCTGAGAGCAGATAAGATCTTGAATCATTCAGAGCCAAGCATGTTATTTGTGCAACATGGGCAGGCTGAGTCAACCTCCGAATATTTTTAATGGGTGTCAACGTGAAGTGTTAATTCCACAAGTTATGCTGTTTTGCAGTTTGCCTGTGCCTGCTCTCCAGGCTGCCTTCACGAATGGTACACATCCTCTCACCAGCTACGAAGAAAAGCCATTAAGCTATTTGCAGAACTGCTGTGAGAAAAAAAATAAAACATTTCTGAGAAAGTATAAAATAGGACTTTTACAAAGAATTGAAAAAACAAATTATGGTAAAAATGCCTGCTAGACATTCAGATTGTCAGCAGGCATAGAAGTAAAAGGAGCCCCATTTCAAACAGAGATGACTTCTCTTTTTTTTTTTTTTTAAAAAAAAGACCCTAAAATCAAAACATGTATTTTGTAACTGAACATTTTTGAGAAATTAATCTTGATCTCTCTTTTTTTGACAAAACTGAGGAGTGAGGTTCTGAAGTTACAGATCCTTAGATAATGTCTGCCCTTGGATAGTACTTACATACTCTTAATAAATAGGATCAGAAAAACATAGAAAATATTTTGAAGCCTGATGAAATGAACTAAGCACTATGAACAGCTTTCAGATAACAAATCTTTAATTTTGACTCCCCTTTTCTGTCTCCAGGATCTCCATGCACTTCCTAATGCATCTTGAAACCAAAATGAAATTACAGCCCTCCTGAGGCCAATGGGAGGCTTGCTATTGCCTTCAGCAGAAACAGGATTTTACTCTTGCTGTAAAGACATCTTAAGGAACATGGGGCCAACTGCCCACTTCCATGGAAAAAGTCAGTTGGAAACATAGCAAAGCCTACCACACAATTTCCTTTTCTTTCTCTCCTGAGGGGAGATTATTAATCTTGGAGTGGAAAACAGTATCCAGGGAAACCTGGCAGAAACCCTGTGGTTGCCACCTAGCTCAGGTTGGGCTCCTCATCTTGCCCTGCTCCCTGGTCCGCCACAATCCGCAGCCCCAGCTTTGCAGCCCAGTCTGTGTAAAGCAACAAAACCAGTTTTGTCTTGTTGTGATTCAGAAAAACCCAGACAAAAGCTGTTTCTCTGCCTCCATCTTCTCTGAAACATGTGCTGGAGGACCTCACTGTGGGTTTTGCATGCTTTGGCAAGCCGTACCCTTCCCACATCTGAGTTATGGTGGCCTTCAGCTACCCTTGCCAGGAGAGGCAGCAATCCTGCATGGCCATATTTCCCAGTTCATCATCTCAAGTCTGGCCCATGCAGACAACAATCTCCTCCTGCCTCTCTGAACTCTCCTCGCCCACACACTACAGCCCCCTGCCTTCCCAGGCCCCCCTGTCCTTCCCTCTCCTGACGTATCCTCAGCATCGGTGGACAGTAGCCCCGCCAAGGGTGACAGGTCTAGCAGCATTCATCATGGTGGTCTCCATTTGCAGTCATACTCGGGCTTAGGGCTGGTACGCTCCACTACTCAGGAACTGCAACTCCTTGCCTTTGTGTTGGGAAGCAGAGACTACTCCTCCTTACAGCCATCCCAGTTGCAAGCTCCTAACTGGAATTGGTCAGATCCCATTTTCTTACCTTTGCAGCTGAGCACCATTCACTTCCATTAATATCAGTAACAGCGAAGTGACAAGCTACTTGAGCATGTTGCAAAATTTTCTTTAACATCCCTCAGAATTAGATTTTTTTGCAATTAAGAAGTCAATAGATAAACCCCTTGCAGTCTTTTAAAAGAGGGCGTCATGCTAAGAAGTGACTTATTCTCTTCTCTGTTCACAGAAAATAAGTGAAGCTTTCAATATTACAGACAAAGAAGTACTGAAAAGTTAACAAGAGTCATAGCAAAATCTGACTTTGTGATAAGTTGTTGCTCCTGCAATTCTTTTCATTTATATAAATATTTTGAGAAGCCCACCTTGAGGTTCTGTTGGCCTTTTTAACTGTTATTTTATTTCCTCTTTAGATGCATTTGTACATTAATAGGCTATAAATGAAACATCACCCTTTTCTTCTCAATTTTACAGAGACAGTTTATCATAACACACAGTAGTATTTGAATTTGAACAAGTGGCAAATCCTTATTTACTCACACTACACTCTCAGTATTAACTCAAGATCAGCTCCTTGGGGATAGTATTTGTGCTTGTATTTAACAGTAAAACATGAATAAAGAAGCTGTCAAACAACTTGAGAGGAAGAAATTTCTCCCCATTTCTCTGGACAGCAATGATTTTGTGATGAACACTGCACAGTGAATCCTCAAGAATACACTAAAATCTGAATGAGTTATATTCTGGTGATGGTTAGAGCAAGGCAACTTCCAGTGAGGTTATCAGAGAAAGCACGGGCAAGCCAGCAGCAGAATGTGAGCCACAGAAGGTTGGCCAAGGATGTTGTAATGGCACATACTGCCTGTAACTTCCACCATGAAATGCAGGGATAAAGAAGAGCCAGGACAGCCTCCACCCTAGGTAGGTGGAGGAAAAACAAAAGAGCCAGCACATTGCTCAGGCAGCCAGGAAAATGAGCCAATTCAGCACAGCCCCAGCAGTGCTGCTGCCAGCAGGACATCCATGGAATTTGCAGAACATAAACGTTATTTCTGAGGGAGGGTGACAGTCCAGTGCCCAAGAGGCAGCAGCAGGCGTTGAACCAGTGGTGGGCAAGCTGCCAGGGGGGACTGACATGATCTTGGTAAATGGATTGCACACTCTGAGGCTATCAGGTCTCTCCTTATCTTCTGCAGTATGGTAGTGGAGGTCAAACAAGTTACTCATAACAAAGCAGTAGTAATTAACATGAACAAGACAACACGAGAAGTCATACAGCATCAGTGAGTCATACTGTTAGTCTCATTTAAACAAGGCAATGGGACTAACACTGAGTCACAGAATGTAAAACAGTTATAAAAGATCTAAATTATACAAATAAGTATGCAAGAAAACAGCATCAAGACATCCCACCTGAGGGATGCAGGCCACTTTCATTTTTCTTGTGATCTTTGTCATCAAACTACCCCATGATAAATGACTTTTAAATTTGTGCTGTCGCAAGTAATTAATAAAAGTCAAGCTATACTAGAACTAGACAAAAATACTGTTCTTCCTCACCCAAAGGGATCCAGGTGATATCATAACATGGACAAGTTCCACCCACCGTGCTGCACTACTGACATAGGGTAGCCTTACACATTAGCCTGGATTACCACCTTATTAGACACTGCAGACCATTAATAATGCAACTATCCAAAAGACTGCTAATTGCAAATTAAAGTCTATCATTTCAATATTTCTGAAGAAGTTATTTCTAAGATAGTCCATCAAAAATATTTTTCATGGTGCTGACACAAGCCTCCCAACACAGTGTGTTTAATCAGCGTGTAATGGTTATTGCAAAGTTTCCACCTTAGTGCAGCTCATTCACACCCAATGCTGCCACACACTACAACAAAGCCTTGGGATACTTGGAAGAGGCTTGTGGGGTCTCAACCCAGCAGCGTTTCACCGGAGGTTGATGGCTGAATGTGGGTCTTCATTAAGTGTCATCTCACTAGAAGACTAGAGCTTATTTATTATTCAACCTCAAGATAGGCACCTTAATGCTGCTGATTTGAATGCAAACAAGGACAAGACCTCATACCTGGAAGACTCTCTAATGTGGTTACACTGGAAGTTTAGGCTAAACATAAGTTGAGATCTGAAACACAATTGTCATGGCCTACAAAATCAGCATGTTTTCTTACAGTATTTAAATTTTTTAAAACCATTGTCTACAACTAAACTACCAAACTGGTATTGCTTTATATCTGGAAAATGTTGCACTTGCAATTATATATTCCTTATTAAGGAATATTTTGCTAATTCACTTAAATTCTCTCCCCTATGACAGACATGGTATTGCTTCTCCATTTAGTGACCTCAAACGAGTAAGTAGAGGTACAGATGATTTTCAGTTGGCAAATGAAGGCAATTATGCCCTTCATTTTCTTACAGGTCATAGTATTATCTGTGCTTTAACACTGGCACCGGACTACTCTCAAATGAGTGTGGGGGTCATAATGCCTGTGATGTGTCCAGGACCTAATCCTGGGGTGGTTACCTTGTCCTTAAGCAGCTATTTCACATCTTAAAGTGTTTGAAGATTTCTAAAAACTAAACTGTGAAAAGCAAAGTCTCAGCATTAAGTCACCAAGCCTTGCTTCCCTTCGCCCACTAACTCATTTCTAAAATTATGTGTCTACTATTTGAAAACTGATCTGGAGCTTCAAAACAAAGCCTTTCTCCGGTGACACTTCTGGGCTGCAAACACACAGGCAGTAAGGGGTTCAGTCCAAAGCAAGAAAAACAAAATGTCCTTTCTCCATGTGAGTGTGAATCATTGTCTAAGCCTCCCAGCTGTGCTGATGAACAACAGAGGCAAGAGATTCACAAATACGAGAAACCCCCATAGCTATGAACCGCAGCGCAAGCCTCACCTCTAACAGGACCAAGCAGCTGAAGGACTTGCATTTTTAAAACGTTTCAATTCAGAGTCTATATGATCCATTCACTCTGCATAATGTGCAAAGCAATGATGCTCTGGGTTCAACAAGTGCCTACAACAACCAATACAAATCTAACAGAATTAAAGGGGGGGGCTGATATTCAGAACCGATTTTGCACAGTACTGACACACAGTCCTGTAGTGCTGTCATTGTAAACATCTACTAAATACTATGCAATTCCACCATTTGAGCACTAGAGGATCAGTTAGTGATGAAAATAGATCCTTACCTCAGTTTCCTTATTTTCATAGGTAAGCACTTAAGCTCTTACCCATCACCTGTTCATCTGTCAGGAGAAGTTTTGCTGGCTGAAGCTCTTTCTGAGGCCATGCAGCACTGGGGTGGAGGAGTTATGTCACACAAACACAAACTTTTTGCAAGAGGACCCTCAGAAATGTTAACCTACGCATGCGACACCAAACCTAGCATTTGCTTTCTCTGCTCAGCTGCAGGGTGCACACCTTTTCAAAGGATGACCATGTAGGTCTGGAAGCTATCTGTTGCGACCTGGCAGTGGCAACAGACTAATGGAAGTACTAGCCCATTTTGAAAAATACTCAACCTGTACGTGTACAGCAGCCTCTTCTCATGCCTAATTATCATCCCTTTGAATAATAATAAAAAAAAAAAAAAAACCCAAACAATAAAACACAAATACTGGCCATTTACATGAAAGGAATCCTCAGCACCACCTCTAATTGTGCTCGCGCCCAACAAGAAGCACTGAGGTGGCAGCAGAAGGGTGGGCATCATCCAGCAGCCAGAATTCAGGTTGCAGCCCTGCCACTCCATTAAAAAAAACCAAAACAACCAACACTTATAAAAGTATATGCATATACCAGAAACTTGGTGCATCACTACATAAACAAATTAGAAACCCTTCTCAATAGGATTTATTATGGAAACAGCATATACTTTCATTCCAATACCACAAATTTGCCACTACATTAAGGAGCGTAACTGTTACTGAAGGATGAACAGTAAATCAGCATCCCCAGCTCTCCAGGCTGCAGCCCTCTTCAGGGGAATGGTCATTCTTAGTGCCACTTAATTTCAGGCTATAAATACATCCCATGAGAGAGAGCAAAGCTGTTGACTAAGGAATGCCTTAACAAGTACTTCTAGCCCAACAAACTTTGTTATACCACAGTTTTGTTCTTGTATTGTCCTCATCAGAGAGAAGAGAACTGGGCAACACTGCTTCTTTGTGTACAGTGATACCTTCTGTGATAAATATGGTACATCAATTACACCGACCATCTTGTAAAAAATCCAGGCTAAATTCCCTGGAACAAATGGATAGATTTTTTTTAACAGTGAGGCAAAATATTAGTGATGAGTGCAATATACCCATGCAAAAGACACCTTTCTATCATATTAATAAAAAGTCCCAAATAATGTTGTATGACGAGAAATAAAAGTACGAAGAGGTAGGTAGGTCATACAGATAGTGCCATAGCATTCAGTAGTGACTGTGACTTTTGCAAATTATCACTCTGAGAAAGTTCATAAAAAAATAGCAAGAAAAAAGCAGGGCTTTGCCCTTTTATTTATAAATGAACACATTGTGCTCTCTAGTATATTTGTTAAAATAACCAAGATTGAACATGGAGCTTCAGCTCTGCAGTCTGTAAAAAAACCCTAAAGAACTGGAAGGGACCCATATCTGCTGCAAATCATGAACTGCAAATATTAACAACATTTTACTTCATGTAGAAATGACGATTCCATTACTCATCTTTAAAAAGTACTTTTTAAAAATTGGTTTTCCCATTCCTACCATAAATACAAGGTCTCTGTTACAAATAAGCGTGTTCTCCCATACATAAATAAATCACATACATTTAGCTGCAAGAAAACAGAACAAAGTAGCTCAAATGTAATTATACACTGACCAAAAAGAATCCCACTGCAACTGAAATTGAATGGCTTGTACTTCAGGTCATTAGCTGAGTGCTGACCAGTACAATTTTAAATGCCAAAATATCAAAAAGCAAAAGCAAAAAAAAAAGACTTGAATAAAATGTACAAATTACCTGAGAAAGCAGGAACTACATTTATGCAAATCAAATTAAAAAATAACAAAAAAAAGAAAATCTGTCCTCTTGTCTCACTTCAATTTTTTTAAGCTTCCCTTACTTCTCTAAGGCTGCTTAGGCATCACAATTTGAAAAAAGTAAATGAGCCAAAAATAATCTACATCTTCCTCCAGATCTACAGAATGAAACGCTGTAACACTGGAAATCAGAAATCGTCTCATAATTAGTCAGTCTTTTGTAACAAACCCATGCTTATAGAATGGCATTCAAACAATGAATTAGGAAAAAAAAAAAAAAAAAGGATGTGTTGTGTTGAAAGGTTTAACAATGTGTGTACTTTCCATAAAGCTGAAATACTTCCATGAACATATCATTTAACTCTGGATTAACCAAACATTCCAAATTCAGGAAAACAAAACTATTTTACTTACTAAAATATTCTGAGAATATTGCAACATAGCCTGAGTGTCATTTTGAGCAGCCAGAAAATCTTTTATTTTAACAGGAAAGGAAGAAAGGCTAAGTTGAGAGAACCCTTTTTTAATGGGTAAAGAAGAAAAGAAAAGAAAAGAAAAAAAAGAAGAAAAGGAAAGAGAAAAGAAAAAAGAAAAGAAAAGAAAAGAAAAGAAAAGAAAAGAAAAGAAAAGAAAAGAAAAGAAAAGAAAAGAAA
>JAOXJK010000012.1:24435638-24446584 GCA_025774025.1 Xenus cinereus | reverse complement strand
TGGAGGTATTTAAGAAACGTGTAGACATGGCTCTTCAGGGCATGCTCTAGTACCCAAGATTATTGGTTTGTGGGTGGATGTGATGTGGTGGGGTGTTGTGTGTGATGGTTTGTTGGGTTTTTGGTGGTTTTTTTTTTGGTTGGTTGATTTTTTGTTTTGTGTGTGTATTTTTTGTTGGGTTTTTTGTTTGGTTGGTTGTTTTTTGTTTTTTTTTTTTTTTGTGGTTGGACACGATGATGTCAGAGGTCCCTTCCAACCATGATGATTCTGTAAGTATAAAAAGTACACATTGAGATTTCTGTAGTGCGGTAAGAAATAGTAGAAAAATCAAGCAATTGGGAAGGTCGAAGTTTGATTAGGGAGCAGGGGACATGGAATTATGCTCAGTTTTCATCATGAAGGTGAATGTTGCTGTTAGATGGCTTGGAGGGCATAATTTTGAAAGATCTATTGCAAAGCTTTTCAGTAAAGGTAAAAGATATGTCACCACTGGCAAATATGTCTGATTTAATGAAAGCATTATTTGCATCCTTGGAAAACTGGTTTTGTAGACTTGAACTTAAAACTAGTTCCAAGAAGATGTAATGGCTGCATCTTGGAGAAGGAACAGTACATACTGTGCTGACATGCAGCATAAGGGAAGTTACAGAGAAGTCTAGTCTTATAGGTATTATATCCACAGCAGCATCAGTGGATCAGTAAAGATGAATTAAAACAGTCATGTACCTTAGTCACAGATGCTGTGCAGTAGCTGATGAGATTATGGATCAATAAGGATAATACGTCTAATATCCATATAGGTTTTTTTCAAATTTATTTTTACTTCATGGACTGAAAACAGCTCCAATAATGAGATAAAATTATAAAAGACTGGAGGCGGTTGAGAGGAAGCTCTTCTAAAGATTGCAGGTAAAAATGGAAAACATTTGAAAAGATCAGAGACTGAGCCAGGAAATCAAGGCAAGGGATTGACTTTAATTAAAAAGTGTATAATGATGATGATACAACAGACCACATCAATACATGACACACACAAAAAAAAGAAAAAAATAAATGCATTCAAGGCCTAAAAGCTGTTATCAAGTTGATGACTGGACATTGCATTAAATTACGCTCTGTTCAACAGTGAAATGACCAGCAATGGCACAATGTTGCCCAGAACACTCTAGAACAGCCAGAGAAGAAAAGGATCATTTATCTATTTTGGATGAGAATTAAAATGCCTAAATTTTTTACAGCCCTATAATCTTATGGGCTGGCTATAGAAATAGTCAAAAACAACCATCAGCATTACAAACTTGTAGAAACCTCTACACAAATTCAGAAGTTTTGCCAAACAAAGAAATCAGTGTAGATTCACCCTCTATGTATTTAGCACACATGCATATACAACACACAAATTTGCACAGTAAGAAGAGAGAACAGACAAATCAAATACACAGAATCTGCAGAAATATGATGTACTTGCCGAGACTCAGACACAAGTCTTCACAGGGGTCTGCTTGTAAGCCAATTCATATTTGAATAATTGAAACGACATCTAATGGAAATTAAATATATACAATAACATACATATGTGTATTCATCTTTATGACAAAAGTATTAATATAAAGTTACAATATTGAGATTGTCTAGGAAAACATCTTGTCCTAGAAAAATGTAAGAGCTTTGTGTTCAAAGGACTTAGAAAATAAACTCCCTTTCTGTGGAGCCCTGCCCCTCGGGATTTGGCATAAGAAAGAAAAGAGAATTTCTAAGAAATACCAGGTTTTCTTTGCTGCGGTGTTTTTCACTTTGTTCTGAATGGAAACAACTTGAGCTCAAAAGGTAAATTTCATTGACTGTAGATTTTGCTAAATGTGAGTTTAGTGGAGAAAGCAATAGAAAGCAAAGGATGTACTAAATATGACTGCATTTTACAACCCCTTTCTTCTTCTTTTGATAAGCACTCAACAGAATTCTATTCCGTGAAAGCTGCCAATTCTTTTTTACCATATGTACAGATCAAGAATGTCAGAGGAAATGTGTATGGCAAATTAGGGTGAACTCTGTGGCCTGAATGTTAAATGAGAGGGCAAATTATGCAGAATTTGTCTACTATTTCACTGCTCTCATTTGTGATTTCTTTGGGCTGGGTACCTTTATAAAACTGTCCTGAAGATATTATCATAATGGAATATTTTGCATAATAGAAAACACCAGTCACCTCAGATCTTCTTTTGCATGACAAACCCTTGATTAGAAAAATAATAGGATGGAAATGGAATTTGTATTTATACAGGCAGGCATCAGAGCCAAGGAGAATGGAAGCTGACCTCAACACACTGGAGAATTGACATAGACAGATGCAAAATCTCTCTCTTTACAGTAAATTTAGCTTAGCAATAGACTGGGAAACAAGTGGGAGTTGTATAAAAGTCTTCCTACAGTGAAAAGTTCTTTATCCATGAGAAAAGTATCTGTGATATACAAAAGATATCACGGATTTTTAAATGATTCATAGCTCTTGTTACACTGTAAGACCTACATTGCACCACTGTGAAAACAAGAATGTTTTGATATTCAACAAAATGGTAAACATTTTAAATTTTCTATTACACATCTGATTCAACTTTGGCAACTTACAGTCTGTAGGTCCATTGATATACAGTTAGAAACAGAGAATAAATATGGCCTAAATCAGCATAGCAAACCATTTACATAATTAGGAGCTGGATTATTATTTTCAGAATTGAATACAGCCATGCTCCTGTACTCATCCAAATTCATGCTCACATCTACATATGCCTTTATAGGATTGTTGCTGATGTCGTCAGACATGTGAACCCATTGGATTTATTGAAATATTCAGTATTAATAACAAAGTTTATTTTGCAAACTGAAACAAAGAAATAAACTCTCTAAAGCGTACAGTAACTTGGAGGACTTTGTACCTTGAGGGAAACTGTGAAATCAAAATTTAGATTTTAGTAATTGTTGCTTTCTTACTAATCTAAGAATATAATGTGCTCCCACATGACCGGATTTAACGGATGCTCAACTTGGAAGACAACAACATAATTTTATTACTGTCAGTGATCTCAAGAGCACAAAACAGTTCTCTTCCAAGATCATATCATGCACAGGTCTGTCTGACATTGGTTTTGGTTGATAAGGATCCCAACACAACTGATTTACAGGAGAAGACCCTAATACAACTGCTTAAGATGCCTTGCTTAAAATATGCTACCCATGATGGGAAGATAATGTTGTGATAGTGGGAGTTATATGTGCTGGGAGAGTGTAAGTGCTAATTACAAATGTGCTCATGCTTATTTCTTCAGTTGACCTGAACTAAAGTGCATTGGCCATTCTTGATACTTGATATAGCCTGGGAAAAGAATCCGTATATTGCTCCAAGACACCTCATCTCAGTGTGATAAGGATAAAATCTTAGTCTGTCTTTGGTTTTCTGATAGCCATTTCCTCTCTGTCCCCCTCACTGTGATTTGTTGAGATGATCTTAGTCTGATCCAAAGGCTCTGAACATCCAGAACTGCCGGATGAATGTACCCAGCACCCCTCAGGATCAAGCTTATCATTTTTAGCTGTAAATATCTGTATGACTAGAGTTACATGTGTCGGCTTTGAGATAATGTCATGATTTCATTGTGGTCAAAGATCTTGAAAAAGCAAAGCATGGCTGATCTCTGCATGGAGTCTGTTCATGTTATTATCTTAACAGTAAACTCACAGCTGATTGCAGTTTGGCCCTTATCAGTTTTTTCTAGCAATGGATAAAGTAATTTCAGCTTGCTCAGGAACAGACCCACCTTAAGTAAGGCACAGCTTTACAGAGAGCTGACAGGTAATGCTAATCTTTCTTTTTTAATATAAAAAATGACACAAAAGTGGTCACAACATTTAATATACATATATGAAGAATGGCTAATGAAATCTATGAATTCAGCTTTTCAGTGCCTGAAGAAGCAGATTTAATACCTGGGGTTAGTGCTGCAAATTGCTTCACCTGGCTTCAAGTAAGCTGTAAATAGACTGATTGATTAGAAGACTAAAAAGATAACCCAATATAATGATCATACATAACATGCCTACCAGGATCCCCTACCTGAACAGCAGTACAGCTACTTTCTTTGAGGAATACTTTGCAATGTATTGGAGAACGAATCTTCCCCCTTCTCCCATAGGAAGAGCATGCCAGCCAGACAACCCCCTACTAGCAGGCTGAATGCAGAATCACCTCTATCCATGTTCCCAAATGCTGATTCATTCACATTCCGTAAAAGTGCTAGCAATAGGTCCTGCACTGAGATTACATACTTAATGTATACATTTGTCCCCCCACTCAGCTTTGCATTAATCAATTGTTGTCTCAAAGCTGCACTTAATCCATTATGACAATAGTATCATGTGTAAAAAAAAAAAAAAAGGCATCTGTAAAAAGATGTTCTGAAATAAGAATCTGAGTTGTACCAGAGTGTGTTCAGTCCATAAGGTAGCTATGAGCATGCCCCTGGATTACTCCCATAAATGAAAACAAAGCCAAAATCTGTGATGACACCCATTGCAAATGCAGCAGTCGTTTTTTTCTACTCTCCCAATTCCAGTAAGCTGATCCTGGATGCCTTTTAGCCAGCTCCAATTTTGGTGTCTCCTCTATCTGACCCAGTGAGAAACACACAAAAACAAACAAATCCCGTAAGGAAGGGTAAGAAGTTGTGTGAGCTGTTACGTGGTTATTGTTACTAGGGAAACCACTTCCTTAGTATTCATGTGTTCAGCAGATCTGTCTGGCTGCATCTCCAAGTCCCAGGCAATGTCATGAAAGGAATGGTAACCAGGAAAATAACCCCAAAGCAGCACAAAATACATTACAAGGGTCTGTGACACTTTAAAATGTCATTTTGGTAAATCAACCCTAAGCAGAAGTATCTTCCCATAATATGCTTTTATAACAAGAGTGTGTATGTTTGGGAGTCACTCTTTTCATGTGCTACACTCTGCTCTCCTTTTCTTCAACATTAATACAATGTCTGTTAAAGCAATCAGTACTGATGGGCTAAGACTAAAATCCTAAACTCAAACACCTACATTTTTTGGCTGCTGATCCTAGCTCAAATTTCACAATCAGTTTCTTCATCCAAGGAAAATATGTTTCAAAGCACTCTGCTTTGAAAATCCAATTATGGTGTTGTGACTCTAACAACAGACATTTTACGCTCCTGTTTAATGGTACAGGTTGTTAGCATGTTTTTTTAAGATATAGCTTGTTTCTGAGTTGTCACAAAAGTGTGTGACTTAGAAAACAATCCTTAGGAAGCGTCTTTGTATCAAGTATCTGCTTTCCCGGGTTCAATCACAGAAAGCAGGGCTGGAAGAGCTCTCCGTGTATCCAATTTATACACAGAGGGTCACCAGTTTTTTAATCTCCCTGGCAATGGGGATTCAACGCATTTCGTCCTCAATAGGAATTCCACAGCTGATAACTTGATTTTGCCTCTTCTCCATCTCACTGAAAATCTCAGCTGAGTGATAAAGCCCAGAGAGGGCTGCACACACCCTCCCTGAGCACTCCCAGCCCCAGGCTGTCAGCTCCAGCGCTCGCCTTATTGCAATACCAGCTCTGTGTTACTGCTCTCCCCGCTGGACGCCAGGCACAGAGTAGGTTTGCTCATTCACCGGAGGTCCAGAGCTGGCACTTAAGAAACTTCCCGGTCCTGAGGATCTCAATAACCCCCAAGCCCAGCCAGAACCAGTCATCTCAGCAGGTTTGCTCTCATTTTAGAGCAGAATGAAGCGCAGAGGGGGGATACAGTGCACAGCATAACTGAGCATTTCAAAGTCCACTCACTGCTAGAGACCTTCTAACCTGACTTTTCAGAAAACAATGCATGCAATGCATTCAGAAAATACATGCAATGATGAGGCAGAGTCACAGGCAATCCCACAGGAAGGACAGTGGTGCATGTGTTTAAAAGAAATGAAGGGGGGCAAAAGCAAATACCTTCTCCTAGTGTAACCCCATGATAACAAAGCCCAGCTGATCAACAACTATTTGGGCCTTACTGAAGCAGTAGGCTCACAAACAGGGTAATGCAAAACTTAAGCTATAAATTGACATAAAAGCTAACACAGCAGCTGGATAAAGAAGAATATCCTTTTGACTCTAAAAAAGTCATTGTTATTACAGAGATACACCTGAGTATTTAAAAACACAGGGCTTGCATCTGTTTTCCCAGTTTAATTTATATAGCTTGGGGCTAACTATAGAAAACATATTCTTCCTTTACAGCGGATCGAGCAAAACAGAACCAGGCCTGTGGGATTGAGAAATATTCCTGCCATGAAGACCTGCAACACAGGACAACAGGCATATCAAGATACTGAATGAGAGTTCAAATATGCAAGGGCAACAGCTTATTTGTCTCTCGGCATGTTTGTGTCTTTGCACAATCTCCAACCTGATCCCCCGTTCACAGAGTGATACAGACTTGCCCAATCTACAAAACAAACTATTAATTAAACTAACTTATTAACTAACTAACTAAATTAACTAACAAATTAAAGACCACTAAGAAGATACTTTGGCAATTAGTAATATCCAGCACAAACCAATAGAAAAGAATTAAGTATATCCACACGTGTGCTACAGCCTGGAAAAGAGTGGAACTGAAATTCATACACACAGATAGAAGCTGTTGGAGGAAGGCAACTGAAGAACACACAGAAACCCTCACTGATGTCCCAAATTATAGATGATTCAATAAATATGAAGGAGAGTTCCAGGTTTCTTGCAACAGCACAACACTACATTGCACAGGAAGCAGCTTCTACCCTTCAGACATCTAGATGTAAAGGACAAGGAGTTCAAGCCACGCAGTGTGTTCTGCAGGACTGGGCATGGCTTTGGCACTGAGGGACAGGCATGCTCTAGTCAGTTTGCTCTAGTTCCTTCTGGCCATTTTGTCCAGACTGCTACCTCATGTGGCAGTAAAACAGCATTCACCATCCCCTGACAGGTCCCCACCTCCAGCTCAGGACATACTTTCGCTGGACACTGTTGAGAGCAAGGAGACTGCTTAGAGGAGATACTGCTACGGGCTTTCTTTATTCACATACCCTTCCTCAGGGTGCCAGATACGGGGTTGGAGAACTGGAGGACTTGGTAGTGGGCTGGAAGACTTTTGTGCCAAGAATTAAGGCCATTTTTTTGAGGCAGGATACAGCCATAGCACACACTAAGCCCCAGAGGTGTTGAGTGCTCCCAAGACCCACAGAATAGACATGGCCTTGGTCTCCCCAAACCTCTGTGCAGCTGAGTTCTCAGGAGCATTCACAGGAGAAGAGCAGGTCTCTGCAGGTCTCAGAAGCATTCACAGAAGCACTGCAAGTCTCCACATGGCAAAGTTACTCCACAGAAGGAAGCTGCCACTTCACTTTCAGAGGAACCTACAGTCACAGAGGAGCAGACCACAGACAAAAGGAGGGCCCACATGTGTTGGTCTAGACAAAGAGGCAGCCGTGGGAGTGAGGCAGAAAACCTGCCCTACATTTTGAAGAAGATCTGCCTCTGGCCCATCTCTGAGTATGAAGAGCTGTGCACACCAGCTATGGCCAATAATGGATATTGATAGTTGTGGGCTGCCGTTTGATCACAGGATGGCTCGCCTGTGACAGGCCATGAGGGAAGTCAGTGCTGATGACAGTGTTTTCAGCCAGGAGCTGCCCAGAAATCAAATCTGCCAAGAAGACATTTACACTCTCCAAGTGAAAACAAAGCAAAGTGGCTGTGGCTTTTAGCAACACTGCTGAGAGAGGAATTCTTACATTTTCCACGGATTATAGAGCAAATGAAAGGGCAACAGTTGCTTGATGAGGATTTTTTGGAAGGGGAGGACCGAAGCCGTATTTCTTTAGTGCCTCAGGTGTTTATCACAGAAACCAGTTTGCTGGAAAAGTTGATGCAAACACAGAGCTCGCACGTCTGCCCAGCCCCGTGGAGGAGGCTGCAGCTCAGCAACTGAGCAGTTATCTTCAGTGCTCCCAGAGCAGAATACAAGGAGAATGAAGTAACAGCAGAGCTCAAGCTAGAGCTAAGCACAGAATATGTAAGGAATCACTTAGTCACAGAAAAATACAAACACTTGTAACATAAAGTCAAATTTAGTCAACAGTTTCACCTGAAATAAATGTGGAAGGGATTATTTTGGTGGTTTTGCGTTTATTTTTTTTTGCTTTGACTTTTCAGGTAAGCCTTACAAGCTGACTTGAAAACAATTTCTGAAACAAAAGAAAACGGGAAAAGAGCATCCTTATTCCATACCAATTTAATTTTGTGAGACTGGAGGCAAATACCCACTCCTTTTTCTAACTGATTAAAAGCTAGGTCTTAAAATCATGGGCCTCAGTGATACTGATTCTGGTAGGACACCTTCAGTTTTTCCCCTTTGAAAATGCTTGGAAGTAGGGAGAGGAAAATTTGGATGATTGTCCTGGACACCAGACCATGCCTTAATCTTCATCTGTTTTCTTACCCAGTGAATGTTCACGAGTTATATGAGGTTGGACACATCAGTATTCAAGAGAGGTTCCTCTCTATCCTGTATAGCTGCCAGAGTGAATTTTCTTCACCCCAAGTATCAATGATGTACTTTAGATAGGACACCACCAATGCTTTGAAGTGGTTGGGAGCTCAACATCTCTCAGAAAACAGGGAGCAGAGCTGGCCTCATGGCAGAGCAGGGACATGAGGCAGTGCTCACCACTACAGCTTCTGCTCTTTTATCTGTCCCACCCCACCACATACAAATTGCCCAGCAGCCTTGAATCCAGCAGAGCTACTTTCTCAGGCAACATCCATCAGCGGAGTTTCGTTTGATTTGCCTGCGAGACAGGTTACAGCCTGGACATTTTTCTAAGAGGAAAACCTGGTGATTATGGAGAGGCTGGAGTCTCCCACCTAAGAGTGAAACTTTGCACCACTTGGTGCAAAAGGGGATCTCCCCTCCTCAGTTTTGTAAATATTCCTCCAGTCACCCTGCATGAGTTTATTTTCATGTTGCTTTCATGTCCTTTAGAAATGTCCCAAATCAGGGTGAAATACTTTATTCAACCTGAAAAAAAAAACCTTACCCGTTTGCCATACAGTCTGAAAAATTCTGGTTTTATGTCAATCCAAAAATATTTTTTCCATTTTTCTTTTTTAACATTGCCAGCACAGCTTTCCTCCAAATGGGACCAGTCATTCATGCAGCTCTAGTTAAAATAAGTATTGCTAGTCCTTTGCTGAAAACATTAGTCTGGTTGCTCAACTTTCAAGTTCTGAAGGCTGTTGCCCAGAGTAAATGGCCATACTTTGTCCAGCAGTAGTTTGATTTCTCTGCACTCTTTAGAAAGTTATGAAAGAAACCCTCTTCTCAGTAAACACTGCACCTTCACTGCCTAAGGCCCAAATTCTTATTCCACTGAATTAAGCTCCTGTTTCAGCAGGATCAGAATTGACCAAACCCAATGAATTTCACCTGTCTCAGACTCCTGTGGTGTCTGGTTTGGAGATGGAGGGAGATGGCACATTAGGCCATGCATCATCTTTACACCCAAGGGGTGTAAACAAAGCAGATCAATGTGCCATGTGAAGCCACATCAGGTGGCACCCTGCAAACCTGCCTGTTTTCTTCCTTACACCAGATGAAATTGGTCTTCTCCATGTCACCAAGGGGAATAGCATTTAGCCCACTGATGCTTTAAACTTTGCCTGGAAGTTTGGAAGTGATGAGCCGCCATGTTTGCAAGATCCCATGTCCCAGACGACCGGAGCTGAGCTCAGGCATCAGTAGCAGGATTCTCAAGGATTCTCAAGGATAAACATGACACTGAGGCTGCTGCTGCAAAGGTTTCTTAGTGGGAGCAGAAAGTAATTCTCGACCATCTGAAAAAACCCATTATTTTTCAATATAAACTATAGGAAAATATGTGTGCATGATTGTCTCATTCCCCAGAGCGTTACCTACATAATAATCAAGGGAGAATCACTATGAACTTTGTGGCATGGAGGAATGCAGTGCTCCTTTATGAATGAAGCACATGGGACTGAGCTAGCACCATTACCAAGGTAAAGGAAGTAGACTGATTTTAAAGGGAAAATAAAGAGATGGCATCTTCTCTGTACTAAAATGAGGGTACCCAGATCTTCCTATTTTCAGAATCATTGTTCAACATTATACTTAAGAGTGGTATTAAACTAAAAAGCACCTAATTTCACTTCAGCTGATTTAAAAAGCATCGTGGTACACCTGAGCTATTGTTTAATCCTCTTGTTTGTGATGTTCTACACCAGTCAGCCTCTTTTGACTCATGTGCTAACAATCGCCCTTAAGGAAGGTAATTCACAGACAATGTTCATGATGTGCAAAGTGGCACTCCAGTTCCCACAGACGAAAGTTAGTAAACTTTAAATCCCATAGCTCCTAAACTTATTTTGCATAAATTGCCCTCACAGGAGGGGAGGTGAGATCTGTTTATATGCATCTCCTGTATCAACTTAGAATTCAAATCAATTTAGAACAGTGGGAATGCTGATTAGAGACAAATCACAGCAGAAAGTAAAGGCTGAAAACAATTTTGAATGCAAACAAAATAAAATGTGAATTACCTCATTTAAGCCTTTATCCAGTCAGCTACTTCCTACTTTTCAGGCTGAGAGAGTTGGGGTTGTTCATCCTGGAGAAGGCTCCAGGGAGACCTTATAGCAGCCTTCTGGTACCTAAAGGGGGCCTACAGGAGAGATGGGGAGGGACTCTTGATCAGCAAGTGTAGGGATAGCACAAGGGGGAATGGTTCTAAACTAAAAGAGGGGAGATTTAGACTAGATATTTGGAAGAAATTCTTTGCTGTGAGGGTGGTGAGAGCCTGGCCCAGGTTGCCCAGAGAAGCTGTGGCTGCCCCAT
>JAOXJK010000012.1:24409235-24432120 GCA_025774025.1 Xenus cinereus | reverse complement strand
TGTCCCTGCCCATGGCAGGGGGGTTGGAACTCGATGATCTTTAAGGTCCCTTCCAACCCAAACCATTCTATGATTCAGCAGCCCCAGTGCAGGTGTGGGAATGGAGTGTTTTGAAGGGCACTGCAAGTTTCTTGCCATAAAGTTGCTGTATACCTGGCCCAGTCCTGTCAGGCAGAGGAGACGAGCCAACCTAGTGAGCTGATGAAGTTTTTATTTATGCACAGAGACTGACACAGCGCTAATAAGGAGGAGCTGGGAGTCCTGATGGCAGGATGCGAAGTGGCTTTAACTCTGGTTCGTCACAGGGCTGCCAGGCTGCTGGTGTCATTTCCAGGCCCCGGCTCCTTTCTCTCCCCAGTTAAGGTGGCGTCTCCTCCAGCCTGCTTGGCACTGGGGTTCATCACAGGCCTCCGCCCCCCAGACCAGGAGCTGTTTGGCAGCACTGGCATAGGAAACCCCGCTGGCTAACACTGGGGTGTTCAAAGCTCTGTGTTATTATAGGTGGTGAGTGTGTACTTCCTCATATTTAAGGACTTGTAAGGGCTCATCTGAAAACTTCTGAGACTCTCCCCTTTGAGCAATTGGTTGTCCTAAATCTAAATTATAATTGCTTGGGGAAAGGGTTTGGGAGGATATCCAAATGACCCTTTCTCATGTTGGGGTTATAAGGGCCCAGCTAGTGGTAGGATGAACAGTCGGGAGGTTTCTAAGACAAGGGAATGCGCCTGTGACTGTTCCCTGACCACTCCCGGGTCCATGGCCTTGCTCCCAGGCTGCACGTGTGGTTCTGTCCCATGCTCTCTTTCCCCCTTCCGCCACCTCCAGCCCCGCTGCGCCGACACCTCCTGTTCGCGCCGAGCGCAGGGGAGCGGCTGGAGCTGCAGAGCAGCAAAACTCTGAATCAGTAAAAATCTGAATCCTACTCAGTAGGGCTGAGTATGGCTTGAAGGTTTGCTTGACATAACTAAGCCACTCTTAGCATAAGCATGAGTTAGCAAATACTGTGAGTTTTTCTTGTTTTTTCTAACATGGCTAACCGCAAACAGGAGCCTCCCTCTCTGCAGGGATATGGTATGTATGGAGACAGCTGTCTTTAGGCAGGTATGCATGTAGCAATTGTATAGATCAGCACAATGTAACCTTGTAGGAGGAACATACCTCTGAGAACAGGGGGCTCCAAGACCAGAGACATGCAGAACCAACCACAACCGGTCACTATGACAGTGAATTCTCGGATAAATAATGAATATGTTAATTAGTTCTCAGAAATTCCATGAATATGTATGTATAGTGTGTATATATGTTGTTAAACTAACTGCCTGGCGCGCACATTTGGAGGAGCGATCCCCTGTGCGTCCAGCACTGCAATAAAGAATACCTGCTTAATAGTCATCTCGACTATTGAGTCCTGATTTCGGCTTTTCATGGCATCGCCTCGCTGTGCCAAACAGAGCTCACTTGCTGCTGGCTCTGGACTGGCAGAAGAGTGGGGTACCCCTGACCACTAGTGGAGCTGCTTCCAAAATTACAGGTTCCTGCTATTCCAGATTAATCACTCTGCATGCATGAGTACAAGCTGAACAGCTGGCAGTGAAAATATGGACGTTGCCTAGATGCAAACAGGTATTTCTGAAAAGGACCTAGTGGATGTGGGAGACCAGAGGTACAGCTCTTCCATGATTCATGTCCCTACCAAAGAGGAAATTGTATTCCAAAATACCCTGCGCTGGCTGCTTTCTGAGTGCTCAGCAGACAGACAAACACTATTAGCAGCCAGCAATGTACATATAAAGGGCATGTTAGGGCTATCGTGGTTTGCATTTATTATATGTAATGGGCCAGAACAGCGTGCTGGGAGAGAAATATCTATAAAATGTTAACCATCTATATGAAAGGGGCTATTTCAGTAGAACGCTACCTCCCAAGCAGAAAATTGCTTCTGCTTTGCTCTCCACAGTGTGTGTTGTGAAAAAAATCACTGTGATATAGAAGAACAGCCGAGACAGTCTCTGAAGTGTTTGACAGTTCTATGTCTCCTGATGCAGCCAAGTGGCAGTTCATGTTTACAGTATTTCTCAGCGAAGCGAAGATGCTGGTACACACAATTTGTCCTGTGCCACACTGACAGGATGCTGGTCAATGAAAAACTCTTAGCAGTTGTATTAGACCACAACACCTTGTCATGTGATGTATCCGCAATCTTTCCATCTGTCTATACGGTAAAACCTGAGTTGTTTTGAACACAGAAGTCATACTTCTTTGTTGTTGTGATAAAATATTCTATAAAAGTGGCTTGAATGTTCAGTCTTCACCAAACACCAAGTGAAATACTCTCCTTGGTGCTTGTGCTCATGCATAGCTTTGAAAATAAGGAACTGAATCCGTGCTTTGGTTTTTTGGGTGGATTGGCTATTTTTCTTCTACAAAATATGGATCTTTACATCTGTACGGTATATCCCAGGGCTGCGTGCACAGCTCATTTCATTAATGCATTAATATCTCTGAGGTCCTCAGGTGGAAGCTGGGGGCAAATTATTTTAATTAGCTGGATTGCAAGTTGAACACCTACCCTTTTGAAACCTACCCTGTAGTCCTAATTCCAGTTGAAAGGTAAGGTTGCAATGTTTCTATGATATCATAAATCTCCTTAGGCTTCAAGACTTTACTCGGATATATAGCGCTGCAGGATCTTGTTGTCTAGCACTTAAAGCTGTTACATCTTTTATGTAAATCACGATATCAGTCCTTGGAAAATTAATTTTAAAATATGTTTGATTTTAGTTTAGCAGTTCTTTCAAGGCAGTACAGCCCCAACAATCACTACAAGGCCCTTTGGGAAATAGGAGAAAAAAACCACAACAGTATTTTTGGAATCACTTTCTTTCACCCAACTCAGTATCAGCTGGCACAGGCAGTAACGAAGGGGTTGCAGGACTGCTCTCAGCTATTATTGTGCCTGACTTTCTCTCAGCATGACTCACTGCAGACAATATATAACACAACTTGCAAGGGGAATGAACAGTAAATACTTGGCCCTTTTTTTTTTTAATCTCTTCAGGTTTTTTCTCTGATTTGTATTCCTTTATCCTCACCCATATGCTATATAAGCTTCTCAAATTTAATGTCCATAACACCACCCCCCACTGGTAGCAGCAAGCCTTTCCACTGCTGTAGGGTTTACTTTGCAGAGGTTTACAAGGAGAGACATTATTTAGAAACTGTATGTGTTAGCCTAGTGGCACACGGTTGCTCCAACACCTTCCCTCTGCTTTTGCTTCTCTTGGGGGAGGGGTGGCTGCTGTTCTAGTTAAGTGCATCTTTTGCTTTGCTGTAGCAGCCAGGCCAGTTTAGGAAGAAAACCTTGGGGCTAAACAGGCTAGGCGTGCAGCCAAGGGAGTCAGGAGACAGCTTTAAGGATTATACTACATAATTAAAAGCTCACTTTCAATATGCTTCCTGGTACCCAGCACTCAAACATACAAACCTTTTTAGGTAATAATTCTTGGTCCTCATTTGTATCTGAGAGTGTTGTAGGTTAAAGTTGCCACACAGGTAGTGAGTCAGGAATACCAAACACATCAGATCCTCAGCTGAAAGCATGAATGTAGACTATGAAAAGGCAACAGTTTCCGAAATTTACTCTAGACAGTGAGAACTGGAGGTAAAATAGAAATAGATGAATATGCATGCGTTTCCTTGGTTTGGTTTTGTGCAATGCCCTCTGGGTGCAGCTCACGTCATTCTGCAGCAACTTTCTAGATGTAAAAGTGAGTATTATCTCCTGAATAATTCTGCCATCGGAACTGGGCCAGAACAGGATTCTACCAGATAAAACCTGAAGACCCACAATCGAGCTGATGTTGTGTTAGCTCAAAGGAAACACATTTTATCTTCAATTACTCCTCATCAGCGGGAGCCAAGACTAGAATTTAGGTCCCCCATTATCCATATCCTAGCCTACTGGCTTCCCCATCAGCCTACAGACTACAACCACTTGCTCTCCAGCCATCCATCCCCCCCACCAGACTAAAATGATGTTATAACCAACAGATTCCTAGACTCCTCCATCTGCTAAAACAGCATATTCTGACATTTCAGTCAAATATTTTAACCAAGTCTGTGCAAGCTGCATCGCTTTAACTTTCATTGTCTAAAAATAGGTCCTAGCAAGATGTCAGCAACAAAAAAGCTAGAAGCAATGGAAAGGAGAAGAAAATACTGAAGGCACATATTGATTACATTCAGCATGAGTGGGCACTTGCCTACCTGATGCTGTAATGCACAAATAAATAAACAGGTTAAGAATCCAAGCAGCACAGACTCACTGATTGACATAAATAACTGAGTGTAAAACAGGTGTAAATCACACTCCCATACCAAAGTTGTGAAAAATGCATATCATATGTTTTGCCTGATTTTCACCCAGAATTATCAAGTTTTTATTTCAAGAGAAGTTCCAATAAGCCAGAGTTTATTCTTCATACAATGATATATTTAAATCAGACTTGGGGTTTTTTTTGGCCCTTCTATTTCAATTAAATCCCAGTGTACTGTAAATAGATCCCTCATCACACATGTAACAAAACGGAAAGAGACACCAATAATTAACTTCCTAACTAGTACAGACAGAAATGCACTATGTGAAGAATGCTCTGTAGTCAGCACTACCATGGAGTTTTGATTAAGCTCATGTGTTTGACTCAATCAGTGCCTAATCTTTTCAACTAATTACTGTCTAGTGCCTTTAAGCTTCTAAATAATTTTAGTTCCTTACGAATCTGTTGTATACAACCATTTTCTTGTTTGTTTTCTGGAGAACAAAGTAAAAGAAAGGCTTTACTCCCTGGGTTAGGTCTAGATCACATATATGAAAGAGAAGAGAGATTCTGCTACACTTTATTCAGTATGATGTTACAAGAAAACAACAGTTACAGCTGACAAACCATTACATCTTTCATAATACAGACAAATTACAAAGTGTAACAAATAATGTGACATTTATTTTACTGTACTGCTTACTATGCTGTTCTTCTGAAGTGTGTGTATTTATATATTTAATTACATTAACATTGTTTTCATGTACCAGCCCTCCCCTTTTTATTTGTTAAAAAAAGAACACCTCTTAGTGCACCATACAAAAATCCGCGTGGAAGCTGGCAAGCAGGGATTTTGTACGCAGCACCACTGAAATGCATTTTGGGGGACGGGAATTATTAGTGCATCCTTTATGTTTAGGTTTTTTGCTTATGTGAAAAATGCAAGGCAGTAACATACGGTCACTCCACCTAAATGCTGGTAGGGGTGAGTATTGTTATGCTCAGTAATGCAATGTAATTCTGTTTATACGGAGTGTCTGCATTTTGCTCCCCAGTCTGTACAGCCTAAACATTTTATATAACAAAGATTACTAACCCAATAATATTTCTAGATGAATATTTTGTATATGAGCATACCAGAGCATTGACTACACATTTGGTTGTGTGCACTGACACAGAGCACACAGGGGTGTATGTCACCCACCAGCCCACATGGAATTTATTATCCTACCTTCTTTCCCCAGGAGTGGGAAAACCCCTGCGTACCAAAGAGAAAGAGAAACCCCCAGTGCCTCTGTCTACTGTAGATGGAGTTTTCAGCGTTGCATGTACTGATGGCTTACCCTAAACCATGGTTCTGTTTAAAAACAATAGCGAGAGTAAAAAGGACCCAACTGATGCGAGACGGCAGCATAGAGTGATGTAATGTCAGCCCTACCAGTGTCGTGACCGGTGTGGGACTGCTGGGTGTGGATTAGAGCTGATCTGAACCCAGCAGGAGAGAGGACTAAGCCATCTCCAGCTGGCTGACTTGTGAAGTCAGCTTCTGTGAACTTTAACTTGTAAGGAATATCTGTATCGTGCAGACCATCTCTATCACCACCTTCCCTTCCCCGTTCACTTAATACTAGATCTCATAGAGAGTTAGAACATGCTCTCCCGTTTTTATCTGCGTACTACACCTGCTGCCCTGTGGCTGCTCTCCCCTCTCTCAGCAAAGCCACATCCTCTCAGGATCATCAGGAAGGATCTACTGGGGCTGAGGCAAGCAGTAGGAAAATGAAGGTTATGCTGCTGCCGGCTATCGACTCCAAGTGAGTCCCACAGTTTCTCAAGGACTGTGCCCCAGAGACTACTGGTCACTTAAGCCCATTTTTTACTACTGATGGTATGAAACACTACATTCCCCACACCTGCAGCACTCCTGGAAGGCCAGGCTACTTCTTCTCCCTTTGAAGATTCTGCAGGGAACCAATTTGGGAAGGATAAGAGAAAAAGAGGGTAACACTACTGATCTTCACTGAAGCTGGCTCAAGAGAACTGATGGGTTTTAAACAGGCCATTCTGCAACTCTGAGAGGAGCTATGGGGAAAACCCCACTTCTGCAAGATGCTGGAGAGGTGGGCTAGCTGTCAGGGCGTCCTAACTGATGGGTGTCAATCAGCCCATGCAGGCAAGGGCTCTGCTGGAAGAAGGAAGAAGGAAATAAGGCTGTACTGTTAGTTTCCTGGACAAAGTTGCTTTTACTTTCTCAAAAAACTTGCCATTACCCAGCAGATTTGATGTTCCAGAAGAATAATTTGCAGTGCTTCGAAGAATGGCACCAGCTTGCTGAGCCTGGGTCCCTTTGGTGCAGGGAGAACATCCCCAGGGCCCAGAGCTCCTGCGGAAGAGCAGCAAAGCCAAGTCAACCCCACGCAATCAGGGTGCCCAGGAAATAGGGGCGTAAGTAAGAGATCCTGGTCCCTCCTTAATTGATCAGTAGCTGTGATAACCTCACTACTGCTGAAAATCAAGTTACTATTTAGGAACCTAGATATTTATGCACTTTCCTTCAGGCAATTGAGTTTGAAGATTTTTGAACCAACTTCATTTCAGTGGTTACTTAAAAGTGGGAATTGGGCAGAGAAGATAATCTCATGTGCATGTGTGTGTACACACACACCGAGACACACACACACCTTAAGCAAACACTGTACATGAGTCACTATGGATAGCAATGTGCTAGCCTTGTGGGAGCAGTTGGGGAATCACTCTCTATATTAAACCTTCAGATGTTTAGCTGAGCAGCATAATTGCTTGCCTCCCAGTTTAAGCTGCCAAGTAGATGCGTCTATGAAACTACCCTTGTACTCCTAATTGAAATCTTTGATATATTTTCAAAAATTCTTCAGATTTTTGCAGCAAGTTTTTTTTTTTTCTAAAAATAGCTAATTTTAATCATCAAACTGCACAGGATTTAAGTAGCAAAGATAATGTATAAAAGACTTTTCTCTTATAAAAAAAAGAAACATGAAACCCAAACTAAAGACGTCTAAGGCAGTTTCAGTGTGTAATAAATTCAGAAGTTCAGTGGTCACTTTTTCCCCCTCATAAACACAGGGGGAAAACTGTAGAAAGTTCTAAATAGGAGTGTGACTGAAAGTGGCTTGCAGATGGCTTTTACCAGGTCCTGAAACTGAGATGTCATTGGGGAAAACTGTCTTTTAATGGCTGTGCAAATATTGAGAATATTTCCATGGATCAGCTTTTTGAAAGGGTAGATTCGTATCCTAGTTCATTAAGAGGCCTTTCGTAGCTACTTGCACATTCAAGGATTTGCCTTATTGGGTGTTTTTTTTTTCTTATTAAACACTGCTGGAGTTTAATAAGATGGCAGTAGCACAAATCCGTTCCCCCTCCTTTTAAACACTGAAAGTGTTACCACACTTCTTAAAAATGTAATTCAATGCATCCAGCAAGCAAAGGATGTCAAATTTATGTGTAGAATAATACTGCCTAGCAAGCATTTCTGTCCAAGCGAGACTATAACTCAGCAGCAGTTTTTGCACCATACCCTGCCCTCTCTGAATGCAAAGCATTGTATGTGGTCAGGGCAGTTTTATCACACTCCTAAAGACAATGTTCTCCCCAACCAAAATGTACTATGGGCTTCCTTTTCTAGTATCACGTAACTTTGTCTCTCGCAAAATCTGCATTTGAATGATTCACTGAGAAAAGCTATCTAAAGACACAGTATCTGGTAGTACCTTCCAATCAGCTCAGAATACCTACAGAAAATAACTTGAAAGGTGCTTTGGTGTGGAATTGCAAACAGTTTGGGATAAGGAAAATGTTCTACTTTGCTTTGTATGTGGCAAAGTAACATAGCTAGATTTAATGGTTTGTTCAACAAAAGTTTTCCTGTACCTTAGTATCTGCCTTGAATTAAACGGAACCGTTTCATCATCTCTGTTTTCAAGAAAACATTCCAAAAGGTAAATATTGTGAGGAAAAACAGAGATGTTTGCCAAGACCCACAAAAGAAATATTCTTGAAGGGAACAAAACCATAAAGAATTCATTGTATATCTGTCAGCTGCATACATCTCATCGTTTTTGCTTTGTCTTTCTCACAGGCCTATTTTGAAAACTGGCATGCTACATAGCCGAAGTGGAGTAATGTAATTCAGAGTACTGAATTGCAAACATGCAATTATTGCCATGTTTTTATGGTCTGAGGACATAATGAAAAAAGAAATAACCCAACACCACCTCAGGAACAGTGGCAAGGTGCGGTAATTGTCAGCTGATCAGACAAGTTGGGCTTGCTCTGGCAGAAATAGTCTTCCCATTGGTTGCAAAATATGCGCAACACCCAAAGAAAACACAGTCCTTTATTCCACTGTTGTTTTTTTTTCCTTTTTGCACAGTCCTTACTTTAGAGGTGTAAACACCAAATGCGTTGTCTTAATGTATTTAAGACATTGCTGGTGAAAGCATAAAAATCCTTACAAAGATGCAGCGCTGCAGTGGAAAATCAAACAAAATCAAACACAAAAGACTGAAAGAGTACATGCCATGTATCAGTAAGTAAAAGCTTAATCTTCACATAGTTCTCTGAAATCACAAGGTATCCAAATGCGTGCAAGGTTTTAAATAAATTGCAGGGGAAAAAACAGGGCCTTGCCAGCTTCGATCTTCTTTTGAATGAAATCCACCATAGAGAAAGAAAGGACACAGGCCGTGGTTCCTTCCTGGTGTCGGCCTCCGTATTAAGTTTTTGTTTTCCCTCCTCCAAATTGCTAAATTTAATCCTGTAAGGGAACAATATAAATTAGAATAAGTCTCACAAATTGCACTTTTTAATGATTTTTACTTGGTAAAACATAGGTTAGTCAGTTATGAAGACACCAGCTCAGAGCAAAGGACAGTATTTCAAAACACTTTTAGATCTGTTATCTCAAGAAAATGAACTTAAAAATGAACCAGTGTTTTCAGGGTGGTTGCCTAAGTGAGATATATTAATCCATATTCACATATCTCTGCCCCAAATGCTAATCCTCAGAGGTGCTATCAGCACTCAGATTCTCCATGAAAATTACAGGTAGCCATAAATAGACAGTTGGCTCTTCTAAAGGTGGTCACACTCCATGAATGCAAAGGAACGTTGCTAAGTGCTGGCACAGCTTCAAGAGTTTACAAGCTCCTTGTGCCCCCTTCCTCACGGAGTCCCTAGTGATCACCTTCACAGCAATGCTTGCAACTAGTTTATGAAGCGGTCTCCTCAGGTTTGCTTCCCAAGAGGTATCTGAGGTGCCTTGGGGCACAGCACGAACATTTCTGCAAACACAACCAGGTTATGGAGCTCCTTGGTGTGCTGCATTTAAATATACTCACCTTTATTTCAGTGTTTTTCTATTAACAGGCAGATAACTAAAACATCTCCTTTCATATGCCAAAAATAAATACTGCATCAATAGATTCACTTATGTTGTCTTTCACTTTGCTGATGATTCCTGTTTGTATAGGCTCAAAGCAGTGATTAAACTTGCAAGAAGGTACCTTTATGTTTTTGAGATTTCCACAAAACAGGAGGCAGGCTGAGAACGTGGGAAGCCTTACTCTCAAACAAAGGATGCAACAACTGCAAGAAGAGCCAGATGAAAGCTAAATGGAGGGTAGATGGACTGGAGCCATTGGAAGGATTTTATAATTAACATATTTAACTCTTAATAAATGCCAATTAATAAAGTGAGACTTTCTGAGAAATTCTGTCTTTTCTAAAGTTCAAAATATATTTGTTTTATGAGTTTTTTTATGACCAAGTATTGTAACTAGAGACCTGCTATACTTTTAAAACGTAGTTGCAGGAAGACAGTCATATATGGAGGAATTTTACCACTTAAGAACGCTGAAATATTCATTGAGCATGGAACTGGTTTGCATTAGCATGTCCTAAAACTATTTAAATCAAACTGGATGCAGGTGCCAGTGGATCTAGTCTAGCCCTCATTTCCAAAGCAGGAGAAAAACAAGGCATCAGTTTTGAACTGCAGTTTCAAGCATAAAATTTTAATTGCGGCTTTCATCAAAACAGCCTAATCTCTACACAACATCTAACTTTCATAATTTCCAGGGTTTCTGTCATGGTTCTTGAGAGCCCAGGTATTCTGCCCTTTAAGCGCCAGAATGCCTGAACTGGATTAACAAATGCTTGTTCTTAATGATGCACGGCAGTGTTTTGGGCCCTCTTGGACCTTGGTCTGCCCCTCTTGAGTCTTGTTTGGGGTGTTTCCTAAATGTCTCTGGAGTTTGTGGGGAATGTCGACTCCACATGAAAGTCCCACCTTCTCCAGGATCTAGGAGCTTGGATGAAGCGTCAATAAATCTTGTTTCAAGGAATACATTAGAGCTGATCCATTTAGTTTACCGTTCATAAGCTTAAAAAGAAAAGCAGCGTTTGGAACACGCAGAGATTCACAACTGCTCAGTGGTGAAACACTGATGACAATATTCCCCAAATTCTGCATTTCTCATCCCTCAAAAGCACTTTTTATGAATGATCTTTTAGGAGCCCCTCCTTACAAAGAAGCAAGTAAATTCCCAAAGCTCCTTTCAATACGGAGCTTGCATTTTTCCCCGCTGCCACCCACACCGCAGCTGTGGAAGGTCGGTTTGCGGTCTGGAAGCCACATCTGCCCAGATCCAGAACAGCTTGCCTGAATTCAGGCTAAGCCCAAATTTCTGAAGTTCCAGAGACTGGCATAAGCAACAGAGACATCTAGGACAGGTAACAAAATGATATGGATAGAAAAGCCTCTGGATGGAAGCTTTTTCAGGAGTTACTAAATTGCTCAAATTTGAGAAAAACTGCAATTACATTAATTACACAGAACTTTCTATCAGTGGACCTCAGGAAAATTTCTAAAGGAGGTGACTGTCACACTTTTCCCAAGGTTGTGCTACAATTTCCTACTGACAACACTACATTTTCTGGCTTTGAGTTTGGCTCCATAGGCAAAGCCGATGACATGCTCTCCAGGGCAGGGCTTGAGCCTGTGAAACGGGGAATACCTTCATCAGAAGCTTAGCACTTCCAGGATCAAGCCCTAGAACATTAAAAGCTTCCTTAGAAATGAACAAACTGACAGCTGCTACCATTTAGCACAGGGGAAAAAAACCCTTTGCATACTGGCAACCAGTGCCAGCACCAATGCAGACCGAGGCAGAGCACAGAGGACTAAGAAAGGGTAGCAAACTTGACACAAACACACATGGAGATTGCAAAGATTTTTGCTGAACCCCATTTGTCCTCCTGCTCTGGCTCAGTGTGAGGCAGTGGACAGTTTTATGATCACAACTCCACCAGCTCCAGCTTTGCTGGGTCCTGCTATGCCAGTGCTGCAACTGGAGTAACTGGCTTCCTGGTGGAATGGTATGGTGGGCAATGCGACCTCCCACCTTCTGCATAGGCACAAGATTTAGACTAGATCAAACAGTAAGCTCCCTGGAAAAGAAGGTGATTTGATGCCACATTTCCCCAATGGTTCTGGCTGGGGAAAGTGAAAATACATAATGCAACTGGAACCAGGGGACGGCTGGTGGTCACAGTCTCTCTGAAACTGCGCTGAAACACACGGCTGCCCAGTTTGGGAAGGCAGCGTGCGTGATGGCCCTTGCTGCTCACACCAGCAGCCGAATGCCAGCTTGTTCTGAGGCTGAACCCTCAGTTTTGGCTGCCAAGGTAATTCCACTGTGTATAAAATCCTTGTGTGAGCTCTGAAACAGTGAACAGGCCTGCTGGGTAGGAAAATACACACTGGAAAAGCATAATGCTTGTGTTTGCCTCTCTAATTCACTGAATGTTTATTGTTTATTCAAAGCGGAGTCAAGAGATGAAATCACTTCCCTCAGCCTGGGAGTGCTTCATGGTTAGAGTCTTCTAGGCAATGGGCAACAGAGGTCTACCTGTCCTGAGGCAGAGGAAGAAACCCAACACAGATACACCACAGCAGAGGGGCCCTGTAACCCCTGTGCTGTGGGACAGGAGATCTCCTTCTCTTTGCTTTGGATTTGTTTAAGATGAGACTCATTGCATGACATCAAATAGACACCTAACCTAAAATGGAGGAAGAGGAGGGTGTCTCTTTGTCAACAGCAGAAAATCCACTATTGTGGATTTTATTAAACCAATTTTTATTAAATTGTTATATTTTAAATAAATTAAATTTACTAAATATATTTTATTAAACCAATGTGAAATTTTAGATTGGTGTGAACCACTCTTTTTTATTAAAAAAGCATTGTTTCTTCAGTGGGGCACCTGAACCAAAACATGAGTTGTTCACTCAACCAAGAGTCAAGGCAGGGCCCTCTGCACAGTGCTGCTGTTCAGTTCCCAGATGGCTCAGTACTCCCATTTTGCACTTTTTAAGATGTATTTTAGAAATATCCTTGCTTAGAATTTAATACATTTTCCTGATCATACAAAGCAAAGTCTTGCCTGGTGACTCGGCAGATTGTGTTTATAGCCTCTGGTCACAACTTTGCTTATAAAAGCATAAATTGTTAAATGGAATATTTACAACTTGTGATTTCCCATTAGGAAAACTAAAAAACAAAAAAACCCAACAACAAAACGTGAAATGTAACAGACTGCCTTTAAAATGAAGTTGTATTTTTTCACCATAGGTCCACGTACTTTTGGTTTTCATGACACCTCTACTGAACCTAATAGAAGATTACAAGCAAGTTACTGGTGTGCTTGAAATATCAAATTACCTAAATCAAGTAACTCAGTTGTATGTTTGTTATCTAGAGAAATAATCTGCTCCATACATCCTGTTTGTCCCAGATCCCGAATGGGATAAAATAAGCTATTAAGCCACCTTAAAACCAGCAGAGGCCAACTTCAGAATGCAGTAGCTGTTGATGTAATAGCGGTTCTAAAAAGGGATACTGAAGCTTGTAATTTAAACATGAATCATGCTCTCAAGACATGAGGCAGAGGGCAGTGATTAAATCCGAAGTATTTTTCATTTTTCTTTATTTTAATTAGTAAAAGAATGTCCTTTCCTTTAAAAATGCAAATCACCAATTCAATCCATGCTTCTTTTGGCAGCATAAGCATCCTTCTCCAGGTGCTCCTAATTTTTGTGTAAATTACCACATAGGATGGAGCTGTGCTCCTGCAGAGTCCTTAGCATGTAAACCACACTCAAAGTGCAGGTCTATTTATGTTGCAGCTGATTTAGCATTATTATAAGAGTATTCATTCTACAAGGCCAGATTTAAAATAAAAAAGTGAGCTGACAACTGGGAGTACTGTATTCTCTATGAGCTGAAATGTGGGGGTATTTAAGAACATCAACAATATACTCTTTAAGCCTCTCCCACATGCACACACCACAGACACTGTTCATTCTCTCTAAAACAAGTATACTATTAACAGGTGATTTTTACTCTCCTTTTATTCTAGTCTTTGTTAGAGAAGTCATTTTAAAAAGCCAACCAAACGTTATCAATACTATTTGCACTCAGATAATATCTACATGCAACTCGTTGCTATAAATATTAATTAATTGGATCGCCAATACCCATAATGCAACTTTATTTTGACCTACATGCCCTATGAACTAGATAGTTTTTGGACTTAATTTTCTTAAAACCAACTGTCAGCATCATGTGATGGAAGAGATGAAAAATGAAAATGAGTGTTCCTGCTGTGCAGGTGACTGACCTGTGGGAGACAGCTCTGCCTGCCAGGATTTTTACACGTACCATCAGACACAGACCAATTGATTAGATCATCTTATACCCGCCACCAACTAGGCTCAAGAGACTAATTAGAGAGAGTACTGCCGGCACGGGCACCCCATTGACACCTAATTTGCTCAGCCAAAGCCTTTGGGGAGAATATATTATCTCTGCAGCTGCACTTCATGCATTTCTGATTTGAGGCATAAGCAATAAGTACTTCTTCACTCTTTTAAGCAAACTGAGTATATAAGCCCTTAAGTACTAAATACAAGCAGACAAATTAAATCTGGCCAGCCTCCTATAAATTCTTTCTTCCCTTCAAATACATATATACACATATATACATACATACGCATCTCATTTTACATCTGTGTCTGTAATATCTGTGCACAAATGCGAGCATGCAACTAATGTGCACGTATGAGTCTGAACGTGTGTGGACAGCGTGGATACATAAAGACTTTTCTATAAACATATGCTTTACCATATGCAGTTGTCAGGCTGTAAAGAGCACTCTCTTTTGCAGGGAAGTTTTGTTTGTGAGATTTAAAAGCAATGCTATTGTTCTAATATATGAAAAATAAATGATCTGCAGTATTATTAGCTCAGGCTCTGAATTACCCCATGGACAAGGCTCAGTACACTGCTGCCTATAAAGTTGCTCTGCGTATCTTCAGGGGTGTTAGTTCAAAGATTATTTCAGTATCAGCCTAGCTTTGTTGAAAGCTTTTCTTCAATGGACTATACCTTGTTTGTGGTTTCCCGAGGAATACTGTTCACTAAGGCTAAATATAAGATTACTAAAATTGCTTTCCACTGGGCTTTGGATATATCTAGTTATCCATGCCCCAAAATACACAGGAGAGGCAAGACTTAAGGCTGTCATTAAAAATTTATTTGAAAAAAAATTACACTAGAAAAACTATGATTTTTTTTATAAACTGAGAAGGGTTTGAAGAGAATATTTTCTGCTATAGGCTGGTATGTGATTCCTGAACTCAAACATCTCGTAACACACAGAAAAATGGTGGATTTGCATCACTTCCAAAATAGCACTGAAACAAAATGTCTTCTTCCCTGCGATGTGTCTATAAAGCAACTTTCAGGAGTTGAATGAAGCCAAATCATTGCAATTGAATTTCAGCTTGTGCCAAAGCCTGTGTTGACATGGTCAGTTTACAGTGTCAGCTCAGGATCTTGCGCTGCTGTTAACTAAAGAACATCCTCGCCTTCCCTCCCTCACACAGGCCATATCTTTTCCAATTCCCTTCACGTTTCTTTAGCGATCTTTAATGTCATTTAATGTTTAAATGAAGCCTCTGGATTATCTTCGCAACTTGGCTGTCAGTCTTTCACAGATACAGTACTGTAAGGGATACTTATAACTACTATCAGTCATTAGAAGTAACCCACATTTGACAAATAAGTAACCAAGCATTTACTGATTAATTTTTCCTGCTCTTTTCTGCCGTGTCTTAGTTACTCCATTGGTATCCTTATCCACACTGATCTCCCAGACTCTGCCTTCAGCAAGCAATATTGCTGTATGTTCTTCTCCACAGTTCTAACGTATGAACCATACTACAGATTATACACAGTCAAGTTCCTGTTTTCAGAATTCCTTTTCCCACAAAGAATTTTTCACAGATGGACTTTGCCTCTGCACAGAGCACCACAATTCCAAATAAAGGGATATGTGTATGGGAGGTGACTGCAATTTCAGGGTGGGTGCAAGCAGATGACCCTGAAAGAAGTGAGTGCTAGACGAGGACTGTCAGAAAATAAAAAGCTAAAATAATAAGACAATTATAAACTAAATGATTTATGAGTATATGGAGTACATGTACATTAAATAAGTGACATAACCTTATTAAAGGTGAGAGGTCTGTAGCACAGTGGATATGAGTCTGGAAAGTAGAAACCAAGAGTCTGGGTGAATGTGACCATGGGAAAGTCACTTTATTCCCTGTAACCTCCATTTTATTATAAAGGCTGTTTTATATCACAGCCTCTGGTTTTAGAGCGTGTCCCCAGATGAGTGCCCAATTTTAGCTGGAGCCACCAGTTCAAATTATATAAATATGGTTAAATTTAACAAAAATGCCAATATCAGAACAACTGCAAATCTGGAAGTTGTTGAAAGCCTTACTTGGACTGTAAGTTTTCCAAATTGTACCTTTATGTACAATAAGAGTCCAAAATGAAAGTCCTACATCATCTAGGACTTTGCCAACATGCATCCAACAGTCCAGTGTGGGAGGCTGATTCTGAAGGGCAAAGACTTACCCTTATATTCCACACCAGTTGCTAAGTAGCATGTATGCATATCAATAATTGTAAACCAACCATACTTTGCACACGGGTGTCTTCAAAATATTGTAATGAATTCCTTCATAGTATGTCTTGCTAGGAAAAAAAGGAATGCAAGTCCTGATCCTCACTGTAATATATTTTATTCACAATATTCACTTCCAATGATATTTGATAACATGATTGGTTTCACAGTTGATTTGTAAGTATACCTTTAATTTTTTTGTGGTGGTAGTAACTTCCAAATTAGTTTTCTCCGAGTCTTTCAGCAAGAATTCTTTCCTACCCTAGTTGGACAGCTGAAGTTTTTTCTTTGAGTTGAGAACAAAGTCCACAAAGCCTTTTACAATTACCATTTGAATAAGGCTTCACATGAAAAATGGCCAGGCCTGAATCTCCTACATGTCTTCTAGTTTTTGAGAATAAAGCACAGTCCTCTGTGAGCAAGCTCTGGGAAAACTAATACTTCACTTGAAGATACTTACAAAAATAGCAGTGTTATTGAGCTCAGTATACTTTGAAAGCAAAGCCGTAGAAACCTTATTAAAAACAAAAAAGCAAGCTGAGGGTTTTGGTACACATCAAGACCAGAAAAATATTAGTGCTACTTTTTTGCAAGAACCAACTTCTCAAACTTGACAAACAGCCAAATCCTTACATGTTCTTACACCCTCCTGATTGCTTTTACTTTTCCAAAGGCTTCAGGATTCAGTATGTTATTTATATTTTTTAATAGCTTAAAGAATTGTCTCCTCTGAAATTGAACCTCTATAAAGGCATAAATTTTCACTTGTGACTCTATCTGTAGCAAAACTGAAAGATGTAACTCAAAGATTTTCTAGATTCCAATATGCAAGCAACCCAAACAACCCCCCGTCTTTCTTTCCCATGATTAATGTGATGTGTCTAAACTGCGATGTGTCTAAATTGCAAAAAAGCCTGCCAAAGAGGAACTGACTGAACGTGAACTGGAGAAATGCTGTCTCCCTGGATCTATAATAACAGAACCTAAACCTACAGTTATTGCCAGTGTTTGACACAACGGGATCCTTATCTCAGCAGTTGCATCAGCTCTCTACACTGAAACAGATAGATAAATGCTACACCAGAACAAAATTTGTAGATAGCTTAATTAAAACATCTGAAACTAAAAAAAAAAAAAAGCGCCTATCAGTTATGGCTGCATATAACAGAACTCAGAAAGGGAAATGCCTGTTGGAAGATGACATACAGCCACTAACAGGTGTTAGCTCTGGTTAACAGGTTTGTTACTGGTTTGAATCGCTCTCTGGAGAAAGGGAGCACCAGGAAGGGCTGGTGAGAGATTTCATTATTGCACTCTCCTGCTAAACGAAGAAACCAAAGGGGCTGGAGATTCAACCACAAACAACTGGGTGCAAGTGAGACAAGCTGTGTTATCCTTCCATTGTGTCCCATCCTTGTAGCACACACAGCCAGTTTAAGAAATTCCCACTGCCCACAGACCTCACTCCTTATTCGTGGCCTGCAACTTGTGCACCTGTCACTTGCCCTGATAAAACTGTCTGTGGGACTGACTCCCTTCCCACTGGATCACTGAAAGTATCAGAAGAGGGATTATTTTTAATGTAGATCTTCTCAGTGATCCAGTTACATATAAAATTTATAAATAGTTGCACCAGTTGCACCAACTATGGGATTGGAAACTGGTGAGGGAGGAGGAAAGAACTGCCTCCATAAAGCTAGGCAGAAATGTACCACACTGCTTTTGCCTGCAAAGACAAAAATGTGGGATTACATCCTTATGTTTCATCAACAGCAGTTCCCCGGAGCATTACTTGTAACAAAGCTTCATGTTCTAAAGTCTGAAGCCACTTCCCAACTCACAAACGGCTAATTATTTTCAGGTATCCAGAAACAGTGAAATCTGCCTTAGCTGGCCACTTAGGGGAGCAGAAAGAAGTTGTCGCATAATGACCTGCTAATTAAAAAGGAAGAAAACCATACTCAAAAGATCTGAGAATACCCGTAAGATTGCCTAATAAAGATAATCTCCTGTACATGTTTCAAGGGAGCAGCAAACGAGATGGCTGAGAGCCCATGCCTCTGACTGGAAGTTCCTTGGATTTTTTTGGTTGGTTTTCATTTTTTAGCAATAAAAATATGTTGGCCTGCCAACATATCAAGGAGATGTTTAACAGTTTGTGAGCTTCAAGTCAGATTTAACCAGAGTTCAGAGACTTCAGAAGGGATGAGAAAAGCTTCAGATTCTTTATATGTCTGTAGCTTTGAATGAAGAACACAACCCTGGAGTTCAGGGAGAGCAGATAAACCCTGTGCCAATCTAAATATCATGAATGAAACTTACTGATTGCCAGTCTTGGGACCGATGGTCGCTGTTGTTTAACAGTGCTATTTATCAACTCGAATCTAAGATTATTTCTTCTATCTGAAGCACAGCAGCTGACCAACTCAAAAGCCAAATGAGATAACATGCCTGACCATCTCCCTCCTCTCCCCCCGCTTCTAACATAACAACAAGTAAATAACTCCAGGGAACTTATTTGGAAATTTAATCCTGGTTTTCCCTGTCATGGCTTTTATCTCCAAAACAAAGTCTGCTGGAGACAATGACATATGATAGACTAAATGCCTGCCAGCATTCAGGTACCCCTGAAAATTAACCACTACCTCATGTAAAGATTAAAGTATCCACAGGTACTTAAAAATAGGGCATTTTGTATACATTTGATTGTTAGTATTAACCAAGTTACTTCTTGAGAGATAAGTGCTCTTGGAATAAATATAATGCTTCTAGTGTAATCAGTGCAAAGTAGCTACCATCTAATCTTGAGACGGGTGTGGACCGTTTTGCTAGTCAGCTTGCAGTTTACAGGAACAAAGAATCCACTCCAAGGGATCACAACACTAGAAATGACCTTAGTTCCAACAGATAAATGCTAAACATTAAGAAAACAAAGTGTGAAAGTTTATCATTACCAAAATAATTGGAGTAGCCTGAAAATACCTGCAGCCAGTTTGGAATTCAGTTATATTTGTTAGTTCTTGTTCGGGAGAGAGCTATTTATTAGATGGAGAAGGAAGAAGAAAAAGGGATGGGTAAACTAAGAAAAAAAAATATTTAAATTTCTCACCTGTATTTTTAGTTTTGTTCGTGTTTTTCCTTGAGCTTTTTCCAAAAAGGAAAGTACTTTTCAAATCAGCAAGGAATTCTTAATTAATATGGAATGTGGAGTTACAAATGCCTTTGTTTTAGCTTAACAGAACAGACATCATTGCAGTCACCTTCTGGATAGCAAAGATCCTTCTAGCCGAGCACCATCTGGTTATACATTCTACTTGCTGCTGTGGCTTTTCAGAGACCGAGCATCATGCCAAAGTGGTCATGTCAATTAAAATACATTTTTTAGGACAACACTGCAACTCTTAAGAACACGTAAAATTAGTCAGTACACAGACCTCACATGCTGAATCTTAAGGATTTTTCCCACAGTTATAGTTTATTAAATGAATGGCAAGTTTAAATAATAGATGTATTTAAATTTTGGAATGTATTTCCAAATACCATTAATGCCATACAATGGTACTGACATAGAGATCAGAAAGTCTTTGGAATTGACCTTTCCAAGCCTGAACTGTTTCCCAATACAACAGTTCTGAAGGCTAGAATAGGGCAGAGGAGAAAAATATCCCAGTTGAGGAAATGCATGGTGTCTATATGGAACACTGCGGGCCTCTGAGCTCGTTCCCTGTAGGCTCTGCTGGTACTTACTGATTACTGCTATGCAGTCCTTTCACCTATGTAACTCCCACTTGGGATTCTTGCTGAAAATCTATGACATTAGGAATAGCTACTGAGCTTTAGGCCAGCTGTGTTTTTTCCTGCCAGTTCCATTTTTACATACAAAACCATATGGAGCACTGAAACAGAAATATTTCCCCAGTGCGGTCTCTGTGGCACGAAATGGAAAAAATGTTCCAGAACTGGCACCTCTACGCAACATCACTACAGCAATGAGGGTATCCTATCTAGTATATAAAGAGATAGCAAAGCAGCTCAGTGATTTTATTTCTCAGAGTTCCCACTCTGGCTTGTAAGAACCTTTTCCATATGTATGACTGAGATGTCCAAATATAACGCATAGTTTGGGAATGATGTACTTCTCATAGACACAACTTTTAGAAACTGTGCAGCATCAACATTCTTTGAAAATCAGGCCTCCTTCAGATATTACAGAGGCTTCCCCCCCATCCCCCTGCCCCAATTGTTTTTTGAAAGACTTACATGTTTTTAAAAAGCAGTCTCACACACCTGAGAGGCTTCATACATGGCAGAAATAGTAGATGTCAAATCAGATGCAACATATCAACCATTTTGTGGTATGCAAGGACAGGGATCATGGTAAAATGGAGTAGTCAAGGCTTTTCTTTCACTGTTGTAAGCATCAGTTTTCTTGTAACTGGAAGAAATACTTTATCCTTTTTTTGAAGCTCCATTATAAATGTAAGGTTTTGCACAGCTCATTTAAATAGTTTAAATGATACAAGGTTAAGAACAGGAAAGCCTTTCACCAAAGGTTGTTAGTCCTTTTCAAAGATTTCATATTATTTGAAGTTTACTTTCAACTGCATTCTTGTGCCTTGGCTACCTTCCAAGTGGGTATAAGTTAATTAAATAGGATTTTGACCCTTTAACCTTCCCTATAAACTGCATCTTTACCTAACTCTAGTTAAATAAATCAGATAAAAAAACAATCATGAAGCAGACTATGTATTTTTACAGCCACAAAAACAACAAACATGTCTATTAAGCTTATTTGTAAGTACTTAGTAGTCAAAGCAACAGCTAAGACTCCTGGATGATTTTAATTAAAATAAATCTGGGTGGGCACATAAATTCATTTACAATGGCTTTTCTCAAACTGAAACTTCTTTAGCATTACTGAATAGCACGCACTACAGTAAGACCTCATTTGTTCGTGGCAACTGAAGTTCAATACACCTGATTAACTTGTATTCATTTTACGTCATGTGAAGTGTAGCTTAGTCTCCAGGAAAAATACCAAAGACAGAAGGCTGAAAACTGTTTCAGGAAACGGGTAGAAAGAAAGAGAAGAACAGATGGGCAGAAAATAACAATACAGAATGATACCTGGCATTTCTGTAACAGACATGCTCTGGCTTTAATTATCAAAAGAAGGTGAAATAGATGCACCAGGAGAACACCGCGTTGCTCTCTACAAACAGACAGTGTGACTTTCTGTATAAAGTTACCCCTTTTAACCTTAAATACAGGCTTTTGAAAATAAACACTCCTATTATCTCAGATTATAAAACCCTTCCAAAAAATGATAGCCACCTTTTAATTTAATCCAGAAACAAAAGAAAATTTAGGTATGAAGGATGATAACAGTTATGTATGAAGAAATGAATAACTAGCTCGCTTATAAAGAATGAACAAAGAATTAAGCTGCCACTTTGTGCCTAAGTGATATGTTTAGGTCTCTGCACAGGTAGTGACAAAGATGTTGCCACTGGAGCCTGAGCACTGATCACATCTCTTACCCCCAGCAGGGACTTCATAAATTGAGTTCATCACAGAATGAAATCCTTCCAAAATGTTAGTCCTTTTGTTTGATATATTAATAATGATACCATCTAACCGCTTTACTGGTGCATTATGTTCTGATTTTACAGCCATTTGCTGATAAATACTCACATATTCAAGAGCACTCGACTTTGATCATTCATTGGGACATATTTGCCCGTTTCTTGACACTTCTCTCAACCCATGTGAATGAACAGCAGGAAGATGACACCAACAGTCATGTCATGCACAAGAAGCCCCTCAGCGCAGCGTGAGCAGAAAGCAGTGGACACAGATGGGGAGGAAGACTTCCCATCTTCTGAGGCACCACTGAGCTTGTCATTACAAGCACTTGGGTTTTTTTAATGGCATCATGCATCATGTTTTGTCCACCTTTGCAAAATACATTAGGTCGGGGTTGCTACCGCACACAGGCTGTGATAACGAAGACCAGTAGGAATAAACTCTTCCGTTTGTCACATTGCACAGAAGTGGATCTTTCACCAGTGAGGTTTCTCTGCCTCTCTTCACTATCCCCGAAACAAAGGTTTCTAAAGTAACGTGTAGCAATAGAGCATGCTCAAAGTGGGAAAAAAAAACCCCAAACAAACTGATCAAAAAAGGCAGTGGAAATTCTGGAAATGACAATAAATAGTTTAAAGGCATGTCAACAGCTTGTAACTCTCCCTCCTCAGAACTTATTTATCCCTACAAGTAATGACCGTCAGTAATGGTACTGTAAACTCAGAGATGCATACTTTGTGCTTTGAAAGGGCTTTGCACAGAGTTATTTTAATTATTTTCTTTATATAGTAAGTGGAGGATGAAAAAGAGATTTCTGAAATAAGAAATATTATTGCAGCTGAGGGACTTAGGGGCAGTCTGGTTTCCGAAATACCTTTATTTTACAGAACTGACTAAGTTGGTGGTAC
>JAOXJK010000012.1:24387625-24409131 GCA_025774025.1 Xenus cinereus | reverse complement strand
GAACATTTCCTATGTGCTTCATCAATGGAAAAAGAGTGGATCACTTTAATAGCTTACCTAGGATTCAAAGTACACAGGAGGTGATTAAGTTTAAAGTTGATGTATAACATACACAGTACATTATTTATTTTTCAAACACAAATACATATTCCTGCTGTTTTGAGAAACTACTGACCCTTAAGAGTCAAAGCGAGGGCTTGATTTCTCTCCTTTGGTTCTGGGACACCCACAAATGACCTTCCCTATTTTGCTTCTTGACGTTCAACACGCTTATGGCTTGAGACCAACTGAATAGCTGGGGGCGAACCAGGCATCAACACACAGGTAGAGCCACCAAGAAGACATCAGGAAGAAGCGGAGATGACAGTGAAGGAGCCCAATGCTGCGGAGCAGACGAGGACAGCAGTCTGCAGCTGAAGCCAGGCAACCACACAGCTACAAACTATGAGGTTTCACAGCAGAAGCTGCTATAATATGGAAATAGATACTTACCCTCCAGGCCCATATGTCATCACATCAGGCTAAGCTGAAGCTGCCAGCTAAAACGGGCAATTTCACATGAACTTGGCAAGGTGATTGCCGACACAGAGCTTGTTTTCCACTGGTGCCACCCACTCTGCTAATCCAATTCTGCCTCCTGATTTGCTTTTAAATAATAATGAATGCGGCAGACGGGAGGGGAAAATGTTCCTGGCAGTTAAGCCAGCATGCAAGTGAGGCTCTTTGCTTTTCACACATCTTGTGCAAACCAGCTCCAAATGCAATGTCAAGTGGTTAAACGAGCAAGCCAGGATTTGCCATGTTCTCAGTCATTCAATCTTTGACCAGGACAGGCAGGCAAACAAAACAGACAGGAGCATAACATGCTGAAAGAGAAAGAGCCAACTTTCGTAACATTAAACTTTGGAAAGGAGAGGGACAGACTCCTCTTCCCATCCTTGCAAATGCCATTTTCATTTTGGTTTTTGTTTGGTTTTTGGGTTTTTTTTTGGGGGGGTGGGGAGGCGAGGAGGTGTGCGTGGAGATAAGCACCAGAGCAATATTAAAAATACCTTTTGAGTCAAACAGCCAGTGATCAGGACAGGCACTACCAAGCGTAATACCATGGCTGACTCCATTTTGACAAGGAGAGGGAAAACAGCCTGAAGCGTGAGGTTAGGGAATAGGGACACGACTGTCAAGAAAAGAGGCAGAAGAAGACGTGGAGAGGCAGAGGGCAGATGGCAAACAGCATACAGCCAGGAGCCTACAGGTCTTTTCAGCAGGAGCAGGAGGACCTATTATTCTTGGGTCACACAACATTATCTCCTCTCCAACAAACAGCAGCTAAGCTTGTTTGCACAGTGCACTGTGTTTTCTCTTGTGTCAGCCTGACACAGAGGATAATCACCTCCTACTGCTACCTACTGGCCTCACACTGTGGGTTGAAAGGTATGAAACCCACTGACAACACATCTCGATGAGGGTGAAAGAAGGCATCAGTATGATTCCATACACTGAAACTTTTTTCTTTCACTTCCCCACTTTCTGAAAATTTGGGAAATTACATCTCTTGAAAGGATTTAAAAATGCTTGTGCAATATTGCATCTAATCCCTTCTACATCTGTAGTAGTCTTTAACACGTGATCCGTTTCTTGCCCCATATGAGACCCTTGCCACGTTCACTGCTCAAACTATATGCTGTTTTTGTAAGACAAAGAGTTTTATTGAAAATAAGGCCCTTGACTCCTTTCTTGTGGAAGCCGGAAGGTCTCAAGTAAGTTTAGCTGGAGAGAAGAAAAAGTACAAAAGTTTCAGTGGCCGAATGCCTAGAAAGTTGCTTTTGAATCCTGCTTCTGCCATAGCTCCTACGTGATGCTAGAGAAGTTATACTAACCTATTTTATTTAATTTTTTTCTAAAGAAATTCACATGGCAACTCTGATTTTCTGTATAATCCAAGGTGGTTCCTGGCTTGTGCTGCTGATACGTTGAGCATTCACTGCTCCAGCTGAGGTCAATGCAAAATGAAATCCAATCTGAATATATTAAGCACTAAAAGATTGTAGGAGCTCTGAGAAATCAGGCAAGGAAAATTGATTTATTTATAACAATTGCCATTTTAATACATGTGCCTCAGCTCCTAGCGTGTAAAATGGACACCTCCAAACCATCTCAGCTCATGGAGATACTTTGAAGGTGGCTTCCCAATGGTGGCAAGGACGTAAGATACAATGCATCATGAAAAGCCTCCACGGAAATTAATAATTCCGTGCCTGGTGCAGGCTTTGGATGCTGTAGCCTTAATGCATGGGATCAAACACTGAATGCAGGAAAGAAACGTTAACTATCCATCTCTGTTGACAATACATTATCCTGTAAAAAAGTGATCAGAGGTCCCAGAGAAAGAATAGTATATGATCCTGCAAAATGATGACTGTAGTTGAATGCATAAACCACAGGTGGAGGAAATCAAATTTGAAACCTTAATTTTTGTATTTCCTAACTAGTGTTTGAATTTCCCACTTTATTAAAGATCTTGAAGCAGACTTTAGAAGAATACAGCGTTGCTAAGAACTAATGGTACATCTTCTCAGGTAGTGACAAATAGGATGAAAAGATTCGCAATATGAAGCAAAAACTTTACTCAAATTTACTATTGGCTTCTATGTCTTTCAACTGAAATATTTTGTCCGGTTTGATGTTGCAAGACCACAGTTACATAATTTGAGACAGCAACCTTTGATAATACAAGATAACAGATATTTCAGTGTGTAAAATTTATGATCTCTGTTTTCCCATCTAATGTAGGGACTTTAGCACATGCCTTCTAAAAATGTCATACAGGCGTCTGTATTGGCCTGTTCTTTGTACTACTAAATTAGTTTCCTGTTGAGTAAGTAAAATACTGGCAGCCAGGAACAGCTGAGGAGACAGCTCAGAGGCTTAAGCACTGAACCATGAATTTTTCTGTTTACTACAATATTAAACAAGTAGACACTCTTGCTGACATTATGGGGAATGAAAGAGCATTCTGTCAAGATACTTGTTTCATTACTGTTTGTGAACTACTGATCTTCTTAAAGAGAGATTTTTTAAAGATACAAAAGGTATTTAATTTGATACAGTTAACTAAATACACACATTATTTGGTTTAAAAATACACGTCAGTTAAAGCTGAATTTGAACTTCAAATCTAAGGGGTCAAAACTAAGAAGGGAGAAATAAGTCAAACAGCTGCCCAGTAACCCAGTCTCATCTGGGGCTCTGTACCTCCACTCTAATGACCACAAAAGTGAAAACTTTCTACAATGCAGAGATCTTTGGTCCAAGCTCCTCACAAGTGGTGTTGACACCTTGAAGAATTAGGGCAAGAGACATCATGTCTCTGATCTTCTATTCTAGTGGCTTTCAGCAACTGCTGGAGAGTCTGCCATATGTATAAATAAAGCACAATGACAAAGAAACACATGTAGTAGATGAATGTGAAGTCTAAATATCCATCCTTACCTCAGTTTAATTTTTCCCTGTGATGTAAGAACTCTTACAGTATTATAAATTGTTTATATTAAAATATACATGCTTACCACACTACATATACACCAAGACTTTGTGTACATATATTTAGCTCAAAGCTAATCTCTGAGTAAAAGACCTTTCTGAAAATAGAGATTTATAAAAAGAAACACTGATAAACCTTCAGCTGTAGGGACTCTGGTGGTCACTGCAAAACAGCATTGCAACACAAAACCTGTGTGATTTTGGGGATCACCTCATAAATCTTCTGTTGTCCCATAAGTTTAACTTTTCAGCCAAGAAAAACAACATTCTTGATAAAATTAATGAAAAAAAGCTGCTCTTTGCCTACAGAAAAAGATTTTTCTTAATTACATTTTTTGCTTTGAATCATATATCCTGTAGTTTGATTAAATCCTCTTAGACGTTGACTAAAAATTAGAGCTTTGTGGCATGAACCTCAAAGGTGGTATTTGCTTGGAGAATATAAACCCACTGTGCCTTTGGAAGCTGATATTTAAAGCAAGAATAAGAGTAATATGCAAGACAGTTTTTATTATTTTCATTATGTCACTGCATAAATTTATTTTCAGGGCTTAGAGTTTGCAGTGATACACAATCTGGCCAATGTATTTATTAGAAATAAATGGGCTGTATAAATGAATGTAGATAAAGCAAGAATACTGGAATTCTGGTTAATCCCTTGAGGCTGTAAATCAGGCTTTCTAAAGCACTTAATGCAAAATATCTGCATCAAGGGGTTAAATATATAAAATATGAAAAGTCAAAGACAAGAACTAGTTTAAAAGGTTACATGGTGACGGTACTGAAAAAACTGGAGCCTGCTGCTAAATAGATATCCAACAGACATTTATTTAGGTTCACTGGCTGGAGCAGCCACTGGTATACTCTAAATGAACTCATACAGCAAACAAAAATCAAATTCTAATAACAGTCTTTGATAATTTTTTAGTACCAAAGCAGAAAATTTCCTTGCAAGAACCAAGCTATGTGGACATGATTAAGCTAATGCAACTAATTGCCCTAACTGAAAAATAAAAATGCCGTTGTCTGTATCCTTGCTGCATCCTTATGGCCTCGGTAGTTCAGATGAGTCCTGCATCCTTCCTGGCAGACTGAGTATGATCCCAGAGAAAAGACATCACTTATTAATTTAAGCACTAATTGAATCTGTTCCTATTCACCTGAAAATCTCCCTCCACTCCAGAGTGAAACCAGTCCAAAGAACGAAGTCTTTGCCAGCCAAAATCGTAATACAAATCAAAGAATTAATTTCACTCTGGCTCCCCAATGGTTTCATTCACAAAAAATCTTCCAAAACCCCAACCACTCTAACGAACAAAAAATGAATGTATTGCTCATACAAACAGAATGTTCCTTCGGATTCCCTGTGCAGTAGATGTATTCCTAACATGACTGCAGCCATCACCCATAACCAGTAAGTGTCGGCTCCACAGCTCAGTGGTGCACTTTGATGTAAGCTATGAAGCAACAAGACATATCTTGATATATATGTATTTCTGCATTTATGCACACACATGGATTAAACTGAACTTCATTGTTTTACTACCATATGAAGACTGTAGCCCTTACCCTGTAAGGGACTCCATGCAAAGAAGCTGGTATCCCCACAGAGCTTGTTTGAAGTCAATGTGGTTTTCCCACATTGGTTTCTTCCACAGGAAGAGATGGGAATTACTCACTTAAATTTGTGTATTAGTATTTTCAACATAAATTAAATACTTGCAGCTAAAGCAATAAATACTGAAATCCCACTAGGCATTGATACCATACCTTTTAGATCTTTGGGAAGACGAGTGACCTTGCTCCTGTCTCTTTTGTTCGAAGCTTTAAAGTTTTAAATTTTAAAGGAAATTTAGTCCAGATCGAGAGAATTCCCGTTCCCCACACTGGCACCTCCAGAAACTTCATTTGCTTCAGTAGGTCTTAATCACATCCCTAACGCTAAATATTTGTCTGGGTATATTCCTAAATTGAGGTTTGTATGAACAGGGGATGAAAAGAGACTTTTCTTTCTATGACACATTACAGTGCTCATAACTTTTGTTCAGCAAGTTCATATCAAATACTATTTCACAAATCAAGGAACACCCTCAAATTCCTATTGAGACATGCAGAGGATTAGCTCTTGTACACATCTTTTCCTGGTTGGTACAAGGCTGTCAAAATCTATTAAAACCCGGAACATGGTTAATATGTACTTGTTAGACCTTTCTACCTAAAATTGATAGCATACAAATTAGTTCCAAACACCAAAATTCTTTCTTTTCCCACCTCTGTTTTTTACTGTTAAACATACACATCTCTCTTACACTCAACATGAAGTCTTGAAATGAATATTAAAATGAACTTCTACGTTATCTCTTGAAAGCTTTGGTACCCTAAACATGCATTTTAACTGCTCTTACATCTTGTTTTAATGTTACTATCTGTCTGTGGAGTACCCATATTACCTAGATGTTGTCAAATCTTAGCCCAGCTGAGCAAGCCTTAGGGCATTTTCTCACTTGTTATTTGGCCTCTTGATTATTACTCATGCACAGAAAGAAACTACCAAAAAGTGCCCAGGGAATGGCTAATAGTCTCAAAGCTACTATTTTTCAGGGAAGATATTGTTAGGATTAGCTAACACATCAAAAATGTGTGACCTGTAAATTGTGAATTGTGCTCATTATGCACACATTTTATTTGTGAGAACTGGCTATTATGATTACCATACAGTTGTCAAAAATCATTGTAAAATGGCATTCTATTGACAACCCAGTTTTACAGTGACACTTCAAAATACTAAATGAAGACAACAGGCAAGTGCTTACGTGAGGGAAGAAAATCTTGGAAAAAAAAAGGACACTTTAATCACTCTTTTTATTCATTTCACAAAGCTGATACCTTTACTCCCCTAGGTCTGAGTGAGTGTGTGAAATGTACAGGGAACGTGCTATCACAGCATTGCTAATTTGTTTGGATCTGACCTCTCAGGAACAGTTTGTGTCATCATGGAGCAAAAGCACTGGTAATACATTTGTGTAGATAAAAGACCTCAAGCAGTTAACCTGCTCAGCAGAAGCAACGCAACTGGGCACCAGGATAATGACCTCTACCAAATGGGGAAGGTACATCAATGAAATACTATGACAGCAAGACAAAAGATTATGGTAGCTCAGCAGGAAAACATTAGCAATGATATAACTCCTGGTACTGTATGTGAATGAAATGCCTTAAGAAGTGCAATGCCAACCTTTTTTTACCTAATAATGATTAAAAGTTTTGATATTTTAAAAAAACCACAACTACAAAACTCTCAGCTTTGTTCTTCAGTTGCATTTTATACTCCTCCCTTCAATTCCATTTTATTTTTTCCTAAATAAATATCCTGATAAAAGTAAATCTACCATGTGGGTAAAAGTTACAAGTCAGATGAAATCAGCCTTTTTCATTTGATACATGAATTATTGGATGGCTAAGTTTTTCTGACTTCAAGTAGTTATGACACTACTCTTCAACATAAACCAGAAGAACCTGATGAGCCTTGCTTAGCGAGTCAAACTTGTCTTAACAGACAGATTAATTAATTTCTTATGCAGATTATTTACGCTTAGGATGCCTTTCATTGTTTCTACTGAACTTTTATTCTTTCTTTTTTTAAAAAGAGACACTGTATCACATACCCATTATTTTTACCGGGCAGAATGCCCTGAATATTTAGCTACTGCTTTTTTAGAGCCACACAAAAAGTTCTGAGTTTAAACTATTTATTTTTAAAGGAGTAGCATGATCAGACCCGCATGTTTATCTAAAGATCTTTACTTTATGAGGGAGATTTTAGTCTGTGAGGTTTCCTCTACACATGGTAGGCAGCTGTCAGCAGCAGTGAGCAGGGCCAGGGGTCACCGCAGCTGCTCTGCAAAATCACAGGGTTCCATCAACATCGCAGAAATCCTGCAGAGTGGGAGCTGGGAGACCACGGGTTTGAGTACATTGGAGTGTGTATATAAGGTCACATCACGTCTATCAAAGTGATATCAAACTGCTCTGCTGTACAATACATTTTACTGTGTTCTGTGTTCAAAGAAAATAAAAGGAAAATGGACATGTGTGTAGCAGACCACAGCTTAACACAGAATTTCACACTGTCCTTTAAAACAGATGGATTTACTATGTTACAAAGATGTGTCGAGATGTGTTGACTGAGAGAGAACTACATTTCATGAATTCTTCAGGTAAATGGGATCAAAATAATTCTTATTAATTAAATAGAATAGACTATTGAGAGAATCCAGATGTCCACATTTCCTGAATCCTACACCCTAATATACATAAATGTCTGTTCTTGTATACAAATGTCAATAGTTTCCCATAAAATACCTATTAGTATCTCCTTATGAAACTTCACCTTTATGAGATCAGTAGCTTCATCATCTTAATATAACTCTAAAATCAGGATAGATAGGTAGCAAACACACAGTTCTTACTTGTGGGTAGACACAAATCGCCTCCAAACCTGACTGTTTCAGAGGACAGTTACAGGATATCAAATGTGCTATCTGCCATGTTGTAGCCAAGCCAGAGAATCTGGATGTTTGTAATTCTCATTGTTAGGCTGCTTCGACCAGATGAACTGAACTATGCTCCCTGATAAAGAAAAGACACAGAGCTAACATCTTGCATGAGGAAAGAAGGAAATGGGTAGGGCAACACAGAATTTATTTTGGCTGAAATATGGAACAAATGAGATGACTAGACAGTAAATGATGTCTCGTACTTCTGGCAGTGTTGTGCAAGCTGAAAGCTGGTAGAGGTACTCAGACAACAAGGTTTTATCAAACCACATCTGTCTGCAAAGTTAAAAAGTTGATGACACTTTAAGAATTTTATGCTATTTCAAAACCGTTTCCACAATTTTGCAATTACTGGTAACCACTTTCAGCAATAGAAAATATGAACTATAGGTACAACGAATAAAACACTGAGAAAGTATCTTGATTACAAACTGCTCAGTTATGAAGTATGAGCCGCTGAAACAATCCAAATTGTACGATATAGACTAAAACCTCCCAAATATCTGAACCAGCAGGACTTCAAACTTCCCTTCAAAAGTTCTGTTTAATCCACTTCCGTGGAGCACCCACCACGGGCATGGGGACCACTGTAAGAATTGATGACCCTGGCAAAGATTGTAAAGTTGTCAAAAAAAAAAGGTGTCACCACCTTAAGCAGAAGTAAATCAGAAGCCTCCCTTTCTCCTTAGCATAGATACCAACACCCACTTGCACAGTAAGCCCTTTAATCTCTTTGTCACAAAACCTTCATGCCTGGCATTCACTTACAGATGCATTTGCAGTTATTTTTCACAACAGATCACCATCCTGCCTTTGCCCAGTCGTTACCCAGGCTTCCTGGCCACACACATACTCCATTCCTTTGCAGGCATCCTCCTCCACCTCTTCCCACACTGAAGCCCTGTCTTCTTAACCCAAGCCCAAACGCACCTGAGGTGCTGAGAGGTTTCTGAACTCAGCATGAAGGGGGTTTGTGTCATCAAAGCAGAAAGCTTTGATGCTAGACCATTTCTTCCTGCTTTCCTGAGAAAGCCTTCCCCTTACTCTGCACAAGCAAGAGTTGGCAAGATCGAACTGAAGAATAAATGCAAGAGAAATACTCCCAGCAGTGCCAAGGTCTCTCCTTGGCTCCGCCACTGCTGACCCGGGTACGGCCCCCTGCCTCGGCAGCTTTTTGCAGCCATCCTTACTGTCCAAGCACCAACGCTCCCCTCCCACAAGTGAGAACACCAATGCACCCGCTGCCGTAAGTGATGTACTTAGGACCAGGAAGGATCACACAAGCATTGCGCATCTCAGTCTACCCACCGAATAATACTTGAGCTGCTTTACAAATGGTTTCTCAATCTTAAATGAGCTATCTTTGTGGGTGTCTGAATTAGGGAAAAGTATTAAGGACAGTGGCAGAAATAAGAGAAAGTGGAAAGTTTCCCATGGCTTTCAGCCCTGTGACTGCTCTTCCATGCCACAGTATTGAAAAAAAAATAAGAAATCTGCAAATGCTACCTTATTTTCATGTAAGAATAGGTTTTCAGTTTTTTTTTATTTTTTATAAATTTCAACCCATCCTAAGGACTGATCTTCAGGAAAGAAAAGTTCCAGAGAACGTGGAAGGGGCAAAGAGTCATAAGACAAACATATCTGAAATAGTTTTTAACCAGAATTATGAGAAATTCTGTCATCCATTTCACTTTGAAATCCTTTCTCCCACATCCTCTATTGGAAAACCATAGTACAGCATATAATTTTCTCCTATCGGTTCCTTTTTCTCACATTAATCTCCAGCTACAGTTCAGTTTCCTACAGCTTACAGGGCACAGCAGGAGCTGAGAAGCGTCACACAGAGACAACCTGAATTCCCAACTTCCACAGTTCCTTCTGCAACTTTACTGGGCACATGACAGATGTCCCTTTTTTCTGTGGGGCACAGCAATTTTTCCACTGGGTAGCTCAGCCAACTGGATAATCAATACCTGCAGACCAGCAGCCCTGAGAGGCACCCCGTAAGCGTGATAATTACATCTGAAACAGTGCAAGCTCCACGTCAACAAGCAACCAAAGCGATGATTCAGAGCACAGCCCACATTTTAGGCTACTGAGTTGGAAGACTGAGAACTCTTCAATAAGTCTATGTTAAAAACGTCCTGGCTATAATTACTGTGTTATGCTCGGAACATAATTTCATATATAATTATTAATCTGTATTAGAGGGGTAGGGCAAACAGCAGTTAGCTTGCAATTAGCTCATAATGATTTCTCTACTTGGTACATTGTTTTCTCACACAAAGCTCTCATGATCTCTTTTCTAAAATTACAGAGAGAATTGCTGATTAGGAATCTCCACATGATCCTGGAATTTATGCACTTGTTTAATTTCAAAATAAATAAAACTAAATTGTATACTTATGCAGATATAAGCCAAACCCACTGAGATCTTCAGGAAGAACATATTCAGGCTTTCAAAACAGAGACATAGCCATTAAGAAAATAATCTCTAGCTGCAAAACAGTCCTTCCTTCCCTTTACAATATATGCAATAACTTAGGCATGTAGCAGAGTATTTTCACATCAATATTTATCTGTACTAGATTTGAAAAGTTCTTTATGCTCCTTTTTATTCACAAAATGAATAGTTGTGAATTTACCAAAAATTCTACATGTATTGGTTTCATGAGGAGAAAAGATAAAACTTTTATTTTATATTCTTTCTGAAGATGTTGATAATATTTGCATGCATGTAGCAGTTTTTTGGGAAAATCCTTAAATGTTACTAAACAATAACAAAGAACCACAGTCTTCATGTTTCCCTTCTTTTTTGTTTCCTTTTGTATTGTCATCTTCCGATTCCCACTGGTTCCCCAACCTGCTCTTCCACTTTGGCGAGAAATACTGCAGCGTGTCTGGGAGAGTCAGTAAGGAAAAGAAAGTCGTGCAGTGATAGAGCTGCTCTGCAGGCTGGCAGTGCCAGACCTGGCTTCTAAATAATGCAATCTTGGGCCAGAAATGGCAATTACTGTGCATGCAGAAATACCTTAGATTTGAGTTTCAAATACTTTAAGTTCTCAAGAACTAGGAACTGGTAACTGAAATTTCCACATTTTGAAATGGGCTCATCATTTGCTTTCAAATGTATGGATAGTGAATACTAGTATGTATAGAACTCAAGTCAACACCCTTAAAAAAACCTCACCCTCATCAGTTGCTACTTTAGATTATTTGGGAGTTATTTAATTTTCTTACACATGTTGCCCAGTCAGGACAGTGGCAGGACGAGAGCTAGAGCTGTTACGAACAGGAATAGGGATGGCATTGTAATTAAGAAATGGTAAGGCAACAAAAAAAGGTAGGTTATGCAAAGAGAGCACTGAAATACCATGTGATCAAATATTTCATATTTACATATCACATACACATATAATTAGCTTTTTCCTTAAGTATATAAACAAGAGCACATTTCCATTCCCCCCCGCCCTGCACTTTAGGCAGATAAATTGTATAAATGCAATAGATTATCTGGAAGTTGAATACATCTGAAAGCTCTGTCCACCCCTCTTGGTATGTATGTCCATCTCTGCACAGAAGTTTTACACAAAGGTACTTACTCTCAGTCCCTGGAGAGAAAAGGAGAAAAGGATTTCTTAGCACAGTTCACTGTTCCTTTTGTACTGTTACAAACCAAATGCTGGTGACAGCAATAGGGATAATACTTTCAAAACAAAGGAACTATTTAATTTAAGTCCACAGAATGCAAGTTCATGTTTATAAATACATGCTATTCAGCGTGCAAGTGCTTTTCATCTAGAGAAAGCTTTTTGGTTATTTTTTTTTATTACCATCTTTTAGAAACAAACTAAGTATCTTGGGTCTGGAAGCAATCAAACTGGATGTGAACATGAAGTACAACTGCAAAAATGCTTGCAACATACCTCTGGCCTATTGCAGTGTTGTTATTACAGTTCCAGTTTCTGCTGGAGTTGCAGCCACAAAGCTGTATGGGAATCATTGAAGAGCGATCACAAAAATAGCCTTTTCCCCAACGTCCCTCAAGCAGCATGGATCAAATAACTACTGCTCAGCTCTCTGTCTTTTAAATAAAAATATTTTCTTCGTTGTACATATATCAGTGGCAGGTTGGAGTGTGTTTTACCTCTGTTTTGTTTTTCACACCCCAGTCGTGGATCACCAGCCAGGATGGCATCAAGAAAGGTTTTGGCATGTTTTACAAACTTTACTCATTTTCTTTCGGTTCAGGAGAAGGTGTGCCCAGAGGAACTTTTCTCTTGTTTAACACAGACAAAAAGTATCAGAAAACAGTAATTATACAGTTCGTACAGGAAAGAAGTGAAAATGTGTCACTATTTCACATGAAATTTCAGGTGTTTTCAGGGAAATGCTATATACCTATGATATACTCAGTACCAATGGTTTTGTTTTACTTTCTGCTACCATCCTACGTATTTTTAGGGAAAAAAACTCTGTTTTTTATTCTCAAAAACAGAGAATTCCCTACAGAATTTGAAGTACTGGAGAAAAGCTTAGTCCAGAGTGTTACGTGAGTCAGAGGAAGACAAGAAATAGAAACGGGTTGGTTTGGAAGAGGATGTGGGAGTCATTATGCCATCTGCTAGAAACCTCCAGATTCAAGCTTTGGTAGTTTCTACACCAAAGATTTCTTGGGAGGCAGACTGGGAACACAGTGTTATATATTTGTGTCATCTTCTTCTCTGCTCCCTACTGCTTGTCAATGGCAACTCTCAGGGACAAAATACATCAATGGACTTCCAGTCTGCCTCAACATGGATCTTTTCGTGTTTGTAGGAGCCTTGAAAACTCTAGTTTGGGAGACAGTTAACCCTGCGACTGTGCAAGCAGTCCACCTGCCCAGTGACCTCACTCAGTTACTTTTTGAGAAATGGAGTTCTCAAGCCTAGAACATTATTTTAAAGTTGTAGTGTATATACAGGTATTCAAAGACTAGATTTCATGTTTAATTGTATATATTTTGATGTTAATGCCTAATTCAATGCTTTTTGAGTTGCAGCTCATTAACTCCCTGATAATAATGACTAGGAAATACCTAATCCTGGGATTTGATTCAATGTAAGTACATGTCCGACAAATTGCAATTTTCTGCAGTAAAACACAATACTTTATGAAAAGAACATGCATTTACCACAATAGATAAAAATGCTCATCTTACAGCACTATACAAACAATCAAAACTGTTCTGGTCATCTGTAACAGCCTCTAAGCTCTTCAGCACAGAAAATCTGTCAATACTAATTAACAACTGCCCATTAGTGTGTAAGGAGTCTCCTTAGATGTCCAACTACTACCTTTCATTATCACAGATGCAAAGCAGTCCTTTCAGTATGTATCTAACTGGCTGATGCTTTCCAATGTAGGCAGGAGACTCAAACCACATCCAAAGCACCTCCCTGGCCAGGGATGATGGAAGAGACCCACTACGCAGAGGTGCCTGCATGCTTAGCCACACTCTCAAGAACGTGAAACACTGAAAGCTTACGATAGAATTAAGACTTAGAAGCAATGTACAAAGTTTAAGTCAATACTTTCATTTATATGGCAAAGCTGGGAAAGAAGCTTTTTATACATATTTTCTTCCATTATACCTCTTCCTCCCACCCCCAACAAACTCACTTTTGAGTACAGTAGGATGAGAATGGTTGTATGCAAGAGTCTCTGAGTCAAAGATAGCTCCAGATGACAGATATGTTAAATTCTCATCATGCCTAGGCTCCTCACAGTTACAGTAGAAGAGATTTAGTGATGAAGGAAAGACCTGCTATTTAATTCTAGGGGCTTCCCTACAGGAAAAAATACTTTAGAAACTGAGACAGAGTCCTAAATTCCCATCTATTTCCTCTCGTGATACCATCCATAATGTTAGTCTACATTTTTCAGTGAACCTCACACCTGAGCAACTATTCTATGTTTTCAGTTAACAGCAATGTAAAAGTGCCAGATAATATTTGTCAAAAATGGTGCTGTTTTTCATTTGAGAAAGCTATCTCCATAGCCAATGCTTCCAAGATCAGTGTTCCACTGTAACCTTAATTCAAACCACAAGCCTATATGTTGTTTCTACTGCCAACATATAAAGTTTGCTGAATATTAAATAAAGTGTTCACAGACAAGCATTTTGCTTAAATGGATAAGGACATGTATAAGCAATGTGACTGCCAGTTTTACTGGCAGTCCCGAGGTGTGCATTTAAATACTTAATCTTTACAATCTGGCTCTACACAAACAGATTTTATCCATATGCTTTGTCATTTTTAAATTAGATGTATTTGCTACAATAACTATTTCTAACATGTGCCCTGTTATGTATCAAGGTTAAAGATTTATCCTCTCCTAACAATGACAATTTATTAAATCTTTCTTTTCACCTTGAGCTTCCATGTTACTTAAACACCTAATGAAGAATACTTCTCCCAAAAAATATTTTTTAACAAAAAAACATCTAATAACTAAATTGTAAACCAAATGAAAGAGGATTGAGCCTGTATAACTGGAAAAGATACAAGTCTACTCTCACTCCCTGTGCCAGAATTGCACATAGAAACCGGCACAGCTGAGGACCACACTGTTTTAGAGACAAAAGTCTGCTTCTGTTTCCATACTGTAGGAAATGAAGGAGGCTGGTTGGACCACATAGCTGCAAATTCATTATTTCTTCTTACCTCCTACCTATCACCCAATTTGCCTCCAAGATTCTGCAAAAGATGATCGCATGGAGCACAGCTCCTTGGTATACTGGCAGATGACATTTGGCATGAACTCCTACAGTGTGGATTTGACTCCTCCTCTGAGTTCAACAGGAGAAGGACAACTGTCTCTACTGTACTTCTTGGCTGGTTGGTAAAGGCTTTCTCTGTAAAGAGGCCTGTCTCCACGCTCTACTCACGGCACCACATTCAGCAAACCTGGCCCTGGGAGATCCCTCCCCTTAGGAGGAGAGTGGATCTGCCTGCTGTTACCTCTGTGGGTTTCCTTCTGAAAGGGTAATGGGAGGAGAGCTTTAAGCTCCATTAGGGGCTCCAGGGCAGCTGAAGCCTCCGGGAGCAACGCCAGGAGAGTCAGCACACGCAGCCCCCGCAGCCCTCTCCCCCACAGCCACCTTCTCCCATGGCCTTTCCACGGGGGCTGCAGTGGGCCTGTACAAACACAGCACGGGAAATTCAGAATGAGTATTTCAAGCTATGTGTACACGGGCATGCATTCAAGACGTACACTTCAGAGCTGGATTTAAAAACCATCAGAGCCAGAATGCAAAATGGATTGAGGATGGTTTCATAAAAGACAGTTTTTATCTTGTACAAAGAAACAGTATTTGAAGGGTGAAATAGGACTTAAGGACTCCTTTTGAAATTCCTGCAGCTTCTACCTGGAGTCTTGGTTCCAGCTGTTCTCTCCATCTCTCCATGGGCAATTTTAAGTATCCATAAACACATGTGGTGGGAACAGAGAGCAGGACTGAGAAAAAAACACTACCAACTTTCACTCTTATCTCAAGTAAACAGGGAAAGAATCAAGCAATCCAAATATCAAAGCAATTTACTGTGTAGCGTAATGGCAGAATGGCAGAGGCTGATGGTTTCCTAAACATTCTGTAAGCAGATAATAATTATTATTTAATAGGAAGCTGAATACATTGTACCTAGTTTGGTTACAAGCTGTACAGATTGCTACAAGCTGTACAGATTTCTTAGCCTTTTTAGAGTTGATAAAATAAAAACTTAGTATGTGCTAGAAGCTTCTTTCTTTGCTGACAGGAAACAACTACACTTTTGCCCCCTCTTAAACAAACCAGTGTACTTTTCACTCCATAAATCTCATATTACTTCCTTCCTTTTCATTTATTTTGAATCAGGAGGAGGAGTTTTTAATAGAAGTGCTCTATGGTAGCAGGAGGAAAACAGCAAATCAGGGTGGAAGCTGCATATGGTATGTAAATCAAAAGTAATAAAATCATGGAGATCCAGCAAGCTTTGTAGGGGGAAATGAAGTTGAAGTTGACTGAATCCAGAGCTGGAGAAACATTACACATGAGAAAACACCATTAAAAATAGGCTGCACTTTTAACAGATGATATGGGAAATACAGTAATAATTTATAACAAAGATAGGAAAAAAACCTGCCAGGTTTGCAAATTTCAAATGAGATGCAAGACGGAATAGCAAGTGATAATGAAATGCAAGCACACAATCTTAAGGGTAGAACACCATGGAACAATTTAATTGAAAGGAAAACAATATGCTGTGCAACACAGGATCAGAAATAACATACTGCCTGATGTTTCTGTTCAGCTAACTAGATGGTTATTTATTCGATAGGGTATGCAATACATTCCAGTGCTTGGAAAATTTTGCATACAGGTTTGAACTTGCCCTCAAAAATATTAGTAATGAAGCAAATCTTTCTAAGCAAGAATTTTTTAAAAATTCTTTCAGCTGACTTTAAGTGAAATGAGTATAAAACAAATGGAAATGTCTGTGGTCACAACAACTTCTGCTATGCATGTATGCCTTTAAAAAGTAGCTTTGCTTTCAGAAGCAGAATAAGGCAAGCATTTACTGTGATAAAATATGGCATTTTTTTTCCAGATTTCTAAGAATGGTCTTAAAAATATTCACACGGCTTTGCAGGCCTTCAAAAGAAAAAAAAAGAAATCACACTCTGGAAATCTCCCGTAACAGCGATATTAAGCAGTGCAATAAAATGGTAGCTTAGTTTATGTTAAAGGATATTAACTACAGTATAGGATATTGCAGAAGAATAAGGCCTGCAGATTTGCAAATTAGTTTCACACACAATTTATAAATGCAAATGTGAATAGTAGGTGATAATGAAATACAAGCAAGTAAGCACACATGATAAATCAGATACCGCGGGGAGGTGAGGAAGCATGCCGCACTATTTTTTCAAATGTCAGAAGGACCCAAATAGCACGAGAAAGCAGCATCTTGATAGAGTGGAATGATAGTAAATGGGTAACATCAAATGAGATTTGCAAGGTAAAGGCAGAGTGAGTGTTAGCAGCTGTGGGAGGAAATACAGTACTAAAGTGTATTAAAAATAAAGACATTAATCTTAAGGCTGAAAGAGAGAATACTGGTTATAATGGCCACCCAATTTAGCCATGATTACCAAACCTCATAAAGTCCACAAAAGAAGACAACGTATGTGTATGGATATTGGCTTAAGTTAATGGATATTCTTGGTTTGCCGTGATTAGTAACGTACAACTATGCACAGGAGGTGCACAGGGAACGCAGAAGCAGAGGACAGTAATTCCTGCTGGGGAGCTGGGACACAGTTAACACCAAGAGGAGCTTTTTCACTCAAAAGTGCCTTTGGACATACGGTACAGGTGCCTGCGGATTTCCTTCCATGCAGCAACAATGGACTGATGGAACAAATCCACGCTTTCCTGTATTCCCACTGGCTCTGTACTTAACAGTTTGACTATTGCTTAGACTGAAGGACTGTGCACAAAGAAACCTTGTGAGTGTCTTTTGAAGAATTCTGTGGAATTCTTTTTAAGGATGAACTCAGGTCAGGGGAAAAATGCACTCACTATATACAAGTTTGCCTGACAATAGACACTAAGCAGCATATCTTGATAAGACTGTTGTCTTACAGAGATTGAAAAACCCAAACAGCTCCATCAAAAAAAAAAAAAAGAATAATTTGAACTGTTTTATATGGGTCTGCTTATTCCATCTTGGCTTAGCATTATTGCAGTAGCTGTCTGCTGTTTTCCTGCTGTTTTTTAAAGCTGCAATGATTTTTGTGGTAGTTTGCAGAGGCACAGTTTGATGGCCTTCCAAATTTGTATTTACAGTTTGAGGATTAGTCCATGCAAAAGTCATGCAAAGCCTATGAGTAGATAAAATGAAATCTCAGAAATGCTGTGCAACTCTCACAGCTGACTTTTTATGGCAGGTTTCCATCAATTAAAATTAGAGATCTGCCTGGTCTGCCTGAAACTATGCCATTTAAGGGCTGGGCATCTGGGCTACTTTCCTTTCATATAATCCATGATCTCTACCTCAAGCAGCCAAACCAGCTCAGAGAATTTAGTATGTTTTAGGTGACATATGGAAAGAAATATTATAAACAATTAAGCCTGAAATGTGAGAACAAGTAAAAAGCAATCCTTAGAATGGATATATTAAATCCTTTAAGTATTTACGTATAATATATAACAAACTCCCAGTAGCGAGTACCTTGAGCACCCAATATAGCCCCAGGATATAATGAGGTAGGCATTCAGAAAAGGGCATGCATGTTTCAAACAAGCTGGCTGCACCACAGCCATAACATTCAAAGGGTTAATTACACAGCTGAGTGTCTGCTCCATTTCCTGATAAGCAGAGAATGTTGTAATTTTTTGGATTTGTGAATAGCTGGGGTCATTCAGCATCTTGCACAAAACAGGTTCTGTCTAGATCTATCCCTTACCTGCTGGGCAGAAACAATCCCTCTCTCACCTGGAACCCCGGAGCCCCCTGAGCCACTTGCTCTGTAACCTTGGCAGCTAGCAATAACACAATTCTTTGTTTTTTTGTAACTGGGCCTCTCCAAATAAAAACTACAGAACCTCGTTAACCAACAACCGAGCGTGAAATCACGACATTGCTCATGTCCCCTAGTCTAAGAGTCAATCAATTTTTTTCATTACAGATTTGCACGCTAGGTTCAACAAAAGAAAAAAGCACATGGAGCAAAATGGACATAACTGCAGAGAATTACAAAATCTCTTCCAAGCTTATTTTCATTATGTGCAGTTTATAAAAAATATGCTTTTAATAAAAATGAAGAAAAACTAGTGGTTAATATTGTCCTTTGAATGCTATCTTGCATTAGACTGGAGGTAACAAAGTGTTCTGTACAGCCTGCACTGATGTGTCTTGGTAGTGCAATCTGTTGGACATTCAAAAGGCTTACTATTCCTTTAAAAAAAAAAGACAGCATTTTACATTAAGCAGAAAGTAAACATAAGCGACAGGTTTAAACTGCTAAATTTTCTGGATGATATTTTCTTTGCATTAATTAGTAGGAAGGAGGATTGGATAAAGGCACGGGGCCAAGCTGGTATATTTTAGCTTGAGAATCAGGGCCAATCTGCTCCACAACCCAGTTGTTACTCTGACCCATTTCCAATAAGTTTTTAGTAGTATACACCGGGCTACCCATTTTCCTGAATCATACTGAAAAGCCTGAAGATAGATCCAAACATACCTTAAGTTACTGGTAATGCAAAATTTGTCACTACAAACTGCTACCAGTTTTACCAGGATTTACACATACACTTTTTTGATGGCAGGGTAATAATCCCTAACATGAAGCCTGATGTTAACTCAGGATAATTTGATAATAGAAATAAAACTCATATCTACATTCTAAAAAGCTTATTTTTGCATAATCAAACATTTGTCTGAAATAATATTTTTCTCCTGTATTTGAAGAGAACCATCACTATGTCCCATCAAAGACTCTTAGTCTCGGGAATTATACTTGCAATAAGCCAAATAGTGTCAGATGTGAACCTGTTTCAGAGCAGCTGTGTTACAACGTGAATTGAACCTCATATGCCTGTACAATCTTTGTGGACAATCCCTGTCACTTAATAAGACTAATATGAAATAATGTTCTTGATCTGGAGGACAGCCATCAGAGAGGGATTTAGAGCAGAATTGAATATAATCCTGCAGATAATTTTACCCTATTCAAGTTGTTGTTTGATAAAAGCCCCAAGGTCATATTCTTTCCTGATATAAACACCCTTGGTTTTACTGTAGGTCTACATTGTTAACTCATTTCTTGTACTGGAAGAGCATCTACTCACTTTTCCAAAGAAAGTCATCCATCTCACTGCTGGGTGGGAATTTGCCTCTTCATTTTAACTTCGTCAGTCTATCTTTCTCTCCTAAAGCTCAAACAAATGTTTGTCCTCCATCTCTGACCTACAGAGTTCAAAAAGCCAAAATACCAAGACTGAAAAAAAATTGTTGCTTTTTAATCTACAGATTGTAACACTAAAGTATTTGTGTATTTAAAATGGCTTTCTCAAATTCAACTGTTCTTTGTGTCTGCGGTAAACAGGAGAAGTAACTATGGACTCGAACCGCAGCTGCAGCAGCCGAGCTTGGAAAGCCTTTCTTGATGTCTAACAGTAAGGACAACAAAGCTCTGGGAACAGGCTGCCCAGAGGAGGTGGTAGAATGTCTATTACTGGATGTTTTTAAAAACAAGTTAGTCAAACATCTATCAGAATGACACGGATACAGCCAATCCTGCCTTGGGGAAGGCAGGATAGACTAGATGACCTCTCAAGGCTCTTCCTGCCCTATTTTCTATGATACAGTGATTCAGCACATAGCTTTGAAACACCCTGGGGCTTGATTCTTTTCTCACCTCATGTTATTTTTAAACTGGTGCAATTTCACTGACTTTTGTAGAGCTCTTCCTCCCTGTCCTGCAGTAAGTGTGAGAAGAATCAGAACTCGTCTTACACAAATGGAGACTGGGTCTACCTTGCCACTGCGCTGCACAGCTGATTTCCTGACATGACTTTTAAAAATCTCTTTAATGCAGGCAATATCAGTGATTTAATTCAACCCTTGTATTCTTTTAGTAAAAATCTGCACCCCATTATATTCAGCAAAGGCGAAAAAAATGTTGAGTAGAAACATTCTTTGCAATTTTCAGCAACTGTCAACTTTTTCTCCCAATGCATTTCTCTTTGTGTCCAGAGACCGAGCTTGAGACAGAGAAAAAGTCCACCACAGCTACCAGAGGAAACCACAGTAGGTAGGAAAGAGGAGGAAAGGAAACAGGATAACCAATACTACAGTACTCAGCAGTACTTCAGAAACAATGACACAGTATATCTCAGAAACAAGGACATAATACACTACAGTTGTCTGCAATATCTTGTAGACAGGGTATTCCAAAAATGTTAGAGACTGGGGGCAGGTTTAGCACAAGAGCTAATAAGCATGGGAGCTAATCACATTCCCATCTATCAATCCCCAAGGACAAAGAAATAGATAAAATATGTCAGAAGCCCCTGAAGCTACACAGAATCTAGACTACTACTTATTTGAAAATGTCAAAGCTATACACATACCACATGCAGTCAGCAGATTATGCAGAGCTGCAAATAGCCAGAAAATCTATAATCCATGCCACAGTGAGTAAAATACTGTTACATTGCATCAGCTGCAAACAACAGAGGAACCACAGAAAATACAGTCCATACTGCCTAATTTATTCTTTGGCCATCATCATCCATAGACATTACATATCCAGCGATGTCACCACTTCCCTTGTGGCATTTATATATATATATATAAAATATCTCAAAAGTCTTTTCTT
>JAOXJK010000012.1:24376384-24387525 GCA_025774025.1 Xenus cinereus | reverse complement strand
CAAAAGTCTTTTCTTCTAATTTGATTTTGGTTTTACGGAATAATAAATTGTCTCCTCTTACTCTTTGAGTGTGAATAACATTCAACACCACGTAGTAAACTACACTTTTAATGTATTTCATCTAATCCAAAAGAATAATAAAAAATAGGTAAATGGTTCTTGCAAATTCACTATGTTCAAAAAAGATTGACTATGTATATCTGCACATGCAGATGATTTTAACATCCAGAAAATTCATAGGAATGAAGATTTCAAAAATCATCAGTATTAGACTTCATTTGAAATGTGCTGCTCAGGATTCCAGCACCTTCTGAGACTTCTAGCAGATCCTTTCTTCTGATTAGTTTCAAAGTGGTCGCTCCCCTTCTGTGCTCCCATATCCCAGCAACAGTTTATACAGAACTTCATGAAAAAGACGGTGAAGATACAAATGGAAAAAATCTCATAGGCTGATAACTCCAGTGGTAATTGAACCTGGCATATTTTCGCTATTCTGGTCTAACTGGGATTTGAATATTTGTTTCCTTCAAGTAAATGTTGTGAAATCCCCTGAAACACAAAACTATGCTGAAAAGGTCCCTAGTGTGCAGAAGAGATTTCATTTACTCATGCAGTGCTTTGAGATTTGATTCTTCACTTAAAGTACTTGATTTCCTTGGGATGATAAGAGATTGTATAAAACCCAAAGGAATGTGGAAACGTTCAACTCCCACTTCTGGATTCATTAAGAAAATGGTATCTGCAGATCTGGTGGGGGATGGGGGGTGTCAATTCTTGGCTTGAGGACCATTAAAAATTAGTGAAAGGTTTCAAGGTGTGTTCAAGAACATAGTTTATTTATACTCAGAGAAACAACCTTTTGAATGATCCAAATCCTTCAGAAAATCTGTACAGTAAGTTGCATGGAACAGTAAACTACGTAGCCTTGTCTTTTAAGAAGTCCTTTGTCAAGCACCCTCCACAACGTATTGGATACCTGTCTTCTCTTCTGAATTTGAGAGGCTATTTTGCCCCCTTCCTTTGGCAAGGCCTACTCTGCATCCGAATTTATCACAAAGTCATTTTCCTTTCTATGCCTTTTCCTCTCATTTTATTTGCTTATCTGTAATAGATTCTGCTGCTTTGTGATGGGTGATGGTAATCAGAGATAGCTGCGTGGCATGCTCCACAGCATCATGTCAGTCCCCACATGCCAGCTCATTTTGAACTATCCAGCTCTTCCCTGAATTACCCGAATTACCCGAATGAATGCGTCTTCCCTTGAATGGGATCTTTCTTTTACTTGTTTGGTTTGTTTTGGGTTTTGGTTTTTTTGGGGGTGGTTTTTTTTGTGTAGCAATGCTGTGTGCATAACTGGCATGGCTACTGCTCAATCTGACTACCAAGCAAGGTATTTTCTGGGGAAAAACCTCAAACTTAGCTGAAGCATCCTCAATTTGAAAGCTTTTTAGGATTATCCTACTGCTCAGCTGCCCATCAGATATATTCACAGATAAAGACTGCAATATCTACTACATCAGTGACTGCATCAGTGGACAAGGGAAGAGCGATGGATATCATCTATCTGGATTTCTGCAAGGCCTTTGATGCAGTCCCCCATAACATCCTTCTCTCTAAGTTGGAGACATATGGATTTGATAGGTGGACTGTACAGTGGATAAGGAACTAGCTGGAGGGTCGCATCTAGATGGTAGTGGTCAATGGCTTGATGTCCAGATGGAGAGGGGTGACAAGTGGTCAGGGATCATACTGGGATGAGTGCTATTTAACATCCTCATCAATGATATAGAGAGTAGGGTTAAGTGCACCCTCAGCAAGTTTGCAGATGACACAAAGCTGAGTGGTGTGGTCGACATGTCAGAGGGACGGGATGTCATCCAGAGGGACGTGGACAAACTAGAGAGGTGGGCCCGTGCAAACCTCATAAAGGTCAACAAGGCCAGTGCAAAGTCCTGCAGTTGGATCGGGACAGTCCTCCTTATCAATACAGGCTGGGGGACGAAGGGATTGAGAGCAGCCCTGCAGAAAAGGACTTGGGGGTACTGCTGGATGAAAAGCTGGACATGAGCCAACAATGCGCACTCACAGCCCAGGAGGCCAGTTGCTTCCTGGGTTGCATCAAGAGTGGCCAGCAGATCAAGAGAGGTGATTCTGCCCCTCTGCTCTGCTGAGACCCCACCTGGAGTACTGTGCCCAGCTCTGGAGCCCTCAGCACAAGAAGGACATGGACCTTTTAGAGCGGGTCCAGCCGAGGGCCATGATGACGATCAGAGGGCTGAAGCACCTCTCCTATGAAAACAGGCTGAGAGCTGGGGTTGTTCAGCCTGGAGAAGTGAATGGTCCAGGGAGATCTTATAGCAGCCTTCCAGTACATGAAGGGTGCCTACAAGAAAGCTGGGGAGGGACTGTTTGCAAGGGCATGTAGCGATAGGACGAGGGGCAATGGTTTTAAACTAGAGCAGGGTAGGTTTAGATTAGACATTAGGAAGAAGTTCCTTACAGTGAGGGTGGTGAGACACTGGAACAGGCTGCCCAGAGAGGTGGTGGAAGCCCCATCCTTGGAGACATTCAATGTCAGGTTTGATGAGGTTCTGAGCAATCTGATCTAGTCAAAGATGTCCCCGTTTACTGCAGGGAGGTTGGATTAGATGACCTTTAAAGGTCCCTTCCAACCCAACACATTCTATGATTCTATTCTATGATTCTATATCTGCAATAATAAAAACTAGAGGCAGTGGAGTGAATATCTTTCTAATTGTGACCCTTTGTAATGAGTTAATCAGAGGTATGCTTGTGTATTCTGTTTTTACTCAAGCTTTGTACTCATCTTCCTTGGTTACTGGCTTATGGTTCGTAAAGCTTTCTCAAGTGGCCTCACTCACTCTTTCCTGGTGGAAAGGCCAGCCACTTACCTGACTAAAATAAGATTTTATGCAGACGGATGTAGCAGTCTGCAAAGCTGAACACATGCCCTGAGATCTTTGCATGAAAGAGTTTTATTTAATATATGATTGCTTGGTACTTAGCATAACTGAGCTAGGGGAGCCACATCTTAAGACAAATGCAAAATAATGGCATTGTTCTTCCATAATACAGAGAAAGCCCAAAAGTTCTAGAGGCAAAAATATGACGAATTTTTAAATACTGCAATGTCAAAACCTTATTTCCCACTTCAGGCAAGTTACCAGACACATTCTGCAGATCACGAAGAACTTCCTAAGATGAACAAATAACAAAGCTGACAGCAAATACAAGGGCTGTTCATCATGACATAGTAACTATAAAGAAAACATGAGATTGAATTGGTTCAAGCAAGTAGTTGATAACATAAAGATGACAACTTATTACCATCTAAATGTTGTGGCTGGAGGCAGGTTAGCAATAGTCATGTATGTATAAGTCATTAGGATTTCTTTGTGGTAGCCCTGTAAGTTATACACAGGCATACTTTTAGGGAAATCACCTTTTTGCACTCCTGTAGATTTTATGCCAAATAAAAAAGCAAGGAGGCAAGCAGAATTATTCTTGTTTATGTAGCAATTTTAAGAAGCACGAAGGAGTCTCATAATTTTTAAAAAAACAAACTAAATCATATTATGTCAAAATGAATTAATGTATTCAAAAGTTATGATATCCAGCCTGTTGTCTTGGCCCTCAGAAGGCACACTTTACCTAATGGCTACTGGAGGAGGGCTGGGAGGCTCCTTAATAAACACATTTGCACACATTTTGGTGTATGCCTGGTATTAGCCAAGTGCGTAAGAATCTCACTAAATTAAGACATCTGTAGGGATGATATGCGAAGCTGTTGGAGTGCAGTATAGCCCATATTCAAAAATGCTAATCGGTATTAACCCACATGAATTAATGAATAATTAACAAGCAACAATCTCTTCAAATTTAGAGAAGATATTTTCAAATCTTTCAGTCCTCTCAGATTAGATTACGATCTCTTGAACAAGCAGTTTTTCAGAAACCCCAGCCAGAAACCCTTCTTATTTCCAGGACATCAGATTCTTCCTATCTGATTCAAGATTATTTTCACCATTTAAAAATAAATTACCCAGCAAAATTATTTTAATGTAACCAAGTAATAGAAGATAATTTTTCAGTTAAAAGTTCAGGGAAATCTGATTGACAGACATATGTGTGACAAGACTACAAATCCAGCTTTAAAGCTCCTATGACCAAGTGAAAATCATGCTGACTCAGTACAATCTAACTCTGTTGTTTCAAATCTGGTAAAAAAAAATCTGATGGGTTAACCTTTATAATCAGCAGGCTTTATGGCGACTCCCTAGCAACCAGCATGGAGCCACTGTATTCTCCACAAATGAGATCAGGTATCCATTCTTGATCCCGAATAAATTTGTGCTACTGGCAAAGGAGGCGAGTACAGACCCCATCTCAATGACTGTGGAACCATGGCCTAATTGTAGTAAATACTGAAAAATCTCTACACGCAACAAACATACAGAACATCCAACAGAGTGAAATTCATGCAAAAATACATTAAAGCCCTTAAAATAATTAAGATATCCACTTCCTAGAATAAGAGACTTCCAGTGCTTTGAAAGACAAAATGTAGCAGAAAAGAACTCACGTAAAAGAACAGTTCTGCCACATTTAGTTTCTTTATGCCAAACAAAAATAAATTTCACAAAATAGCAAAGGTCTACTTAGAAAAAAAACTGAAAGGGAATGTCTGATCTCATAGGCAACCAAACTGAACATACTTTGGATTTCTGTTGACTCTGCTACTCTGTCAGCAGGAATGTAGAATGCAGCTTTCACCATTAAACCAGGGCTAACCATGTGCACGCACTCAAAGCAAGGCTAACACAAGTGTCCCCCCACTTCCAGACCCAGGTACATTCCCATACCTCAAGAAACAAAATAGAGCAAACCTTTACTTCAGTGTAAAACCTAAATAAAAGGCTGCACTTACAGAATCTTTACAGAGGTCACCTGGGACACAAATGCTGCTGCTTCATGACGAAGAGCACAGGTAATGCATTTCTGTAGATCTATGACTTCACAGCAGATGATCCTTTTGGCCGGTGACTCCAAATAGCTCTGGATTCATTTGACACGCACCAAGCATGCTACTGACTGTCACTCAAAAGGAGGAAGAGCTATCAGTTAAGTCCAACTCCATGGTTCAAAAGACTCCCTGCTCAGATTATTTTCTCCTTTGGCACAGGATTTGACTCATGGTCCAATTTTTTTATCATTAGTGAAATTCACTGTAAGAGAAACAACTCATGAAATCAAAAAAACCCTGAAGCAAACACTTTTTCCTCTCTTAAATCGAAGCCACTGTGCCAGTCTGAAAAGCCCTCGTGACAATGTGAGCCCAAGAGAGAACAATGTCATAGTTGCCTACGATAAATTATAGAAAATGAAATTAGTATTTCATGAGTGGGAAAGCAGAAGTCTGACAGCAAACCAAGGTTCTGCCAGGACCATTCCAAAACAAGCTAGAATGAGCAACCAGAATACAAATAAAATTGTGCAACTCTTGATGACCTTTTGGTGGCCCATCTAAGTCACCTGCAGAATTGTATGAAAGGAGAATGGTGAACTTTTTTTTAAATGAACACTGATGCATTTCCTACCGGCTGTGTCATTTCTCAAGGAATGTACGTGGATTTGCAAGAGGAGCTTATACTTAAAAGTTGAAGCCCAATTCTACAGCCCACAGCTTTCCAAGTGGAAAGGCAAGTTGTGACACTCGCATGCATGCATACCTGGTCACAAGCTCTTCTCATTTTCCTTCAGTTGTACCCCATTGTTCTTGCTCAAAATTTCACATGATTTCCAAGGATTTGTTTTCTCCATCATATCACTGGTGCTGCAGTTTGCACTTCATACACACTGTTAGGTAGCTCTAGCAACTTTACAAAGTTGCATCTTCTAGCATTATGAGCCAGAACCACTTCTTTCAACAATTTCTGCCCAGTGAGTCATAAGCCCCTGTACCAGCATGGTGAGTCACCATAGCTTCCCTACTGTGACTACCATAAAAAGAAATCACCATTCCTTTATTAACATTAAAGAGTTGATAAGGACGGCTTTTGATATGCTTAAATTTTACTTTGTGCATTACTCTAAAAGAATGGAATTTAGATTTGTTTTTAAATGAATTTATGCATTCTGGTTATAAAAAAAGTCTTCTATTTTACATTTTATTTTCAACAGCTCGCTTTCTGCTTACAAAAATGCCCTGCTTAAAGCACATTAAAATGGTGAATCAGAAAACAGATGCTCTAATTTTCTTTCTAAATAAATTTACAAAAAATGAAAGAAAATGTAATAAAAAGATAAAGCCTTCATAGAGAATTGCAGCAATTATATCTCCACAGCTACAATATAACCCAAAACTTTGCACAGGCTTTGATTATTGAACCATGGCTGAAGTGAATAATTTGGCTTTCACTAAGAAAACAAGCACATTCATTCTCACCACAATGGAGAGAGGCAGTTTTAATTAAACCTTATCCAAAGACGAATAAAGAATAAACTCAATACCCATTTCACAGGACTCTATTTTCATCTGTTTAGTTTAAGCTTGCCATGTTCATGCAATAATTAACCACTGTCTAAGAAATGCTGGAGTTGTGTTAATGTTGGTAAAGATTTAATTAATTCAATTATCTGGAGAGTATTGAAAGCTCAACACACTACCAATTTCTTCAGGCTTTATACATACCTCAGATCAAAATATATCAAACTGAAATAAAGTGAACAAAGTAAACTTACTATTTCACTTCAGCTACTGAATGAGTGTGTGTTTAATAATTTTATTACTCTCATTTCAAAATGAGGTTTCAGAAACAGAATATGTAAGCTGTGACTTGCCCATTCTTGCAGATCAACTCTTTTTTTATCCTAAGTCTGCTTATAAACATATTTTAAACAAAATTAAGTTTACTTCGGAAAAGAAAACCCAGTACTTCTTTACACAGGAGAAAGTATAGTTCCTTTTACATTCCCCCTCCCTCCCGCCCCCCATTGCCTACATATTTTATGTCTTTCATGGAAAGTGAGGCATTTAAAAAGCATTGAAAGCAGTGACACAGACAACTGTTTCAATCTGTCAGACAGCATGGACAGACAGTAGGGATCATTTCAGAAAATAGAGTGGCCCCCCAGCAGCCTGACCTTCCTGGTGGGAAAGTGAACACAGCGCGGTGCTTGACAAGCTCACCAACAAAGGAGTATATTTAGTTCCCCCAAATTCTGACACGCTTCTCACAGGAAAAATGCAAACCAGGATGATGCGTTGTTGGCTACTGCTAACAAAGGGTAATTTCTAATTAGGGATTGCACCATTACCGCAAAACAAAAAGGAAGAGATGAAAAGTGAAAACATTACTTCACTACACACAAACTACAAGTGTTGGAGTGAGCCCGGTTCCTATTTTTCAAAACTGTTCAACTCCATATTAGACGCTGTTTGAGATAGGAGCCCTCTGGATCTGTACATGCAGCTCCTGCTGCTTTCAGTGGGAATGGAGCCCAGGAACGGGAGGGAGCATTAGGAGATCTCCCTCTTTGTGTTACTAAAATATTATCATTACATATTCTTTAGAGGGGATGGTTGAATAAACCACATTCACTTTCCTGTAAGGTTTAAATGACAGGTTTATTACTACCGAGGCCCATCCTCTGCTTACCCAACACTGTGTTTCAGAGTATGAGTTCTTTATAGCCAGCAAAAGCTGCACAAAGATGGCCAGCGTATGAGAAAGGCACATGAGTTTATTTCCTTGAGGAGGTAAGAACCATAGGAGAATGTTACCACTTATGAAGTAATAAAAACTTACTCGTTAATATGTAAGTAACTGTTTTGAAATTGCATACTACATTATACCCACGTTGGATTCAAGCTGTCTGAATGTCTCTGCAGGCAGTCAAAAACTACTTTATGGATAGCACTGCTATGCTTCCCAGAAGTAAATACCATTTGGGAAATAAACCTCATTAACACACTGTACCTTATTTTCTACTACTTACATCAATTGAAAAAATATAAACACTTTAAGGAATAAATTAAACTAGTAAGGGAAGGTGTGAACTGCGCATTGAGTGCCAGCTGATGCCTCCATTCAGCTCCTGGTTTTGGCCAATATTTGACCTCCCCTTCCAGTTTTCTCTAGGGTGGTAGAGAAAGGGAGATGCTGAAATTCATTCAGGCTTTTCTTGAGTCCAGATGGCAGATAATGCTCAGCAAGCAACTGGAGACAGCACGTTTCCCATCAAACACCTCCCCTTTCTGGCACTTGGTTTTTAAGTTGCAGCAACATTCTGAGGATCAGCAGTGCCCTGGTGCTCTACAGTCCATCCCACGCAGACTTGCTTCTGCCTGGTGTTTCTGTGAGGTTTTATGCCAACCATGTGGGAGTAAAAATACCTAATAGATTATTAAATATTTAATGATTCACATTTACCATAGCTGAGCACAAACTGAGCTGAAACACCAACGTCTGTCTCTGAGTGAGCATAAGGAAGTATCTGAGGTAAAAAAAAATACCCCGAAGAAGTCACAGCATGTACAACTGAGAGTCAAATTTCTTTGAATGTGTAGTCATTTATTAATATAAAGAGGATTGCAAATTTTTTCCTTAATTATAACTATTAAACAACTGCAGAGTGAACATAAATATATCCATACAGATATATCCAACTTCATATTCTTCATATTGCTTCATCTTCTTTCTCAGAATTGGACCAAGCCTTAAAGATAGTACTAAGTTTTATTATAGAAAATTCAAGTTATATTCAAGCAAGGACTTTGCTGACCCTTACACTCAGAAAGCATGACAGGAAAATATATGTTGCTTTACAATGACTATTAGCTACAAAGCTCATTAAAAAGTGAGCTAAATATGCACAGATATATTTATAGAAAAAATTTTATAGTCTTATGTAAACTATTTCCACAAGTAATGAGATCTTTATGTGCACGACATAAATAATTAGACACTAAAATCATTAAGACTATGGTGACCACAGAAAACTTACAGCATCCAAAAGCAAAAGCCAACGATTTCAGGTGCTATCCTGTTAGATGGCCTATTTGGTCACTAAATATTAATCGCATTCCTGAGATGATGCACTTTCTTCCATGTGAAAGCCTTGGAAGGTCATAGTATACACTGTAAGTGTATAGTCATTCCAAGGAGGAGTAATTTGTCTGCCAACACTTTTAAATAGATTCTGGTTTTGAAACACAAATCACTTATTTTATCTGGAAAAGTTCTAAGGATGGACTAGGTCTGCTACAGAATATCTACAAAAGAGATTTAGTTTAGGGCTTCTGGCTCATTTTTCAGGTGAGAAAAAAATATCAGAAAGTGCAGAAAAGATCTTAGTAGAGGCACAATCTTTTATCTCAACTAAATTTTAAACCACTGTTTTTATTTGGCAGGAAACTGTCTATCTGCTTAACAAAGAACTGTTTTGGAGGAGGCAGCAATAATTTGGCTGCCTTAAGCCTGAAGGGTATCTGATTTTTGTGCTCTCTCCCCTTTGAGAACATAATTCTCCTGTTTTTCTCCTAGTTTGAAAACATTTTGTGATATATGAGTTCAGCCGAGAAGCATCAGGGAACTTTGTCTACACCAAAAAAAAGAATCTTAGCGTATTTTGTGCAAATAATGAAAAGAACTTGTGCAGTTTTGCAGTGCAAGTCATTTTTACCACACAAATTCTCAGCTTTTGTGTTAGCAAAGAGCAAGACTTTGAGTTTTTCAGTTTAGAAGATCCTGAGGCAGACAATAGTGTGTAAACAATCCCAAAGTATATAACTTTACTAGAACAACCTCCAGTCTGTGAGCAAGGGCTTCAGAAAGGCCCCTTCATCAGATTGCCTTCTGTTCTTCACACTGAACAAAGCCTTGGCTGACAATACCAAAATCTCCTCCTTTCTTCGGATTAAACCCCCTTTGCAGGAGCAGTATGCAAATGCTATACGTGTTTCCCTTGCCGAGGCTACTCTAACCCAGCTATCTTTTCACTGTCTATTTTACTCTGGCAGACCATCCTACCGGCTGACAGGGAGACCAGCCTTCCAATTCAATATCTTTCACAACACTGACAGTTGGATGCTGGAGCCTGCCATGAACTCTAAAAGGAGCTCATTTAGTCATAATTAACTATTCCCTGCATATTTCCTAAGGTATGGTAATTGTGCTAAAAGCCAACAAGTGAAGCATTCATTCTGGTTTTCTTTTAAACTTTTATTTTTCCACAGCAGTCCCTTCCCCCCACCTCCTTTTTTTTTTTTTTCTTTTTCTTTTTCTTTTTCTTTTTCTTTTTCTTTTTCTTTTTCTTTTTCTTTTTCTTTTTCTTTTTCTTTTTCTTTTCCCCAAATCATTCCTTTCTTTTTCTCCTCCCTGGAAACATTTAGAGTAAAGAAAAGGAATGACGGTGGAGATAGGGAGCTGCAGAAAACTGTGATGTAGGCAGTTCAAAAGGCAAAGCCTGCCATACGATACAGGACCCCATGGCAGCACTGAGCTATTCAGCTGGATAAAACATAAAGAAAAATGAAATGAGTAGAATAAAGCTATGTCATTAATGTAGAATGATGAACATCCTATTTGGGTAACAGAGAGCCATGAATATACATTTCTAATTCCTTAGATATGGTGATAAGTGATCTCTGTTTCCATTAGCACCAGAGTATATGTATTTGACCAATGTAAAATCTTCTAAAGTTATGCAGATGGAATGCACTTTGCACACTACTCACCCTCCCTCCCCACACACTGACTCCCACTGCATGTGGTGGGGGTTCTCACAGGAATAAAGCATGATGCATCCAGACCTATATACGTATACAGACCGTGTTTATCGCTGTTGAGATGGAAAGCCTTGGGAAGCCGACATGGATTATTTACCTTAAAAGGCAAAATATGTCGTCATGTCTGCCCTTAGCTGTTTTCTGGTTTAGGTTAAATGAATGAAGGGCCGACAGCACTCCCTGTTTACTTACTGACTTTGCATCTGCTGGAATTCTGTTGCCTTTCAGAAAGTATGGGACTTAGAGATGATCAGGGGCTGGAGCACCTCTGCTATGAAGACAGGCTGAGAGAGCTGGGGTTGTTCAGCCTGGAGAAGAGAAGGCTCCGGGG
>JAOXJK010000012.1:24347417-24376284 GCA_025774025.1 Xenus cinereus | reverse complement strand
AACTTCATTTATATTAGCAAAGACAAAGAAAGAATTGTGCTGGGTGTCTCAAAGTACTGATCTCTGTTAAAGTTGTACTGAGCTTCCTATAATTATGTACCAGAATATGGTTTGTCATGGGGTAGCAACAAGATTCCACAAAAGAATTTTTTTTTTAAATATATGTTTACTGAAGGGATATAAAAATGTTGTAATGTTGTTTGGTTAGAATAAACAACCTGTAATCCTAGAAACAAGCTGGCATTAAGCTGTTAACATATTATACCATCAGACATTACCTGATATTTGGAAGTCAACACAAGTTTATTGATTTTTATTATTACTCATTCTAGTTTCCCTACGCTTCCACAATGTGTTGACATTGCATGCCAATGTGGTCAACAAAAAAAAAAGCACAACTCACAACTTAAATTTTACCACTATGGATGTGTGAAATGATCTCTTGTGCAGTAGCAAATATTGTCTGTTGATCAGTACAGATAACCTCTGTGTAAGTTACATAGGAGAGTCACATAAATGATGCATTAAGGGCTGGAAGTTGCTTAAAAATAAGACCCCCCAAATACATTTCCTCACTCCGTTAAACAGCAAATAATATGAGTCTAGCCTTGTTTCTTTCTTTCTTAATAGTCTTGCTGCCACTCAGCTTTCATCTTTCATTAAGATACCCGCTGGTTCTGCTTTAGGTGCAATGTAGCATAATGACACCGAAAGCAGTATAAGGACTTCACCACACTGCACTTTTTGTCTATTACAAACACTATTTTACTAGAGTTAATATCTGCCATAAGGATGGACGTGTCTCCACTATGACACTTTCTGGAATAATAAGATCAAGACGAGTATGTACCATCTGACACCAGATCTCTTTTTATAGCATTGCTTGTCTTTTGCTTATTGTGACCACACCCAGGTTTTTTCTTTACAATTTTCTGCTTTAAGTCAGTAAACTGTCTCTTAGGCTGTTATAAAGAATGTCAATGAGCTATAACTGGAGTGTAAGTAGCGTAAATAGAGCTTGTGGCTCATGCCAATGATGCAGTTTAGTATTCATAGTATCAGATGATCAAGGAATTGTTGTCTAGTATTTTCTGCACTTCCTAAGGAGGTTAAGAATAAAACCATTTAACTCCTTACACAGATCTGAAAACTGGAACTACCTAAAATAAGCCCATGTCTCATTGTGAGAGAAAGGACACTCCTGAACTGGCTATAATAACAGTATGTTCCATCTCATACTCTCATAGACATAATAAACTTTTGCCCGTTTTCTCAGGAAATTGGCCTTAGGTAAAAGACAAGAAAAGACACAGGGCATAGTACGAGAAACTCATCTTTAAAGTGAGGTCTTCAAGAAGCCTCTTTGAAGCCTCATAACAACCTACCAGTATCTGAAGGGAGCCTACAGGAGAGCCGGAGAGGGACTCTTTGTCAAGAAGTGTAGTGACAGGACAAGGGGTAATGGTTTTAAATTGGAAGAGGGGAGATTTAGATTAGATATTGGGAAGAAATTCTTTGCTGTGAGGGTGGTGAGACACTGGAACAGGTTGCCCAGGGAAGTTGCGGCTGCCCCATCCCTGGAGGGGTTCAAGGCCAGGCTGGATGGGGCTTGGAGCAACCTGGTCTGGTGGGAGGTGTCCCTGCCCATGGCAGGGGGGTTGGAATTGGCTGATCTTTAAGGTCCCTTCCAACTCTAAGTGTTCTATGATTCTATGAACTCATTTTACTTATAGTCACATATTCGTGATTCTGCTTTCACTTTTTAGTAGCATCCACCTATCTTTAGCACATATACCCTTACACTACAGTTGCTTTAAACTTATAGAATAATTTAGAATAAAAAGACTTTGCAATTTTTGTTCTCCAAACACTAGAGTATAACCAGCTTTTAAAGAATGAATCTTAATGTTCAAGAGTAAGCTCAGTAGAATGTTTCCAAAATCCTTTTTCCCTTCATTTATTTGGAGACTATACCAAATTTGCAGATCAACGTAGTTTGTAATGGCAGGCCAAAACAGAGTAAGAGCCAAGCTAACAAGATATTGTTGGGAATCTTAATGGAAAGTAATTGAATATGCTATTCAAACCAAGATGATCAACTAATTTATCATCATGGTCTGGGATTTTTGTTTTCTTAGGGGAGGAGATTTGGAGGGAGTTGTTTGTTTAACTTCTGTGCATTATTGTGATCACAACACACAGTGCATTAACAACAGAAATTCAGAACATCCGCTAAAAGTTCTCTCAATAGACAGGAGCTGAAAATTTTGATGCTACCACAATGTTAGCAAGAAACTATGCTTATTTCATGCCTACAAAGTAAGTGAGAAATATCACATAGATAAGAAGCTTTGCGGATTTCACCTTGTGGAGCTCCGCTTTTTCTTCCTGCAGTGTTCCAGCTGCTCTCGAGCAGCACTGCTTCCTCCAGTCCTGCAGCTGGAGATGTTTTTCTACTTCCTATGCTTCTATAAGGACCCATGTATTCAGACTGAGCTGCATTTACTCTCTGACTTCAACAGTAATTCACAGAATCACTCTGCTCCATTGAGGCACATTTCAAACATCTTTCTAATTCTCCAGGTGTGCTGCAGTTTCTCTCCCCTGCATTTAGGAGTCTGGTAGAAGGAGAGATGACTATGTCCTGCTGTCTGGTGACATAAGCGATGCTGTGGCTTATTAGTAAGATTCCTACTTTCGGTATCCTACAAGCTGGAACAGAAAATTGTTGTTTGGAGGTGATTTTGGGGAGTGAGGAGTACAGCCTACAGAAAAAAGCAAGTCCAGGACTTGAAAATTGAGTCTCAGTGTTTTAAATTCTCTGAGGAAATATGGCATAGATTAATGATCCAAAAGCAACTCTCCATTTACTAAGAAAATCAAAATCAAGACTTATGCATAAAGTTCCTGGTCAAGGATTTTGACCAGGTCAAGTCTTTCTTCAATGTGCATCACTCTATCTAAACATATCTCCTTTAAGATTTAGTAATATATGTAAATAGCTTGTGGGATATTTAATGTGAAGGTAGGATTTAGTTTAAAAAAAAAAGACAGAAAATAAAGTGGTGAGGCAAAGTCTTACCAAATGATTTTGAGAGAGATACTAGTTTACTTCTACCCATGGTTAACAAAGATGGAAAAGATTAAAAAGTGAGTGATATCAAAGTCAAAGACTACAGACACATACTAAAAAAAATTACATGGCCCAATCCTAGGTTCAACTTGTGGATTGTTTTATACTGCCCTATTTAATTTGAAATATAATACACAAAACGAGTTGAAATGCTACTTATTGAATCACATTTCATCAACAGCTGCTCATGTTACATAGAGCTGTTTAGATGACCTCAAGCCTCACTGGATTTTTCCAACATTTGCTACACATCCACCCCCCTCAAAAAGAGACATAGGTAATTTAAACAGCAAGTGTTTTTACACACAAGTAATGATAAAAGGAGTAACTGACACTGAATATGGATCATGTGTTAGAGCTTCTTTCTGGCTGAAAAGTGATTAACAAAGATGGGCAACCTCGCAGAATGCACATTAGCAAGTTCCAGTGATTTCTCAGAAATTTGGGAGAGAAAAGAAGAGATTTACAAATCAGATGATGAATATGCAATTCTCTCACTCAGTGCTCTTGCTTGATCTTCCCTAGAGAGCCAAGAAACAAAACAGGATTCATTTCAGACAGAAAAGTCAGGATTTGCGTGAATGACAAACAACTGCAGGAATAGTAAGTTGGAAGGACAGTAAGCCATTTACTAATTCCTTCCTGGCTCCTATTCTTCATTTGGATTATGAAGTTCCTAGAAGCTAAGTAAACACCAAGTCAATTTGGAAAAACCAGAAGTTGTCTGGTTAAAAAAAGAAATTACGAGAAATGGTTAAATTCCTTCTCTGTTTCAGGTTACACTTCTTTTACTTGCCAGAAAATGTAGATATGTTGAAAATATTAGTTGCTTAACTATTTTCTTCTAATTCTGAGTGATAACTTCTTTGGTCATGAACCTAGGACATGCACAGGTCACTGACCTGTGTCACACAGTCCTAGGAAAGATTTATTTGCGCTTGCCTGACTTTGTAGCCAAAACATCCTTCTGCTCGTGTCCAAGCAGCAGCTGCTAGGTGCAGATAGACATGATAAGATGCCACAGGTCTCTCAAATATATCTCAGGGTTAAAGTCTAGCAGGTCTGTCCAATGCTTATTGATCCTTGATTTTACTCCATTGAGGTAATGCACTTGGAGATTTCCCAGAGAGCTTGCTCTCTTTTCCCAACAGAAGTTTAATGTTCAAACTCCATTCAAATAATTTAAATGTGTATCACTTCCCCAAACAAAGCACCAGAGCAGACATTGAGCAGTGAGTACCTCCTGAACTTTTCAAACTAATTTCCAATTTTTTACTTAAATAGTAGTTGGGCACCTGCACAGCTACCCAAGGTGGGGAAAATTCTCCCATGGGATCTGCAGAGAGGACATTTTTATTCAGATGTTCTGCTGTCTTTACTGAACTTTGCAAAGGACTGAGCCTGTGCATTCATTAGCAGAGAGCAGGCAGCCAGTATTCACAGTGCCTATCTGAAAGAACTTTACACTAAAAAGTTATCTGAAAGGTAAAGAATGCGTGTGTTTACAGTGCTTTGGTAACTCTTGTTTTTGTCAAACTAGAAGACTATGCTGAGCTTTATATATGAAATACAAAACAGAAAACACTCAACTGTTAGTCTCAGTACAAATATTTTGATTAAGAAAGTCCATTTAAAAAAGTGTGATTCTGATTCACGTTAGGTGGAGAAAGGGAAATTCAATAGCCTGTGGTTACCCAATAAAGCAAACCCTGGCTACTCCATTACCAACTTAAAAACTTTGATGGATGGAGAAAAATGAAAGATGAAAAAAAATCGTCAAAGATCTGAACACTAAGCAAACATTCCTCAGCATTCAACCAAGAGACAGCTTAAGCATAAGCTGCAAACTTCTGAGAAGTACACATTAAATATATTGAAGTCAAAATTCCTTAACAAGAAGAAATACAGTTTTCAAAACAGTTCTTCAGGAACAGCTTGCAGCCTTTAAATCTCATTTACTCAGCCTGAGATGGTATTGTTGTGTCTACATCAGCTCTGATAAGGGAGACAGCCCTACTCCCATTGAAATCTATGGCATTCTCCCATTGTCTTCAGGACAAGCAGAGCTAGACTCAAAGATTCAAAAGGATACCATGAAAAAAGACTCTGGAAGATACCATGATCCCATCTTATTTTTTTAACATTTCTAAAAAAAAACTATGGGGAGAAAAAAAATCTATGCAGTTCATTTCTATTGATATGCAATATGCCTTTTATATGAAAATACAGAATAGTGAAGCAAATGAATAGTTAGCAATATTAATAGCCAGGGGCTAGCTAAACTGCCTGGGATGAAGAGCTTGCCTGCAATTTTACTGCTACAGTATGTCTTGGAGAAGACTAAGCATTTTGTAATGCTGATACTTTAAATAAGCATTCTTTAAGTCTGTGACAGGCAGCAGACCCTGTAGTCTTCATTTCAGATTAAATTTTATACTCGAAACCTAAACGCTTTATTTATAAATCCATACTTTCTAAGGGTATGTAGTCTTTCCTGGAAATGAACTTGTAGCATGCAAGTGGAATTGCATTCTGATTTTACACAGTCTGACAAGGCATTAAAAATGGGCTCTGTTGTAATTCAACTTGCAACAGAAACATGCCTTTTTACAACAGCAGTTTGCATAAAAACCTCAACTCCACTGCATCCCGAAAGCAAAACACTGCCCCATGTTAATAATGAATGCAGCTCATATCTACCACATTCTGTTAAATTGCTAAAATTGCCCAGATAAACCATTTGAGAGTATGTCAGGTTTAATTAATACAACATGACCTGATCATTTCCACAGTTGGGAAGAAAGAAGTTGGCATTCTTTAAATCCAGAGCTCAACCTGGAGATTATGCTAAGTTGCTTCATTCATAGTCCACACTCCTCCGCACATGTCAGGAGGACAGCATTTGTCCCCTCTAGTGATAAACAAATTATACATTAAATCAATTCCACTTCACAATAATTTTCCCTATTGGGTATTATCTTTCCTCTTCTGTTCCCTCCAGTTAAGCTTGCATCCTGTAACTTGCTAATGAGCTGGGGGCTTTCTGTTTCAGGTGGCACCCCCTGCCTCGAAGTCATGACATTTCCCATTTCGAATGCTGCTGGCATTTTTCGACAGCTCCTGCTAACTAGCCTTTTTGACCTGCACTAAGAGGAACTCATCTGATCGAATCCTCTAACCTGCCAATCATGTCAGCAAATGATCTTCACAGTCACTCCCGAGGCAGGAGGTGGGAAAAAAAGGGAGGGCGAAAGAGGGGGAGCGAGAGAGAAAGCTCGTGAGGTTGTGATGGAGGATGCAAGCAGGCAGCCTCTGCAGCTACCTAATGAGAGCTCTTCTAGTCTCTGAGGCAGCTGAAACACTGAAGAACTGGTGGGGAAATTAGGACAGAACTGAATGTCTGCTGCTGCAATTACTGATTTCTTTTCACCCTGAGATCATTTTGAGAGCAATACCTCTAAGATGTGCAATTTTCTGAAGAACAAGTTAATTTTACCATATAAATAGAAAAGATATATTTTTCCCTTCCACCATAAATATGCAAGCCTCATAATTCTGCTCTGCCAAATGGTGTTCTTTACAGAATTAATTAGGAGTTGTAAGCTCGTTAAATAACCATCTTCACCTAGGGATGATTATGAATATTTTTTGTTGTTGATGCAAGCCATAAAGAGCATTTTTGACCTAATTTAAATTCTGGCAACATTTACACCTCTGTATTTACAAGTGTCTGCACACAGATACATAAAACAACAAATACAGTATCTACATAATCTAGATGTGACTTTATCGCTGAAACCAAGCAGAGTCATGAGAATGACTCAGTTGTTTTGATTTTCTTCATTTTATGATGTGACAGATTACTTACTGCTAAATCTTTCAAGCACACACAGAGATTTAATTGTTTAGGTTTTCTTTTCCTTCAGATAACTACTTTTGTTCTTAATCAAACTTAGCAGGTGGCCTGTAAGCTAAATAGATTTTAATACACATGCAATGCAGATACTGAACAAGGGAGGTATTAAGAGAAATTGTACAGTAAAAATTTCAGGAAGAAAACTTAAATAAAATGGCTTATACCATGCTGTTACCGTATTGTTACAATATACATGCCAGAAAATATAATGCACAATCAGTCCTTATATTAATGTCAAAATATGGTTACAGAAATGGCTGTACAGAATTAATAGCTAGGTACTAATGGCAGAGAATGATCACCCATAATTACTAATTCAAAATACACATATGCTCCAAAACAACATTAATAATTTATAATAAGAACACAAAATTATGGAAATACCCAATTCTGTTTCCACTTCATAAAATATCTGAAGATACTGTTTCAATGTTATTCTTCTATATCATATATTTTTATTGGAGAATTTAATATTTATTCCTGGTTTGGTTTTGGTTTTCCTCCTCAGACTTCTCATAGTAATTTAACAATAGAAGCATGTGGGACAGCCATCCACCCTCACGTCAGCTTATGGGACAGAATAAATCAATATATTTTTATTAACTGAGTTGTAAACTATTGTGAGGAGATTCTTGCCTAAAAACGCAGCAACTATGAGTATTCAGTGCACATTTACTTTAATGGCTGTTGCCTGCGGAGACAATTTTGCAGTGGCTGGTTTAGTTTGTTTCATAGAGAATCAGGCAATGTAAACTAGAGGCCCAAAATAGCAACAAAAAGCTCGCTCTCCACAGAAACAATTCTGGTATGTGGCATTACTAAAATTCATTTTTGTTTATGATTTGGCTGAAAGCAAAATGTTCTGTTAATTCTGAATGCTGCAAACAATGCCTGAGAGGTGATGCTTCTCATTAGCTTTGCTGTCTCTCTGGGTTACGGGCCATGTCTCAGCGCTGGAAGCCTCTGCTTTGTCTGCAGACCTCAGTTTCTCCCCTTCAGTGGTTCCACTTTTCCTCTTGGACAAAGCCTAACTGAGGAGTCACATGAGGAAATAATCCTCAAGGAGAGGTAACTGTCCATAGGAGAACAGGGAGAGTTTAGACCGGCCTTTGCCTCCCTCCCAGTCATTGTCATTTATACATTGTCCTCTCTGCATTCAACTGTCATCCCAGACTATTGGCCCACTGCAACTCAAACAGCCTTTCATGCCTACACACTTCTTAAAGCATCAATGGACCACAAAGACCGTCTAGTGGGAATCGCTTGCTATCCTAGTGTTAATAATACAATACAGTGCACTTAGGGCACAGAGGATGCCACCTTCTGGATCCTAAATCTAAGAACAAACAAACTGGAAAGACACATAAACAGATCTGCAACTGACTACACATATTTATGCAAATATCACTAATTATCTTTCCTATAGCATAAGCGACTGTTAAATTAAAAACCTCTACATCAAAATTTTTTTGAAAATGAGTCTTCACAGTGCTGAAGGCAAGTTATCATGCATTAGAAATGAACTGAAAATAGGCTCTAGACTATGCAATGGTACAAGAAAATACACTATTATCCCTTGACAATATTTCATCCGTAACAGTAGTAATGCTTCTGTTTTCTTCTGCCAGGTCTGCAGCTGATTCGGCCACAAAACATTGCAACTTAAATAAAAATCATGCCAGTAAGTATGTAGCCACCAGTTTCACACAGAGCAACATGGAGTACGTAATTGCAAGGAAGATATCAATCTCTCCTAGCCATGGAGGTTTAAAGTACTTGTCCAAGTACTAACACCTACCAAGCACAGTAAGTAATAACAAATGTGAAGTCCTGGTGGAGGGACAACACAGCAGGGCATAAGGAATCCAGGAGGTGCCTGGAGTGCCTTGATGAGAACTTACTTCTCTAAATGACAGAGGAGCCAATGAGGAGAGGTGCTATGCTGGACCTTGTTCTCACCACCAAGGAGGGGCTAGTGGGGAATGTGAAGCTCAAGGGCAGCCTTGGCTGCAGTGGCCATGAAATGGTAGAGATCAAGATCCTTAGGGCAGTGAGGAGGGCACACAGCAAGCTCACTACTCTGGACTTCAGGAGACCAACTTGGGCCTCTTAAGGGATCTGCTTGGTAGAGTATCATGGGATAAAGCCGTGGAGGGGAGATGGACCCAAGAAAGCTGGTTAATATTCAAGGATCACGTCCTCCAAGCTCAGAAGCGATGCATCCTAGCAAAGAGGAAATCAGGCAAAAATGCCAGGAGGCCTGCACAGATGAATAAGGAGCTCTTGGCCAATCTCAAACACAAAAAGGAAGTCTACAGAGGGTAGAAGCAAGGACAGGTAGCCTGGGAGGAATGCAGAGAAATTGTCTGAGCAGCCAGGGAATGGGTTAGGAAAGCTAAAGCTCTGATAATAGAATTAAATCTGGCCAGGGACATCAAGGGCAACAAGAAAAGCTTCCACAGGTATAGGTCAGTGATAAAAGGAAGACTAGGGAAAATGTAGGCCCTCTCTAGAAGGAAACTAAAGACCTGGTCCCCCAGGACATGGAGAAGGCTGAGGTACTCAATGACTTTTTTGCCCCTCAGTCTTCACAAGCAAGGGCTCTAGCCACACCGCCCAAGTCACAGAAGGCAAAGGCAGGGACTGGGAAAATGAAGAAGTGCCCACTGTAGGAGAAGATCAGATTTGAGACCATCTAAGGAACCTGAAGGTGCACAAGTCCATGGGACCTAATTAGGTGCATCTGCACCACTGAGGGAAGCGGTGGATGAAGCTGCTAAGCCACTATCCATCGTATTTGAGAAGTCGTGGGTGTCCAGTGAAGTTCCCACTGACTGGCAAAGGGGAAACATAACCCACATTTTTAAAAAGGGAATAAAGGAAGACCCGGGGAACTACAGGCCAGTCAGTCTCACCTTTGTGCCCAGCAAGATCATGGAGCAGATCCTCCTGACAACTTTGCTAAGGCACATGGAAAATAAGGAGGTGATTTGTGACAGCCAACATGGCCTCACTAAGGGCAAATGGTGTGTGACAAAGTTGGTGACCTTCTACAACGGAGTTACAGCATTGGTGGATAAGGGAAGAGCAGCTGAAATCATCTACCTGGACTTGTGCAAAGCATTTGACATTGTCCCGCGTGACATTCTTGTCTCTAAATTGGAGATACATGAATTTGGTGGATGGACCACTCGGTGGATAAGGAATTGGTTGGATGATTGCACTCAAAGAGCTGCAGTCAACAGCTCAATGTCCAAGTGGAGACCAGTGACAAGTGGCATTCCTCAAGGGTCAGAACTGGGACCAGTGCTGTTTAACGTCTTTGTCGGCGACACGGACAGTGGGATCAAGTACACCCCCAGCAAGTTTGCTGACAACACCAAGCTGTGTGGTGCGGTCAACACAGTGGAGGGCCATCCAGAGGGACCTGGACAGGCTTGAAACGTGGGCCTGTGCAGACCTCATCAAATTCAACAAGGCCAAGTGCAAGGTCCTCCACTGGTCAGGGCAATCCCAAGCACAAATATAGTCTGGGCGGAAAATGGATTGAGAGCAGCCCTGAGGAGAAGGACTTGGGGGTGCTGGAGGATGAGAAGCTCGACATGAGCTGGCAATGTAAACTCACAGCCCAGAAAGCCAAATGCATCTTGGGGTGCATCAAAAGAAGTGTGGCCAGCGGGTCCAGGGAGGTGATTCTGCCCCTCTACTCCACTCTCATGAGATCCCACCTAGACTTCTGCATCCAGCTCTGGGGCCCCCAGCAAAAGAAGCTGGGGGCCTCAGCTTGGATGAAGCAAGTCCAGAGGAGGGCCACGAAGATGATCAGAGGGCTGGAGCACCTCTCCTATGAAGACAGGCTGAGAGAGTTGGGTTTGTTCAGCCTGGAGAAAAAAAGACTCTGCAGAGACCTTATGACTGCCTTCCAGTACCTAAAGGTGGCCTACAGGAGAGATGGGAAGGGACTCTTTATCAGGGAGTCTAGCAATAGAACAAGGGGGAATGGGAAAAAGGGTAGATTTAGATTAGATATTAGGAAGAAATTCTTTACTGTGAGGGTGGTGAGGCACTGGAACAGGTTGCCCAGGGAACTTGTGGATGCCCCCATCCCTGGGAGTGTTCAAGACCAGGTTGGATGGGGCTTTGAGCAACCTGGTCTGGTGGAAGGTGTCCCTGCCCAGGGCAGGGAGGTTGGAATGCAATGATCTTCCAACCCAAACCGTTGTATGAGTCTATCCCTGTGGCATACTGCGGGACCTGATGGACGCCTGTATGGATGGGTGCTCCATCCTCAGTCACTACATGTCGCTTAAGGGAGACGGGGGTTTTATAGGAAGATAGGGAAGATAGCCTCTCACTGGCCTTTTCTTTATGATTGAATTGGTTGAATATGGCAAAATTCAGTCTATAACTTATTTTAGTCTTTGGGAACAAGATAATAAATTATTAGCTATCAACAAGAGAATGTAGTCCAATGCCTGGAGTTTTTGCCTTGTGTGTTAAATTTAAGGCATATTCTATCAGTGTGGTCATCTTATTCTTTGATATTATGTAAAGCACAACTGGAACAGTCTCATAAAACCATTATGTTGTTAACATACGAAAATAATGGCACTAAAAGTATTAGAGAGCCACAAAATATCTTGGATCCTGCAGTTATCTTTCACAGTTTAATACTAATTTAACATTTTCCAAATTGATGTTACAATTTCAATTCTGTTTAGTGCTGTCATTACTGGACTCAAATCCAAATTGCTTTCAGCTGCTCACCAGAACTGCATCTTATTAGCCTTTTCACGAAAGGCAATTTATGCAAATCCAGTATTAGTTAAATAATTAAACTGACCCTCAACATTCATGTGTAGACATTGTCTGGCAGTAAAAGATGCAAGAGAAATTTAAACCACCCATCTTCAGGACTTAGGCCTCCATCTTTTCAACTGCAGCAGCACAATGTCTGTTTGTGCAAATCCGTTAAAAAAACAGAAGTGTACTTAAAAAATGAAACTGTTAACTGCTGTGCAGTTGATAACTCTGCTCTTCTCTCCGAAGTGGGGTTTACAGTGAATTTCAAGATCTCACACCTTTAAAGCACTACTGGCTACTTTCAGCTTTAGATTAAATCAACAATGACAAAATCTGGCTGACATACAGTAACTCAGCCCAGAATTTCCTTTTATGCAGACCTCTGGTTTTACTACAGTTTTATCCCCTGAAGCTGGAGAGATGAAGACTCAGAAGCACAGGTTATGGTCTTCGACCACAGGTTCGGCAACACTGGGATACCCAGGACAGAGTAAATGCAGGGGAGTAGTGAATGAGAATGACTTTTCAATACTGGACACATACACTGCTGGACTATAGCTTCCCTGAGGCTCTACAAGGGCAAAGCAGGCAAAAATTATGTTCCCACGTAGCAGTGCTGAAGAGGCAGTCTTACACAAGTTGTAAATGTAAAACTGAAGGCGACAAACAAAGTTGAAATTATTTGGATGGAGATGCAACAACAGTCACCTCTCTGGCTAGCAAGAGAAAAAGGTAATTTTACATAAAAATTCTGTGCTGCTGAACATCCTTTGTAAGAAGCATCCAAATCAGTAACTAGCGCTTTTTGTCATTATAGTGGTAACTGTCACCTCTTCAGCTTTATTCTGTTTTACATAGCTGAGCTGACCTGAATGACGCCATCGTCCCGTCGATTGGCTGGGCTGGTGGCAGTTGCTGCCTTAAAAGGACACAGATGAAAGAACTCAGCATCCTGCAATTGAAATTCAGGATTGCTTGGATGCACGTGCATGTGGTGAAGCAATACAAATAAAGACCACTTTTTGTTTTGCTCCAGTGAATTGTCAAAGAGACTTAGAAAGCCATGGGATCTCATTATGGTAATACAGGTTAAATGCTTTAAAAGCATATGGTGTTACCATCCTGAATGAAGCTGTCCCTGACAGCTCCGCAAAGCAAACAATAGGCTAGAAGCACATCTCGTGTCTCTGGTCCACCAATGGGAACCGGGCATTATTAATCACCACAAGAAAACATTGTGTGCTATCTGGTATCAGCTAATGCCTTGTCTTTTCGATTACAATTTGAGTCATCCCTCTCCAGTGAAGAACAAGGTGCACCCACATATTCTTCTGGCCAAGGGAAAAAGCAGCTCTAGAGTTTCTTATGGTCCATTCATGCCTCAATAAAATATCTGCAGAGATGGGTGAATACAATATACAATATATCTCAACAGTATGTGTAGCAGTGAGGAATGGGGGATGCTTCCACAGAGATGCTTCCTGCTCGCAGGGAAACAAAATACCATTGAAAACCATCAGGCACAAAATAAAAATATATTGCTTTATCACAAAGCTTTAAAGATACGGCCAAAAGATATCTTTCCTTTCTCCCCCAAAGGTCCCATCTAATTCACAGTTAACAGATTCTTCTTTGTGAAATGGAGTTCATTACCAAATATTTGTTAATTTTCTCCAGTAGGGAGCAGTCTCAAAAAGACCTTGGTAACTTCAAATGTCAGCTCTTTCCCTGTGGGCACTGAAATAACATGTTTTCTCTCTCTCGGAGTCCATTACAATGACACAGTATAGTCCACAAGGGCCCTATCAGTAGTCCGTGTCTGACAGGGCTTATCTAAGTTTTCAGAAACACGTCCTAGGTTACTGCTATTTCAAGCAGTTTTTTGGATTTGTAAGCAACTGTGCTGCAGAGAGGCACCTGAAGCACTACAATATTTTAGACAGTACAAATTCTCAGGGATGCACCGGTTTCTTCAGTTGCTCCTTGCAGCTATTTCTGAGGACAGCAGACGAGCTCTAACCAATGATGATGGAGCCATTTACGAAGTTACTGCCTTTAACTCCTCTCCTTCACCAACCCACCAGACATTACTGTTTCCATACTGGCAGATGATGATGTTTGCTCATATCTCAGACATCCCTGGGCAAAGCCCTATCCCTTTGTTTTCCAAACCCTAAAGAAAGGTGGATTTAAAGCAGTGGGCACACTATTAACTTCTAGCAAATGTGTGGAGAGAAAACAGGAGGCCATAATTTTGTTAAATTATCACACCAAGATTTGGGAGAGCTTCTTTGTTGGCGTTCTCAATTGTACTTCCTATTCTACCCTGAAAAAAGGAATTTCTTTCCACGCCATCAGTGTTCTGGAGGAGGTTGAAAGTGGTTTCTTCGTTTGATTTTTTTGTGTGCATGTCTTCTAATAAATTCCTTTATAATGTATAAATGTATAAAAATATATAAAATATATAAAAAATAGAAACACACACACCCCCCAGAGGAATCAGAGAGCAACTATCTGCAAATTTTTCTCTTTCACAGCTTACTGATATATATTGGAATACTTCAAAATTCCAACCCCTATATATCCATAAAGTCAATTCAAGGAGATAGGTAAAACATATATGTACCTGCTTTGTCTAGGAGACAAGCTATAACTATTTGTTTGCCTCTATTTTTTTCATAATCTGATCTAATTCCTTGCAATATTGGCAGCTTTTAATTTTCCTTTATCCGCACTAGCTGTGATATTATGGGACCATTCTCACTGACACTTTAACAACTAGTTCTGCTTTCTTCCACGCCTCTAACTCTACTCGTCTGTTAACTTCATGGCCCTGAAGAGCTACTGTCATCTTTCCTTTTGCTTTTCACACACCTTTTTGCTTCATGGAGCCTAGTGAATGGAGACTTTAACTGAATATCTCATAATAAATACCCATTCCTTAATGCTACTACCCTGCTTACTGCAACTCTAGTCCTCTGCTAGAACTCACTCATGTCCTAACTCATCTGTTTTGCTGATTGAACATTCTACCTCTCAGACACCACTCTACTGCTTAAAATCACAGCCACCTGCTATTCAGATTAAGCCTTCACCAAACCTCCTTTTCACATTATCAAAACTGCAGTCTTCTTTCCCGCACCTCCTTTGACTTTCCCTACCACTCTTAATTCCTCTTGCTTGCTGGTCTCATCCTTTTAAAGGTTTCCACTCATCCTAACAATTCATCACCCAAGGTCCGTATTTCTTTTGCCTCCCATGCCATTCTAGAAACTCATTGATTGTCAGTTCTCTACATTGTAGAAGTAAGAGGACTTTTGTTTGGTACTGCTGCTCCCCATCTTATATAAGTCAAGTACTACAATGAACAACTGATATTTTATTGCACTGTAAGCACCTAACACAACAAAGTCCCAAGCCATAATGGAAAACAGTAATCAATAATGTACGCGTGTCACAACATTTGTTAAGTGCCTCCAGATCTTACACAGTGAAAGGTGCTATTCTGTATTAAAGCTGTGGTTGAGTAGCCACAACTGTACAGCCATTATATCAAAGGTACATATGGTTCTCTCTGCTTACATGTAACATTTAAAAAAGTCATCTGTATCTGTTTAAATAGATATTCAGTAAGAATGATCAAACAGTTCTCTTTTGCAATATTTTACATGCTCTTTTGCAAATACAAACTTTCTATTGCATATTGTATAAATGAAAAATTACATTTGTTTGGAAGCAACAGAAAGGAGATTCTGTACACGAGAAATGAGATTCTGTACATAAGCTTAGAAAGAAAAGGTCTTTAGCACAGATGGGCACATTCTAAATTTACTTTAGATGGATGATATGTCATGTTAGAACAGACAAGGCTGGAGAGATGTCTGCAGGGACACGGCCCCAGGAAAAAGTAAGGATTAGCTTGTCAATAAAGATGTAAACAGACTGCTCTGAGGCAGCCTCATTTCTGACATTGGAAAATCTTAAATGGTTTGTTGGCAAAGAGCACGTGCAAAAATTGGGGCAGGCTATCAAGACCAAAATCTACTCATTTCAGTGTTTCAGTAGTTGCTGCCCGTCAGGCAAACGGCCTCCTTACCATTACAGGGTTAAAAAAATATTGCACATAAACATACAAGAGTAAAACTGAATATAATTAATTAGGAAAAGTTGTATCTGATACTCTAACAAACAGACTTAGCTAAAGATAGACAATGAGAATATCAACTACACATATCATACTATATCTTTGAATAGGTACACGAGCAGTGTGTGCATTTTCTCAACTCCTAGAACCTCCTCCTCTAGCCGCTATAATGGACTCAACATGCAAAAGCAACCATGACTTCAGAAAAAAAAAAAAGGCATGCCTAGGTTTTTGAATGAAATTAATCTGCACTTTGGGTATTTTGTGAAACACTATGAGTATGAAACTACTAACAGAAGTACAATAAGCAAATCAGCTATATAAGAGGATACTGCTAATCTGGAAGAGTCTGTCAAGTGGTAAATCCCACTAAACAAACACTCGGGTGATGCATATGGTCAGAAGAGAGTTAATGGTGATACAACAATCACCATTCCCTTACTTTAAGTCATGAAGTAGCCTCTCTACTCACCTGTTCTTCCCAGGTTCTGTTCTACTCTTAGAATACCTGAAGCCATATTACACACTATTTCACTGTTGAATAACTAGGGTTAAAAAGACGGGGTATTGAATAAAAGTCATCCAAGAACAAAAACAGTTCTAGTAGATCCAGTGATATAGATGAAATCCAGTGATATAGATCAAATTCATTAACATGACAGCACCTTTGTCTCCATCAAGAACATCCTTCTACTATCAACGCTACCAAACCTACTAAATTAATCATATTTGTCTTTGCCCCAAAGTTTAACAGCAGAACTGGCAACAGACATTTTATCTCACCATACCTTACCAAGGGAAAAAAAAACAGTCCAAATTAAAGGCAAGCTAGTGTTTAATCTGCTGGCACTAACTTCTGCAACATTTTCAACCTGTCAGTGACACTGAGCCTGCCTATGAGCTCAGGTGCTTACACTCATATTGACCATGTACACTGCAAAACCAGATCATCTACCTGACCATGAACAATTTAAGAAAAATGCAGTTGAATTTTATGTTTTATTTCTCTAGAGGGAACTAAAATAAAGAGTTTTTTCAAAGATATAGCTTCCAATAATTATGTCTTACCTGCCTTATCAGTTGTGAACATCAGTATTCTTCAATGTTTGCTGTTTGATACACCTTTGCCATAACTACTGTTTTTTCCAAAGACTCTCATGCTTTCTCCAGTCTCTGTTTGTAATTTTACATTCGGTACAGTAAAAATAGAAGACACTGCAAAAAAGAGTGGCCGATCAGAAACTTTGATTTTTTCTGCAAAAGCAGTAATTTAAAAATAAGTAGTTAATATATATGGCAAATACAACACCGAGTAAATATATACAGCTTTTACATATACCCCCTATTCCCACTGGAAAGAACCTGCATACATGATGATGGAAGCTGTAGGATGCAAACATTCTCTGTTGCATACATCTAAAAAAACCCTTTTTCCAGTGTGTATGGTTTGTTTGTCCTTAAACTGCTATATAATTAATATTTTCCATTTTAACATTTCCCCTCTAACAGCATTTAGAAATAAAGAGGAATGTGAAAAAATGCAGCAAGATTTTTCAATAATTTGACATCACACATTATATCTTCAAAATACTGATGCCAGTTGAACTGAGATATTTCATTTTACTTCATTTTATTAACTATTAAAGCCAACTAGGCTTCTTAAAAATATCCCAACAACTCAAAAAGAGTTTCTGCATGAGCTAGAAAAAACTTGAAGAGTTCCACACAACACCAGGCAACTATTTATTAGTAAACACGATGCATTACTCACAGGCATCAAACTGAAATTGGTTAAGGACTCACACATTGATGATATAAGAACTCATGTTTACTTAGGATACCTCACACTGGTGGGGAAAAATCACTGACTTTTAATACATTCTAAGAACAAATGTCCACATGAAAATACCCTCGGAGAGCTGCCACTACATGATTGCATGAGCAAACGTTAATAGACTGTCTGTTTAAAGAACTGATCAGGGCAGGAACAGTTTTCTTTGTTTTCACACAAACAGCTAGCACAGGTGTAGGTTTTGGAGTCACACGTTCATTTTTATGCATTTTAAAGACCCAGCTATTGTTTTATCCACAAGATCTTCCCACTATATTTTTGACATCTCAACTTGATATTCTGCTACCCTTGTAAACATACATTCTATGCAAACATATATTTTATGAAAATAAATCAATATGAGCTCTCAAATATGAAAGTAGAAAAGGAGGAGGACTGTTTTTTTTTTTCTTCAATAGAAAACAAGAAGTACACTTATTTACTAAAAGCAGTTAGCCTATAGATTACCACTCCAGTCTACGATGAATGAAGGCTGTGTTTCTTCATCAACTGCATTGTATTCCTAGACAACATTTTTTTTGCAGAATTGCACAACTCAACTTTTTAATGTAATATTTTTAAAAAATCAAAGTGGCTAGATGGTAGACAGACCTCATCTGGAAACTGAACTTCTAACTCAATTGAAACGATACCTTGACTTGAAACCAAAACACCAAAAAAAATTATAAAATTTTGCATCTCACAGAAACTTATTTTTCACACATTTTAAAAATAAAACACAAGATCAAAATGTTATCCTGCAATATATTACATGGAATATAAATCATAGTACTGAAGTCAAAACAAGAAGAGGAAGTGAAACACTTCTTTTCGACTTTCTCAATGTAGGCAGTCACCATACTTATGTGAAATACTGTGATTCCAAAGAAACAATATTTTCTGATGGAAAATCATTTCACTGATTTTTTCCCCTCTCTCTCCTTCTTCCTCCTCACCTGAGAGTCCTCGCTTGGTTTTTAGTGCTAAATCACCAACTGTGCAATTCAGTACTAGGAGTACAAAACATAGTTCATGGAGAATACATCATGTAAAATTGCGGTGGTGTCTTGATTAGAAGACAGTAGATTCTGTGTGTACATGCACTTCTGTTGTGCCTAAAATCTCAGTGTATTTATACCTACATTTCATTAATTATCAATAGTAAGTCTTTCCCAATATAAAATATTAACCCAGAGAACTAGAATCACAAAAAATGGTAATTTCACTACACAGCAAACATTTTCCCAACTCTCCAAAGTATATGACTTCTTTGTTTTGTAAATATGTTTACAAGTATATCCAAGTTGTACTAAATAGAAATGATTGTAGTATTTGATACTGGGATTGTCCTTTCTTGCATCTGTATTTATGCTTCATAATGATTATCTACTAGACACAGAAACAGTCTTTCTGTAACTCAAAATTTTACTGGAGGCATTTAGAAGAACCTTGCTTTAAAATATAATGATTTTTCATTTTTATTCTCCCCCCTTCAAAAGGTTTCACTGCTCCTGATGTTTAACGTTATGCAAAGACGTGTTTCTGCCAATGAATATCGCCTTATGGTTATGCTTCTGCAAATAACCTGCTGTGAGCTGATAAAAGGATTAATGCAGCCAAAATTCTTAATCTGTGAAATTACAAATTAAATTCTCATATTAAAAATACCACCCTGAGGTATTTTTTGTGGTTTTAATTCCCCTCTGGTGTTCTGCATACATTGTGCTTGTTAATGACTAGGACAAGACTGTCTCTGTTGGCAGCCTGCTGCAGAGTGATAATGTGTAGGCATTTACTTCACTGATAGAACTGGATTTAACCACTGACTGATAAACTAAGTGGCAAGTGGGTAATAAGTCCATATTAACAGAAAAGTACTACTGCAGAATTCAGAATTCAAAATCCTGGCTAGACTAAATCACACAGTCAGAAGGATTGAGATGTCACCGCTGCAAAGTGATTTTTGTTTTCCATTTAGTGCAAAAAGGCATTCTTGATGTTTCATTAGTTCTGAAGAAATGAATCTCTTCACATCACTTTCAGCAAAGACAGCCTTAATTTACGCTACCTCCTTTGAATTTGTAGTTTATAAAGTACTGCAGTCAGCGAACTGATTGGTGGGATAGCATGGCAGAGGAGGAAACTGAGGATCAGACGAATGCAGAGGAAGGACATGGTTTCTGACAGAGACAGTGATGGACAAAAATTAGTGGTCCTAGTTTGGTTTTAATGTTCATATTCTACAAATGAGAGAGTGCTCTTCAGGGCAGAGTAGGGAGTAGGGCCCTTGGGCAGCCAGGCCACAGAACCAGTGCAAAATATAACTATTCCAGCTGTTGGGAAAGGAAATTACAAACTTTTAGAAGATGGAAGTTTTCGTACTGACACTGATGTAAACAAAATCTAAAACAAAATTCTAAACAAAATTGTGTATGCATATTCAGAAGGCGAGCTCCATTTTTGTAAGCAAACAAATCAGCCATAGTTACACAGACATGTGCCATTGTTGCATTTCTGAACTTTTTGCCTCAAAGTACTGGATTTAGATCTTTTGCTAATGGATGTATGCTTGAAAGCTGAAAATAGCATACACTGTTCTAATGCCAGCATGCTTCTCTTCCACCACATTAAGTTAACCTCTTTAACCACATTGAGTTAAAGCAAAATGCTTATTGTTAATCCCCTCTGAAACCTATTTTTAATAACAGAATCTGAATCAAAAATATCATGCATGATAATAATTTTCCCCAGAATAAACAGTAGTGTGCTTTTAACACTGGAAAGATATATGGACAAGTCTGATATAAATGATTTACAATTATTAAAGAGATAACTGACAGCATACATGATGATAGGAATATTTTTGCCAAGTGAACTGGAATGCATTTTGCTTAATAAAAGAAATAAAAAGATGTATGTAAATACTGAAAGCATTCTTAGTTAATAATATCAACTGCCATGCTCTTCTTACACAGTCTAATTCAGCAAATTAACCGATTGCCTACTTTGTGTTTCTCAGACTCCCAAATGCTAAGTCCATTCTTAAAGGTTACTGTTATAACCAATAGAGATTCTATGAATCAAACACAGATGGATTTTTATCCTGTATGCTGCAGCTAGTTAAGAAGTACTGTATGTTATAAAGTGAAAAGCACTAAATATGTAAATTGTATTTTTCCTTTTGCTTTATGACAATTCAGATAATTCTCTTGGCTGCACACATAATCAAATACAAAGATAGCTGGCTGCACACTGCAGAGCAGAGATAGCAAAAAAAAAAAAAAAGAATCCATTTTTTTCTGTGTCAAGCTAACTATGTAATTTCAAACTATATAATTGCACTCAAATATTTTTGTGTGTGGCTGTGTATGGCCATGAAGCCATCTGCACGAGCGTTAGCATACACACATGCATCTGTATGAACTAGCATCTTTGTTTTTAATCGATTCAGAGGTGTTTATACTCACTATCGGTTAACTCCCATAGCCGTGGGGGCAGATCACTGAAATACTCATGGCTCAGGGCTGCCTGTGCTGATAATCTGTTCTTTGGAAAACACTGCAGTAGTTTGGAGGCTAGATCTTCTGCATGATTCACATAGCTCAGCCTGAAACACAAACAAGAAGATTTTTCTGAAAAACAATCTCATTATTCTGTTTACCGATTCCATCCACAGTCAGCACAGCTAAAACCAGTCTTGCTAGCCAGGATAAAGACAAAGTCTGTTTGGGAGCTCTACCAGGAAAGACATTCCTCATGTTAGGGAGTCAATGAATTATTTCTGGATTGATAGCTCAGAATTCATATATCCATTTTACAAATATAGAGCATAAAATGCACCATATTGCATATGCCCTGCCTAGTATGCTAAAGCATCGTGAGCAACAGCATCCTGAAAACAACTTTTTTGATTCTTCCATTTACATTTTTACATATTGACAGACCAAAAATTTACAGTGCTGAAAACAAATGGTTATTGCTATCTTAAACCCATGAAATCCAAGCTTAAAGTAACAGCAATATTCATACAACTTTGTGAAGTATCAAATTTTAAAATCCAATGACATGTAACACACTACATATGCATCATGTTTCATAAAGACATTTGTCTTTCCGGAATTACTGACTTCTTATTTTTTCATATGTTCCCACATCTTCACAGGTGTTAATGCAAAGCAAGCATTAAATTGTAAGTGAATTATCTTTTCTAAGATACCTAGGGTAGTCCGAGAAAACTTATTGTTTTACTAGGAGCTATATGCTTGGGAATATTATAAGAAAATATGAACTAAAAATAACAGATTCTGAAGGAAGGGAGCAAAATGGTAATCAGCAAGATGTGCTTGGGTCTAGTAACCTGCAGCTGCCTCCTAAATTTCCAAGGTCACCAAACTTACTGTAATATGCAGTTGGAAAAGAGGTGCTGAATAGTGTTGACATCATGTTGCTATTACTAGTAGGTAACTTTTTAAATTCAACCATGCCTTTGCTCAGTAAAGATCTTCGGTACACTTCAGCATTTTTACCTGACAAGAGATCTCCTATTTTTCCATACAGTGGTTTCCCAAAACAGTATAGACTGCAGTCCAAAATATCACACTATTTGAAAAAGATGGTGTTATCCTCTAAAATCAATAATCCTACCGAATGTTTCATGCAAATGTTCATTTTTGTTCAGCTCAAGCTATCTTTCTGGAAAGCCATTCAAGGAAGGTGGATGCTACAGAGTTACTCTTTTATTTTCACATACTTAATATTGGGCTGACATGGCATAATTTATAAGGATACATGCACAGGTGAAAGCTGTCTCTGCAACAAAGAACAGATAACACTGAAAACACTAAACGAAAAAATAAGTTATTATAGCGAAAACTTTGTCAATCACAAATGCCATAGACGTAACTTTCACAACTTTTTGTCCATGCCCATACAACACTCATTGTGAAAAAAATAATAATTTTAAAGTCAAAAGCATCTCTGCTAAACTATGTGCTGGCTTATGTATGCCATGCTGGTATTTTTAATGATTCAATAAACATGCGACTGGCTGTCTTTTTAATTTTTAGCAACTGTACACACTAGATAGGATATTTTTAATACTGTGCCTATCTGATCTCTTCTTAAGAATAGGCACGATATTTGTCCAGAAATTACCCAGGGATGAAGGGTCCAGAAGTGCTGAACACATCAGGACATTAGTTCTTATTAGCCATACTCTTACAGAATCCCCAGGATTAGGATTTGGAGTTGTTATTCTAGGTTAAACAGGTATTAAATTTTAGTGTTTCTGGCGGGCGTAAGTTTTCTGTTTTCACTTTCAATTCATGTCAAAACAAAGGCATCTTGAATGAACCAGTTATTGCCTATAGATTCTACAACAAGATTAATTCCAGATTCCTTAAACTACCAGATTAGTAGAAATTACGTAATTCATTTTTTTTTTTTTAATTACAGGAAAGTTCATTACAGAAAACAGCAAAAATACCAGGAGAAAAGGCTATTCTTAACAAAGAAAGGAAAGGGAGAATTGGTCTTAATTCTTCTACCCACCCAAAGTTCCCATGAGCTGGTGATCATATTGAATCTACGAGGACTGTCTTGTGTCCTGATCCCACCTGCATCAATTATTTGGTCAGAGGTCCTGGCAAATCATTTCATCAATGTATTTTTTCCCCACAGAGGTGGCTGCATCATTTTTAGGAGCCATACTAATCTTGCTCTGTCTTGAATGAAAGCTACTGTTAAATCAGAAAAATGAGCTCACTTTAAAAAGTAGTGAAATATTACTCTCCAATATAAGTATTGTACCATACCGTAGCTGATCCATACGTATAGTGAAGATGACAATTAAGTACGGCAAAGCAAAAGAAAAGAATATCCAAACATTAATGAATTCTGAATTGCAGCTGAAATTATGGATGATGACACCCTAGTTCCTCCCTGCTGTTGAAGAGAGTAGTGACAACGTTTGACTGTATTAATGGTGACGAACCTAGTGCCAACGTTTTGACTGTATTAATGGTGACGAACCTACCTGGAATCCTGCTAAGATCTTTTTTTTTTTTTTTTTTTGGCAAGAAAACCAGATTAACTAATATAAAGTGAAAACATGAAAACATTTTGAGTAGGAACAGTTTAGGAAGCCAAAGTTACCGTCCCAGTTTAGGAACGAGAAAGATACTGGTTCGCTAAAATCGACCAAGAAGCCTTAGATAAGGATCAAATAATCAGCAGATATACATAAATACAATAGAGGCCCAACAAAAATATCTAGAGCTGCAACACAGTCACATCAATTAATGAAATAATTGTGAATAAATCAGTCAAAATTAGAAATGGCTTTATAATTAATAAATACAAAAAAAGAAAGTCTGCAAAAATAGTTCAATCTGCTATAATTATTAAATTTACCTGCCCTGATAACATTCCAAGTAGTGCTGAGGGGGTGGTGGTGGTGTTAGTTGTTTCTGTAGTGCTTTGAAGATTCCAGTTGCTGCATTATTAGTATTATGTTCCCAAGCATTTATAGATTTTAAACTCAGAAGGGACCATAACGATCAAGTCTCACCTCCTGTGAAATACAGGCCGAAGAAGATCATCCAAGTAACTCATGGATCAAATAATCACTTTTAGCTAGCCTCAGCTGTATCTTTAAAGTTCTACATCAAAGATCTAACTTTGTTTACAGAGCTTTGCACAGCAATGAAAAAATTCTTCTCCAAAACCCGTGTCTTCTGTGAAGGTCACTTCTGGAAAGCAGTGGACACTGCAAAAGGCATATGCATGTGGACTCCTAAGATCCTAAGTCCTAAAACCGATGTCTTGGTGGAATGCGTGACTAATTTTACTGCTTTGTTTAAGGACAAGCTATTTTTTTACTTATGAAAAATGGACTGTATGATCATGTATTTAAATTACATTTACTACATCAGAATTCTTCAGAGAAAGCCATTTAATGCATAACCTCAGTGGTCTGGAATATTGAAACCTTTGATTTTCTTTCTTTCCTTTTTTTTTTTTTTTTTTGCCAATAGTCTCTTTAAAATCTCCTCCTTAAAACATTAACAATTTGTCTGATTTAAGTTTGAAACATGATCACTCACTAGGGACAAAGGCTGAATTTTCTGAGGGGTTCAGTAGTTAAGTACAGAATATATACAAAACAGTAAACAAAAAAAACTAAAGAAAAAAAATATTTTATTTTTAAATACACCTCCTTTTGTATGTGACAGGATGGAATTTCATACAATATGGCTTTGTGTCTAAAACACAATAGCATGGTTTGTCTCACAACAGTTGGGCTATATAGGAACTTGGCATGCATGATATGGCAAGTCCCAAAATCCACTCTTCACTTACTGTCACACTAATCACGGGGAAATAGTTACTAGCCATGACAGCATACATACTTTCAGAAAATGTGGTGTACAGCAGAATAGAGAGAAACTTTTGGCAATGAGTATTAAATAATATGTAGATATTGAGAAATATTGAGAATATTTTTCAGACCTACTCTCATGACACTTGTGAAACCCATTGATTTTTAACTTAATCTCAAATGCTATATATGACCTCAGCTCAAGAAAAACAAATACTGTATGAACCTGTCTCACTTTAAACATACATGAATCTGACTAGATTTGAGCAGTTGTAAATCTCATTGGATTACAAGAATTTGATTTAATTTTAGAAAACAGGTTTAAATGTCTTCCTACTGCAGAGGAAGGTCAGTATTTGGTCAAGCAGAACATGACTAAGATCACTGAGGTTTGGTTTAAGCTCTTGAGAAAAAAAAAGTTTTGGGCATGTGCAGTGAACTTCTGAACTTGGGGTGATTTACTTTTAAATGCAATGAAGGAGAAAGCCCAAGTTCACATTAATAATTAAGGCAAATGGGCATTAAAACAAATGTAGATAACACGCTGTCTATATACTCCTAACAGCATGATATAAATACTTCCCAAAGCAAAAATCATTTAGTGTGCATATTTTTCATATGAAGATACGACTCTCGCAGTGTATCATTAATTCAATTCTCGACTGGCATTTACAGCATGGCCTGGAGGAGTGAGGCACCTAATTCCTCTTGGAAAGCTCAGCTCTGCTTCTTTATTCTAAGTAATCCCTTGCAACCCGAAGTGCTGAAAGACAAAACCACATTTAACCTGAACAATAACTCCACTTAGCAGAGTTTAAAGATTAATGGCAAGAAGAAAATTAACAAAAAAATTCACATCTTGGTGCATATCAGACAGGCCACATGGTAATCCTCACAGCTCATTTTGCAGAGGATGCCATAGTCCCATCAACAACAAGGTCCCTGCAGTGTCCCTGTGGTATCTCACCCACCATCGCACAACCTCGAGGGCCACATTCCCCATTTTCACCCAGCTCTGCTTGCAGCCTTTCCCCCTCATCCCAGGCTTTAGGCCTCTCATGAGTTCTGACACAAAACTGTGCCAACACAGTTAATGATTTATATGCAAATTCATTATCTTCTGACCAGCTGAAACAGAGATGCCCTCACATGCCTTGATAATTTTGTACTTCTGAATATGTGTGCAACCCCACCAGCAGCAGCTTCTCTGCACACAAACCCAAGCAGGGCCTACCTTAAATAACATTTCCTTTTTACTAAACATCAACAGGCTTTTCTGTTGTTACAGCCATGCCGAGAACACCTACCGCCTTCAAAGACCTGACATGCCAGTGCCATGCTGCGCGCCTGGTGTCCGTGGAGCTGTTGCAGAGATTATTTAGCCATCATGAAACTACTACAAGTGACTGTGCATTTTGATACAATGCTTTCAGCTTTTGATACAGCCATTGGAACCACATTTCAGGGTTGAGATCGTCCACCACACCAGCGTGGGTCTGCCAACAGTAGCCCTAACACTGTGCTGGGCTGGGCTCATTCTTTAGGAGAGGCATGTCTCCAACACCCACTGCCCGTCTTGCTCTTCCCAAATGGAGGCAGTTTAGACACAAAACCACTGAGCCCTCTACACACGCAAGGCAGGAGAGTAAAGTCTCCAGGCTCCCATGGCCATCAGTTCAACTGTACTCTTCTAGCTCGGTATCTCACTAGAGGCAAGACTGCCGCACTGGTGCAACAGCCCACGCGGCGCTCTCAGCTGAGCTGGGCTGGGCACGTCCCACACTAACGAGGCTTGACTGCTCCCACACCCGTCCTTGCTCTGTGCTCCTGTGCAACACCCACGCCAGAGTCGTCAGATCTCCACCATTTCTGCAAGGGTATATGAAACGCTCTCTAGGGAAATTAAGCAATTGGTTTGATCTCTTTTAATTATATTACCATATGACAGCATCAGCAGTCTTATCTGTTGAAGGACTGAAAAGGTAGCCAAAATGTTTATTATTAAAACAAAAGCCGGGACAACCAATGGTAACTATTCAACAGATATGGAACAGAGATAAAAGTATCAGTGTTTGACTCTCTGACATTGCTTTTAACGTAGATGTAAAAGCAGTCAGACCCCCATTTGGAAAGCTGTGGAGGTAAGTTCATTCAGTGCATTCCAGAAAGGTAATAATAACCCTGACCTGTCTGAGCTAATTCTCACCTGACAGTTGCACAGATGCCATTAGCTGGAAGGTGAACAGCATTTCATGAAAAAAAGCAAATGCAATAAATGAAGCTTCTAGCAATATAGAGAATTAGTTTGTTGGTTTTTTTTTTCTATTTTAATTAATATAGATTTACCTCTAGGTGTACAATTTTTATACACTTGGTAAATTTTTAAAAGAATCGACTGACCCAGTAGGTAAACCACAACTGCAGCTCCTGAACTTCTCAGAATAGAGAATTAAGATGCTTACTTAAACTATGCATGAGTCACGGGAGGCATCAGACTTATTTGGCCATACCTAACCTAGACAATGAAGTGCTCCAACCTCTCACAGCAATTCTCACATAACCTCTCACACATCTGATAATGGCCACTGAGCTCAGTCATGACTAGATCATAAAATCATTTGTACGTGTCATCGCTGAATGTAGCTCAAGACAAAAACTTAGACATGAGCCTATTTCTCCCTGTTGCTGCACTAGATCTGATGTGCTTTAGTGTCCATTTCAGATGTATTACTGTATTTCTACAACACAATACTGCTTGCAGTATCCCACTTGAAAGATTTGTTTTGTACAGGAAGCAGAACCCTTACAGAATGCACCAAAATTATACATTGAATTTGGTTGATTTAAGCTTTAAATACTAAGCCTAAAGAGGATCAGTCAAAACACAACAGACTTAAGAGTACCCCGAGTTTTGTCCTTCTACAGCCTGACAGGCACCCAGGCCAGCTCTTGCTCTGATGCCTCAGAATGAACACGCTGGCTATGAAACCTTCCAGAGACACCAGTGCCAGCCACTGAGAGCCTCCGGCAGGAGGAGAGCCAGAACCATCCATTGCCAATTCTGCAGGTATTTCCCTGACTTGTTCTATAACATTTTGATACAGAATCAAAGGTTTCCCTTTGGTAGTAGGTATCTTTTTGCCAGGATCATATAAGCTGGAGTCACATGAACAAGAACTATGGAGCCTGCATGGCAGACACCGGAGAGAAGAAACATAAGCTTATTTAAACAGCAAATATACAAAATATGTCCTGTGATAACATACTCTAAGCTATTGAGAAAGTATCTTTCTATGCCCAGCTTTGGAGTCCTCAACACAGGAAGGACATGGACCTGTTGGAACGGTCCAGCGGAGGGCCACGAAGATGATCAGAGAGATGGAGAACCTCCCCTATGAAGACAGGCTGAGAGAGCTGGGGTTGTTCAGCCTGGAGAAGAGACGGCTCCGGGGAGACCTTAGGGCAGCCTTTCAATATCTGAAGGGAGCTACAGGAGAGCTGGGGAGGGACTCTTTGTCAGGGAGTGTAGTGACAGGACAAGGGGTGATGGTTTTAAATTGGAAGAGGGGAGATTTAGAGTAGATATCAGGAAGAAATTCTTTGCTGTGAGGGTGGTGAGGCACTGGAACAGGTTGCCCAGAGAAGCTGTGGCTGCCCCATCC
>JAOXJK010000012.1:24325768-24347317 GCA_025774025.1 Xenus cinereus | reverse complement strand
CCTCCTCTTCTTCAGACTGAACACCCCCAGCTCCCTCAGCCTCTCCTCATAAGACTTACTCTCCAGACCCCTCACCAACTCCATTGCCCTTCTCTGGACCCGCTCCAGCACCTCAATGTCTTTTTTGTGGTAAGGGGCCCAAAACTGGACACAGTCCTCGAGGTGGGGCCTCAGCAGTGCCCAGTACAGCGAGACGAGTACGTGCTTCACCTTTTTGTTCAGCTTGCCTGTCAGGATTTGAAGTACGTTGGTCTTATAATCTGGGGAGGGAAGGGTCAAAGGCTGCTGCAGACTGGGTTTTCTGTTCCCCCTTGCGATATTCTGCAAGAGGGATGGATGCCCACCCAATCCCAGGCCCACCCGCTGCACCCCCGCTAGCTTTAGAGACGTGGTCTGAACTTAAACCTTGGGCCTCGTTCACCATTAGCATGACGCTGGGTCAAACTCACCTTCATGGTAACAGTGATCGTGCTATTTACGTTGGCTTTGTGCAGCCAGCCTTGCTTTATCACACCACCCTTCTGGGAGCAGAGGGATGAGGAATCCTGAAAGAGAGAGAAAAGACCAGAAAAAGAGGGCGTGAACCACCTCCCATGCTAAATTCCCCTTGAATACAAAGGGTATGTCCACCCTGGAAAGCAACACAGCAATACGGTAACATGTAGAAGGTACATGTAACACATACAACTACACTCCAGCAGTATCACGAAAAATTTCAGTGTTGCCTCTTTCCAAGAAAGAGGCAAAACAGGCTCGTTTGTTTTTAAAAAGAAAGATTATCTCTACACTGATAGCGCTGCACAGCAATTTTGCAATGAGGAAGCGTATGTTGGTTCTTATGCAATATTAAAAAAATGTGGGGAAGAAGGAAATTTTCAGAACACTCTGTTTAGGAAGTTGCAAAATGCAGAACTCCAGGCTTATTTTGTCATTTCCTTTTTAATAAATCAACTCTCCGTTTTAAATTTGGGCAAAAAACCAGCAAGCCCCAATACCTGAAAGGTAACCGACTGGTTTCACGTTCATCAAAAGAAAAAGTTCCAGGTGACCCAACCAGGCTGTTCTTGGCATACCAGCTGGGATTTCCAGCTCTTCTCCTCTCCCGCGGGCCCAGAAGGGGAGAACAGCTCTCCGTCCATCCGTGACCTCCTCTGGGAAGGAGGGAAATGAGATCCCAGACTGATGGAAAAAACCTCGCCTTGGGAATTCCAGTGACTCAGCAGCGGAGGCGGACCTGGACTGTCCGCCGATGAGCTACAAAGGCACTGGTTTGTATCGTTTCCTGCATTCCAAATGGCAGGTTTTTCACCCTTTTCTTTTCAAACTCCCAAGGACAAAGTACATTTTCTGGTGCTTTATTTCCCTGGGTAAAACAGCCCATGACTCTTCCTTTACAATGGTTCGCCTTTTTTCATCAAGAGATTTCTTTTGCTTGAGTTTCCATTACATAATTCTAATGCAAATGCTCTGTCACAAAACCGTAACAGAATCTTCTAGATATGGCCATGCCAAAATATCTGCCAAAGCAATTGGAACACTCTTCCATAACCAACATCAGTAACTTTACTTGTTTGAGTATTTGGGACGCTGGCCATTAAAAAAAAGGTCTCCACCGAATTTTTATAGCATTTTTTTGTCCTTTTGCTTTTTTTAGAAGCATGCTGATAACATACCACACGGCTCTGTCTCCAGCCCAAATTAGATATTCAAGAGGTAATAGCTCAAGTTAACGATGTAATGCAAACCAACAACACAGCCAAAAATAATAAACTTGAAAATATATTTCCATTTAGGAAAAAGCCATCCCAGTCCAGGCTTGAGGTGTGCTGGGACGTTCACAGAAACTGTGAGAAATGTGCATGAAACAGCCTCCTTCAAATCTGTAGTTCTGCAGGAAAGAAACATTCCTTTTCCTCTGTAAGGCCCTCAGCAGCAGTATCTTAAGTGTTTAAGGCCAGGCTGGATGGGGCTTTGAGCAACCTGCTCTAGTGGGAGGTGTCCCTGCCCAGGGCAGGGGGGGTTGGAACTCGATAATCTCTAAGGTCCCTTCCAACCCTAACCATTCTATGATTCTATGATATGATCACATAACTTCCTTAAATCCTGGGAATTCTGAGGCTGTGATATTCCAAGCACCATGACTGTTGGGTACAATGTTTTGCTACTGTTTAAAACCACAACTAATTCTTTACACTAAAAGAATATCTGAAGTATTTAATATTATTTCACTTGGTTTTCATCAGTTTCTCTCTGATACAGCTATATTTTCCAGGAAAAGTATTTCCCAAAAAATTCTAATTAGAACATGCCTTACCATTTTGCCCTAGAAAGAATGAATTTAGCAATTACTTCTTTTTGGTTTTACATGCCACCACCAATCAGCTATTTTAGATTTTTCAGCATCCCAATTAGCCCAGTATTAAAGCTATTCATTATGGAAGACATAGCGTATTACTTAAAACACAACAGACTACTACTGAGTATGCTAGATTTGTAGTTTACTGGAAGATCCTTGCTTGCTGTAAGTGTAATTAATGAAGAACAACAACATGGTGATGACATCTAATCAGCAGCTTTTGATTTTTTTAAAATTCTTTAAAGGGCATGAATTGTCTGATCAAGGAGAGTGTTTTTCTAAAGACCTTCTTTGGTTACCTCATCAAGTTGAACAGAATATCCCTAGAAAATAAATAGAGCTAAAAATAATTACCAACACCCCAATCATTTTACGATCTATTATTTCATCAGAAAATGGGGAAAATATATCTTTAATCCTGAATAAAAACTCTTCAAGGTTTATGTTCTCTATAAACCTCTCACTGAGAACTGAAAATATAAGTTAGTAATGCAATAAATGCCCGAACAAATATATCAGATTTTTCACTTAATGCTTTTTACAGGCTTAAACCAAACTGAGTGAAAGAAAAATCACCTTTTACAGTCTGACTCTTAAAGGAAGAATGCCTTTCTGTTACGCTTTTTAAAAGAAGGCATGGTGAATTTATATGAACTTCACTGAATCTGGGGGCATGATAAAAGGAAGAAAATACAGCAGCAGAGTTAGTATTCCACAGCATTTTTTCTTCACATATTTATTTCCTCACTGGCTGGACGTAAGCCAAAAAAAAGGAGGGAATAAACCCCTCTCCCCCCCAACATAGAAACAGCTGCAATAAACCTTTGACATACAATGCAGTCAAAGCTCTGTGCTTCTCCTCCTCCCACTCTCAACAACTTGCATTGTTTTTCTCCAAAGAAATCCAAGCAAAAATTACTCCAAAGAAAAAACAACTGAACTCTGAATTTCAGATTTGTCAAGTGGCTGCAGCCACTATGGCAATAAACAAACTTTCCCCTATTTTCCCTTATTAAATGACTACAGAAAGAAAAAACAGCTGCCTTCTTGGGACTAGTGCCCTTCCAAAACTAAAAAAAAAAACCATGACAGAACAAAGTTCTAGTAAACAAACATTAGCACTGCCTCGTAAATCTCTGCCCTCTTGTTGTCCAGTATTTTATCATCTCAGGTTTGAATGAAGTCTTAACTTCATTCTGATGCAAATAAGAACTGGTCTGTTTGCACAGTACTTCAACAAGAATTTCCTGCAAGGTTGCAGCACGCAGGCAGCACCCCAGGAAGGGTGACCTTGCTTTAGTCCGTGAAGCCAAAGATCATTTATTACAGTTAACCTACAAATCTGTCTTGCCAAGGCCTCAGATCCGTCAAGCACTTGGAAGCAGCTACTTGTCCTGTCCTCCCACAGCTCCCTAAAACATCGTATGGGTCTGATCTGTTCTATTACTGTATACATCTCAGCTAATAAAATATATTTTTATGGATATGGAATGCAAAGAAGTAGTTTGTATTTATTTATACAGCTCATTAAAGGTGGATAGAGATTTGGAGGCAGAGAGAATGCCCCAAGCCTAGAAAGTTCTATGAAACAGACCCCAGGCATATGCATGTATTTAACTTTACGTATATGGGTCACCTGGCTGAACCCAATGAGACTGAGCAATTACACACAAGTAGGCACCCTGGTCTTTTTGCAACGACACTCCTAAGCTAAGACCTGGCAGGGAAATGATGCAGAACCAGTAAACGTTGAGAGGAGGAGACCAAGATGGTTATAATGAGAGCATATAGGCAATACAGTCAAAGCTATGCAATCAGAAATACTTTATTATCTATTATTACACTCATAGATTTGGACAGACTTATATAGAACCAGCTGCAATTCCCTGACCCTGAAGTACCCAGTTCAGGTGATGTTAGAAGCGATCACAAGATGGGCAACCACATTCACAGCAACATTGTAGTGTGGAAGGTGCTGTTCTTTCTCCAGATTCACTTTCCTGACTTAGCACACCACTCTTTCTGTTTACATTAATGGAGATAAATACTTTCTAAAGGGAATGTTCGGTCATCTTCCAGTAGGGAGAAGTTGACAGACTGAAAATCCACTGCCTGATACCAACAGCAGTAATACTTGTTAAGAGACAAATATGCTTGTGCCAGTCTGTTAAAAGAAATCTGAATTTCACTTTGAACTTGAACAAGGAAAAAAATGAGGGTAATTATTTCTTCAGCACAGAGACCACTGTAGAAGGAGAAAACAGTGATCTCTCTCTAGTAGGCAATTTGGAAAAATAGTAACATGATTTTGCACAGATTTTTTTTTTTAAAGTGAAACACTACATATCCACACATACCTGTATTGAAGTGTCTTTTTAAAAAGTCGCTCAGACTTAACACAACAGTTTATGCCTATTTAACTATATACAGGTTGCAGATGAATGACCAAACCACACATTTCATATAGTTTAGCTATCAGTTACTGCAATGTGTAGATTTTAAGTGCTGGCACTCACGTATGTGCGAGGATGCAGCACTATCTGACAGTCAGAAATTGGCTTGCGGTAGGGATGGACTCAATCTTGAACTATTTTTGCAAAACTGAACCTGTCAAAATAGGATGAAAGAGACAGCTAAGCAGGGAATTACTGCTATTTAGACATAAATCAGCATAGGTGATTTAAGAAATAAAATAAAAATGTGTATGTATAATAGTGACCAGTAAAGGTCAGATTTCCCATGGAGCTCTGTGACACATCTGGTCATGTGCGTTGCCACTGAATCAGGATGGGCAGGTAAATAAACACCTGGGTCCCATTTTAGGGCCTAAATGGATTCAGCTTCTGTGAAAACAGGTATTTGAGGCAAACAAGGATTAGTCCCAGCAGCTTCCACACTGGGAACAAGAAGCCTGGAGAAAAGGACCGCACGCAACTGGTAAATAAATTTGGTTTGTGCCCAAATAAACTATCTGGGCACAAACCCATCTGATTCCCAGAAAGGAGTACAGCAGCTTTGAGCCTGCCTGAATTATCTAGGGGACAGAAGAAGACCTGAATACGAGTAAGGCATGACTAACATAAGAGTAGGGAGCAGGAGCAGATACAGAGCTCTGTGAAGGAAGAGAGGAAGAGGCATAACTATGGAGGACTTTGAAAAGGATAAGAACGAGCTCAAAAACAATGGAGTAAAAGAGCCAGTGTTGGGAGGGGGGCTAAATAATACGCAAGAAAATAAACTGAATTTACTGGTTGCTTTTTATATGATCTGAAGAAAGGTGCTGGTCAGGAGAGGCCAACAGAAGTATATAATGATAATCAATATTTGAGTGGTGGAGTTGGTTAGGGAAGGAAAAGAAGTATCTTGAAAAAGCTGCCAAAAAAACCCAAAACTGTAAAATGTATATAGCAGTCTGGATGCATGAGATAGGAAAGATAAAAAACATTCCTAAGGCTTCAGGTCTAGATGACAAAGGATGCTAGCATTACAGAGAGAGGAGAAACTTCACTGGGAATTTGCTCAAGTGTGCAAGGGGCAGGGAACAGTCAGAGTATCTCTGGTGAAGCCTGCATTGCTGGATTAGGCAGGGCTAGGAAGGGAGACCGACCACTCAACTACTGAGTGTCCACACTGGCCCCTGGAATATTTTGGCCCATGCCAACTAGCATTCTCCAAAACCACTCCTAGACAAAAAAAAAGTTCAGGGAACAATCCATGCCAGAGACTGTTACCAAAAGGCAGCAGGTACCTGCCTCCTACAAAAAGGGCATGTAATGTACTACCTTCACAGAATCACAGAATATTCATGGTTGGAAGGGACCTTTGAGATCATCGAGTCCAACCACCAAAACAAAAACCCAAACCAAAACGAAACAGAACACCACACCAAAAAAATCCAATACCTTCAACTGTATGCTAGAAAATGCAATTCTCATGGTCTGCAATACTGACCTTATGTTATTGTGGAGATTTTGGATTAAAAACTAATACTGAACACCCCAAAAATAATAATTGCAGCTGCACAGGGACCACACAAAGCCCAGGAAGATGCATGCCCAAGTGTTAGTTAGCACTGCTGTAGCTAAGGTCTCTCACGTGCCCTCAGGGCCAGGTGACAGTCCCTGGCTCTGCTTTTGCTGGCTGCACAGACACAGGTTGTATCTGACAGAAAATGTTATTCACCAAACACTGTCTGTCAACATCTTGGGACAGATTCATGCCCTCATGGTCACAGAATAAAGCCTGACTCAGGGGCACTTCATGGATTAAATATGAAAGAAGTAAGAGGAATATAATGCTATTCTACAAAAGTCATAATGCTGAAGAAAGGGCAAAAATAATCTGGAATATGTTTTATGTCAGGGTGGTGAAATTAGTTCGAGGCACGCTAACAGTACAAACTAGTAATCAGAGCTTTAAGATTGCTATAGAATCTAACGAAAGAAGGCAATGCAAAAATGACGGCCCATTCTTAATCTGCAATGGTGTCAGAGAGAAAAGCATAATGTCATCTATTTTTGCAAGATTTCCTTGGATTTTTTTAAGTCTGGGTCCAAACAATAGCAATATTTTTAAAATATTCTGGATTCCTAAACAATAGGAACAAAAAAAATCAAACAATAAACTTCTGAGAATGTGACAGAATTAAAAATTTTATTTTTTCCATTTAAGTTCCTTGCAGTAAAATTCTATGTTCATAAATCCAACATGAAAAATTAGAGCTTTTATGCATTCCAATCTCCTATTGCAGCAGTGATCATAACACAAACACAGCTGGCATCTTTATTATTTTATTCACTGAAGGGTTTAGCTGGACAAACATCACAAAGATAGTGGCTGCTTTCACTGAATTTATGATCAAATATGCTCCAGCATAAGATCAACTCTGGAAGATCAATTATTATGAGGTGAATAATTAAACAGAAAGTTGTCTATTTGTAAATCAGATCTTAGATGCATAAATTCAGCTGAGGTAGCAGACGGTGGATATACAGTGTATTATACTTTACATTATTTAAAAGGATGCCGTTTTTTTTGTGAATCACTCCTAGTGATAAATATTGTCATTTACATTTTGGTATCCAGCGAGCTGCTAACTCAGACAAACAACATTTCTTAATTTTATTTTTAACTTCAATTAAATTTATCTTAATTAGAGAAGAACCGTCTTTCAAAACTACAGAATAATTTCCCATAAAGGCTTAATTAAAAACAATACACAAATCACCATCACTGTCATTTCATGGGTTTTTTTCATAGATTCTCACCAGAGTCTGTTGTTCAGCATAATACCAGAATGTGTGCCTTAGGATATGGGATTGACTCAATGCCTAAAAGAAAAAGGTCAGTTCCCTTTGGAACCACTTGCTTCTTTGCCCTGCAGCGATGGCAGGTGCACCAGCCCTATGCTGAGGCTTGTTATTCACATTGTATTGCTGAAGATACATCATCTAACCTCTCCATTTTAATGCATCAGCAAGGATTATTGTCTCCCGTCTTCCCGTTTTGACACTCAGGTCAAGCAGGCACTGAACATATATACATGATGATCTGCTTGCAACCAGCACCTTTCACAAATTCTCAAATAATAGCTCCAAGCTTTCTAAAAGAGGTTATTGAAAGAAATCACTAAATTTAACTATGAAAACTTTTTGGTCACAGCCAGAAACACAGGAAAGGAAGCAATTAAGATTTTCTTGAATGAATTTTGCAAGGAGATTCTCATGAATGGCTATACCTATGGTTACCAACCTACCACAGAAAAGGTGGTGGTCAAAATTAGGCTGAAAACCCCATATCAAATTCATAAAATTCAGTAAAATAAGTATTTGTCTAAGGTAAAGATACTTTGTGATGTTTGTACCACTGCAGAAACCTTAACTACTGCCTGTAAGTCTTTGGCTAGCAACAGAGCCAGCCAGCACGGGGGCTGAGATCAGCTTAAACTATCTGCAGAGGAGTCCAAACTCACCAGCATTACTCATATTCCTGCAGTTATTGCCTGTCTGCACCATCTCCCACAACTATAAATATTTCTGACACCCTAAGATGAAAATCAAAGAAACTATTGAGTTAAAGAAAAATTTTCTGTAATACATGACAAAAACTAGTAGAAAATATCAAACCATTTAAGCCAACAGCAGTTGCTTTGCACAAAGCACTCGAATGCCAGCCCAATTCTTAAGGTGCCTATCATTTTGGCTCTCTTTCTGAAAAAATCTTGCCTTTAATGGCTACATACAAATAACCAGAGACCCAGCAGTAAGGTCTACTTCACTTATACTACTCCCTTCACAGTATGTCCTCAGTTTCTCAGGAACATATTTTTAAAACGTTATCTCAGAGACTCAGTTTTGTCAGCAATGCCATTCTGTGGAGAAGAAAGACTACAGCAGAGAGGCCAACGGGACAGAACTCCAGCAAGAGGGCAGAATTAGGAATGTGAGGATATAAAGATGCCCGGTGCCTCTGATCAGAAAGTATTAGACTTCAAACCAAGAAATGAATACAGTCACTATGGCAACACATGAGTAACAGACTACCAAAAACATAACTCTGAGAAATTAATAAAACGTTGGCATGTAGAAATGCATTAAAGAGAAAGAACAACTGGAAACATCTGAAAAGAGTTGATTGGTAAGTACTCAAAAACATTAATGAAGAACATACTTACAAAGAAAAAATCATACCTGGAAACACCAAATAAACATGTCTATCTGATATACATCTCAATATCTTGAGGAATTCTTAAGGAATTAGTGAGGATAGCAAACAAATGTAAGCCACCTTTTAAGAGTTTTTCCAGGAAACATACTCAAGAAGAGTTAATTCTCTTTGCTCATTTCTCTACACAGGATTATTACTGTAGATAAGTTACCGTAAAATTAGCTAATTTTGCTCTGCATTATGAACTATTTTACTAGACTGAAAAAAAAAATATATATACACATACTTCCCTTCTGGTTTTCAAATACAGAAAAGAATCTTGGCAAGTACTTGCTGGACAATATAGAATTGAAATATAGACAAAAGGAACAAGATATAGACAATATGGAAACAAAACTAGTTTTAGGAAAAAACTAAGATGAAATGGCAATCAAAAGAAGTGATGACTAATGAACAAGACATCAGATAAATTGATTATTTTTTAAAATTGACTTAATCATTGGTGGAACAAAGCAATAAGGGATAATGTTTGATATAATTTCTGTTAAGACTCTTGCTCTGTGGACAAACTCCGTGGAGCTGGGATGTGATATGCTATCGCATGGACTGAAAACTGGCTGAGAGACCATGCACAGAGGGTAAAGATGAGGGGCAATGTACTGCGTTGGAAGCGCAGTGTCCAGCTGTGTGCCAGAGGGATTAGCGTTAGTCACACTTTGATTTAACATCTTTATTAATGAACTGGACTAAGGGATACGCTGCATACTGAATCGGTTCTTAGACAAAACTAAATGTTGAAAACACCACAGGACACAACAAAATTAGTACAAAGAAGCTAATAGAAGTGAGATATGTGGGCAGAAAATCCACAAACAAGATTGTGCTTAGAGAACTATGAACAATTACTTCCAGGGAAAAATAACCACAAAAACGGACAGGTTCAGAGATAAGAATCCCAAACTCTAGTCCAATGACAGCAACTGAATTAGATGCTGCAGAAGACAACAAAGAACATCCATGTATATTGGGGATTTATTTTCTCAGCTGTCATGGATGGGAAAGGTGTAGGGCAGTAACAATGTAATTTTACTAATGAAACAACATAGAGTTATTAGTACTCTGAAAAACAGGGCAAGTGCTTTTTTGATCCAGTTTAGAAGGTTTATTAGTATTTTTAATTGGGCCAAGACAATGTAATACAATACTTAGCTTAGCGAAACAAAAGAAGGGGAATTTAGAATAAAGCAAAAAATAAATTGAATGTCAGGATAAACATTCTAACAATGAAGTCTGTTAGGAATAACTTCCCCCCATACTTATAAAAGTTAGAACATTTGAGCAATTTACAATTGTTCCAATTTGAAGGAAACATTCGAATATAAATTGTAAAGAATTTTTAATCTTGGCAAAAGGCTAAATAGAGAACGTCTGGAGATCTTTCAGTCGTTGGCTTCAATCAGCATCCTATATTTCATTACCATGAAGCTGACAAAATCTGCAGTGCATTTCACCTTCGCACAGCCCATCCCCGCGCTGAGCTGAGAGCTTTTGCTTCATTTTGCACTTTCGCAGCCGAGCCCCTTTACGGTGCCAAAGCCACGCAGAGCAGCGGGAGGCGGGCGCAGTGTGCCGCACAGACACACAGAAAGGCACTGTAGTTTCACAGGGAGCTGCCACCACCTTGGAATTAATTTAATCAACCCCACCAAGGAGCGAAACAAACCAAAATCAAACAGTGTCAGGAAACACATCGGTAACAAAGACATCGGTAACAAAGACTCCGGTCCCTGCGGAGGGTTGATTTGCTGGGCACTGCAGATCATCAGGAGACAGAGGCAGGTTTACATGCCACTGGGATATACATACAAATGCTTCTACAAAATCTTTTCCCTTGGCGTCCGGTTTCCACCCTCGCTCTCCCCAGTTCCCATCACCTCCCCCCCACTGGTGAGGGGACAGCCCCAGCCCAACCGCAACACACTTGAAGCGCACGCAGGCGTACACCTACAATCCGCCTTTTGCACAGGTAGAGTTTTAAATCCTTATTGATTAGTTTTATCCATGTGAAAGGTTTTGACAATGACAACACTAAAGCTTTTCGTTCCTTCTGTGCTTGAGAGCTTGAATATTCTTTCAGTGGCACTACAGGCTATATCACAATGAGCAATGATGGTGAAGGGACAGGAGGCAGAGGGGTGAAAAGTGACAATCAGACGAGAGTTTTGGCTTTAGTCAAAACCCCAGTAAGGCAAAGATCTTCTTAAAAACAAAAACCAAACAAAAAACCCCCAAGTCTCAGCTGTAAACAATTCCATAGTCTGTGTCACGCCTGAAATGAAACGCAGACTCAATACATGGACTTGTCTTATTCATTCCCTCTGCTTTCTTCAGGAAGTTTTCACTGAGTAACAGTCCCAAAATAGGTCAGTTCACCCTGGAATGAAACTTTGAAACACCCTGGCCTCAGGAAGGGAGGTGTCAAGTACAGAGGCCATCTTGTTAGAGGAAGAACTCCCCAACACCGGGACTAGCTGTGATTTCTATAATAAATACTGCCATGTTGGGGAATTATGAAGTAGTAGCTCTATTTATACATAGCAGAATTTGTTTTCACCTGCACCTTTTCTTTCCAACATAATTTCTCACAGTGCAACCCATTATGACAGAAAGATCTGAAAAAGCTTTTTATATCCTACCAAATATACACAAGGATAATTAGTTCTCTTTTGTTATTCTTCTGTAAGGGCTTATAATTGTGGAGAAGCTTTTGCAAATTGAAACAGGTTCACTGAATTCTCAAGGCAGAGCTGTTCTTAGTTTTTATTGTGTAGAGATAAATGAACAGAAAAATTCAGGGGGAAGAAGGTGAAAATATTATTCATTATGAACTCTATGGGAAGATCAGATTACCACATCTTAATTCTTTTTAGACCAGTATTTTATAATCACATTCCACAATATGTTAGGTCATGCAATGCATGCAAAGCTTCATACTAGATAGAAACAACTGTCAAAGCAAGTTTTGTTTCCTAACGTAAGAAGCATTTTCTACAAAATTTGTAAATCACATCTCTGTAGTTTGACAATTAGTGAAGAAAGTGTTAAAGCCTCCAAAGAACTTAAGTCATTATAAGTGATAGTTACATTATTTTCCTCAAGCACTTCCCAAAAGTAGCCTCTAATATTGACCAATTCTATTTTAAGAATTTTTGGGATCTGACTTCTTATATAATGAGACTGCTGGGTTTCACTTTGTCATTGCTGTTAGATTCCGTGCTTTTAGCCCATTTCCAGTTAGACTAGGAATTAAACAGCCACTGGCACGTGCTCATCATTGTTCTATTGTCTGCCTCTGCCTTTAAAATCCATATCTTATGGAAGCTGGTGTAGTCAGTCAAGGTGCAATTATTTTGCCCCCAATCTAGCATCTGTGGCTTTTTTTTTGCCTCTGTTCCTTCTGCCTTACAGACTTGAAGCTGGGTTTGTAGATGTTGGAAGAATGTTATTCTTCCTTCTAGTAACCTCGCCTTATATAAATTTTGAGGTAGGCCTCTGAAGACTTCTAAACCATATTCTCACTCTTCCATGCCAGGACCTCAGAATATACACACCAACAAGGTAAATGGCCAGACTGTGCCTGAAAGATGGAACAGTAGATGGTGAAAGCTTCATTGTCTTTAGAAAATCAAAGGAGTTCTCTTCCAATTTGGGAGCACGAAGTTCAATCTCGTTCTCTGTGTTACACTTTCTGTGGCAGGTCCTGTGTGACAAATTCCTTCATTTCTTTGTATCTCAATACCCCCTCTATAAAATACAGTAACAGGACTTCACCTCAGAGGAGTTTAAGCACACATGTAAATCCTTCCCAAACAAATAAATATTGTTTTTTAAGGTCTGTCTTTCAAAAGTACTAAGATGTTGAGAGGAAGTAATTCTGTAACAAAACCAATACATATTTAAAAACGAAAAGCTGTATGTTTTTATCCACATCTTAGGTCTCATGTTTATTCCAACTACCCCTAATGCAATTCTATTTCAAATTCGACATTTTTGTGACATCAACAGCCTTCAACAAATTAAATCAGAAAGTTAAAAATGACTTTTTTTTTTTAAGATTAGAGACTGCTGCTTTTTGAAACATGCTAATAAAAGAAGAAAATTTCTAGAATGAATCAGTCTGTCCATGTGTTAAGTTTTATAGCTGAATTATAAACCCTTGGGAATATGATGTCTATAACAGAAATGTTTATACATCCTTAACTACAGCTGTGCAAGTAACAGTGTTCTAATACAGCAGACAGATAAAGATTTACACCAGAAAAAGAGAAAATCCTTTACATTTTGAATGTAAATGATACATAATTCTGAGGCACTGAATATTTCCTATTATAGTAGAACTGCACATATGAAGCACTGAACTCTATGTATTGTCATTGCTTTTGGTCTTTCAATCCCTTCATTCATACTGAAAAATTGCAAATCCTTTATGCATGGAGCATTGAAAATATATAAATATTTTTGAAGAGCTCTCTTAGAAATGAAAAATCTCTGGTCGTATTTGAATCAGCCTGTGATGTGATCATAACTTGTGTCAATTACGACGTCGCAGAGATTGAGGGTTTTGTTCTTTTTTTGTGTTTTACAGAAATTTCATGCAATGCTCTTGAGGGAAATATAAACCAGCAACTTTTAAAATTCAAATCTATTATTGTACTTATTCATACATAGGAGATACTGCTGCGTCTAAGTGCTGTTAAAATACAGAAAAGCACTCAGTCCATGCCTACAGAATGGCTGGAATGGAGTGCCAGTATCTCTTCACATTACCTATGCATATATATGCCCCCAAGCAAACACATTCACATCAATATCAGTTTCCTTGTCCCTCTTTCCCAACCCAGATCTAATTGTCTATGTTGTAATATAATTGCTTCTTCCAAACTTTTTGGATTTCATTGACTACTTTCAAAGAAAAAATGAACTTGCAAGTTTGTTCATTGTTAAAGGACAGAATAAAGCTAATTCTAGTTACTAACTTTTTAACATGAAAGCTGTGACTTTCAGGGAATTATATCATCCCAAGCAATAAGACTGAGGTAGAGTCCAACATTGCAAGATGCCTGCAAGGATCACAAGAACTGCCAAACCTGTTTGAGATAGTCACAAAAGCTAACTATAAGTGAAGCTAATCTTCCTGTTGTCCCTCTAAAGTAAACAGGAGATGGACTTTTCCATGAAAGCCACCAAATTTGGCTCCCAGTCTGAACTGGACAAGCCAGGAACCTTTGTATAGACTGTTGAAAGTCAATTAACTCAGGGAGGTGACACTTAACCTTTGTGAAGGCCTGCACTGGCTTCAGTGTCAGCTTTATGTGCCGCATTGCAGGGATCAGAAAGTTACTCCTAACCATAGAGGATCCAGTAGTAACACAGGGCGAGCTACAGGGTCATGAAAGACATCTGGCACTGCAGAAACACAGGTGAATGAGGGTGAACATTGATGGTATCACATCCAACAACTAACATCTAATTTTAACTACGATCCCGTTACATTAAGAGATTTCTCCTCCCTCAGTTAACCTCAATTTCAAAAATTGGTTGCTGTTTTTATTTGAATGAAAAATGCCTTTGTGCTTCAGTCCAGAACACTGGATCAAATTGGTTTGGGAAGGAGCAGATGCAGAAGTAATAACAGAATGGAAAAGTGAGTATAAATCTCATCACATCTTGGGCAAGTGACCATGTTATGATTTTCAGAGCTGTAGACACACTCTGTTGCTAATAAATTAGGATATTGAAAAAGGATTTGGACTTCACTACTTTATCAGTAACTTTTTTCCTTACAACAAGGAATTTCCTTCACTAAAACATTTCATATCTTCAACTTCAGTGGTGAACTTGCAGAAAGAGATTCAGTCTCCTGCTGATTTACCTCTTGAACTCCCTGGTAGACTACCAACAAGACAGTCTGTTGGTACCAACAATAAAATTTGGAATGAGTACCAGAAAGAAAAAAGCAATGCTGGTGCAGCAAAGGGTTAGCCTTTTTTCCAAAAAACTGTGGTCAAAAGAGAGTGGAGAAAAATTCTAACAATTTTTGTGGCAAGACATAGCTGTTATCCTGCTCATCCAACTCGAACTGAGTATGCTTCCTTCAAAATATAAAAGACGTTAATCACTCGATAGAGTGCTGCCCAAATATCTTGTCTACAAAGATTCTTCATGTGCTGAGAAATCTTCTAGTGAACTTTACACAGATGATTGGTTAGACATTCCTGGCTTACCAGGCAACCTTTCTGGATTTTGAGCACAATACCTATATATCAGTGTCCATCTGATGTAAATGTGACAAAATTCAGGAAACATTAAAAGAAAGAAAAAAAAAAGGTGGCAAATTCACATCGACTTTCTGCAGTCTTGATAATTAAAATATACAACAGGATGGTCATCAGCTCACAGCAATAACCAGGTGGACCTGGCAACAGGGGATGATTATGTAGAAAAAAACACTCAAAAGTTGATTAGAAACACATTATTTAGAAGTCTTTTAATTGTTATGCTGGAATAGAGAAAACGAGATTCAAAACTGATGGCCCAAAGCAGTAATACAGCATCTCTCAATGAGCTCAATACACTCACCAACTGACATCCCCAAGAAGAAAATACCATGCTATACAGTTTCCCCCTATTTACCGGTAACTGGTAACTCAAAAACATTCAAAACTGGCAGAAGCAGGAAAGAATAATACCTCACTAATTCCACATCTGTACTGTAAACAAAAAGGATAGAGTCTTTTTAAGGTAGCTGTGATAACTTCAGCTTGGCATGAATCATATCCTTGAAGAGTCAAAAGAGTAAATAAATAAAAAAGACTTACTTATTCCATGCTTGTCTAAGGTTTTTAGGGCTGTACTGTGTAAACCGTTCTGTAAGGAAAAGAGGCATTCAATTATTTATGCTAAAATGAAGAATTTTTTTTCAAATATATTTATCTACTGTCAATTTTCATCATTTCATCATTTCTATGTAACTACTGCAGCTCAAGTCTCAAGACAAGGTAAGAAAGTCAGCATAGGAGCAACTGTCATACTAACAGGGAGAAAAAAAAACCCAAACCACTAAAACTCCCCAAAAGACCCCAGTTTGTTAAAACAAACAAAACAAACTATCATGACCTAAAGCTCATTTACTCCGGCATCATTAGAAACTGAAATTTTTTCAATTCTTTCTAAAGTAGTTTTTGACTGCTAGGGTAAAAAAATAAAATGCCTGAAATCTAGTATTTCTTTTTCTTCATCAGGAATACAATTCTCTGTGAGCTCACTGCCATGGTTTTACGGTTCTCAGAAGGCATAAGAGTAAGTGTGGGTCTGTGTGACACACATGGACACACAGAACACGATGGCCACATAAGAGTCCATTTCCTAAGGAACACATACAAATAATGAACAGAAGTAACAAGTACAATGCAGCTTATCTACTCGAACATTAAGTTCTTAAATTCAGATATAAGTACTTTCTCTGTCGTATTCAAGAAGATGCTTGCTCTGCAGTAGGACTCTGGTTGACAGAGGAAGACGCTACGAAAGCTGCTGCAGAAGTGAAGAGCCAGTACTCCGTTAGCTCTTTGAACAGGAGCTAAGTGCCTCTCAGGAAGAAACAAATGCAATCCAACTGGAGAATATAGTAACATTTTCCATGAAGCCTCATTGCGCTGAAATCCTACTGTGTAGACGGGTACTTGACCTGCTGAGCTACCCTAGTGTGGTGGCATTAGCTGCTATGAAGAAATCCTAAACCTACCAAGTACTCCACGGAACCTCAAAAATTAATTTTGCTTCCTCTCCATCCATGAGCACAACATTTAATAGGCACACTGTACAGTTATAGTAGTTATATATATGCACACACATATGCATGCATCTTACTGCGCAAAACAACTGAAATGTAATAAATTGAGGGGCTGTGTTCAAATTCTTGTATTTGTATACCTTACTTATGTCAGGTCTAAAGTTGTGACGTATACTTCATATGTAGTCGGTTCTAAAGCTGCCAAAACTAATGGCACACAACATTCTAGCACCAAGGTGGATGATTTTGTGTCTAGCACCCATTTTCTTTTTTTTTTTTATTTAACTAAAAAGATGTATGCAGAAACTTCAGCTCTCATTGACTTCATATTGGAAGTTTTTGGTAAATGCCAGACCTGCTGACTGTGTTCGAGGGGCACTTTGCATTTACATGTTTTGTTGCTTTAACCAGACTGATGCCGTTAAAGCAATGAAATCACTCCCTCTTAGATGTGTGAGACAAGTGTACTGGAAACCGGAAGCCACAGGACTATAACTAGTTTTAGCACCTATAACAATTTATAAATATCACTTTTGTAACATTGTGCCTAAATTTATTCTAATTACATTCTTAGCAAGAAAAACCCAAAGACTAACTACATAGTCATACTCTAAAAGGCTTTTAGATGTAGATGAACATAGGAAACAAAAGTTTGAAAGTTTTTTTTGTGTAGTGGTTGGGTTTTTTTGTATTGCCAACAAAAAGTTGGAAGATACTTGGACTACTTTAGATGACAGTCAAAGTAGCATCTAGCTGACTTCTCTGTCAGAACGAAGATATTTAGCCAAGAAAAGAGACGACTCGGCAACTTCAGATACGCTATCGTTATGCAGTTCTCCACAAACTAAAATTATTAGGTTGAATTATTATGAACTATGTTATACAGAGTTATAAACCTTTATTTGGTGTTAGGATTGGGGTATTGTAAGAAATTAATTATAGGTCTTGTCATACATTTTACTAACAGAAAGTATATTGCTCTCTGAATGTATCTCTCCAAGTAAAATACTTTTACTGCCAATTTTGTGCACACTTCTTAACACATTTGAACTCATTTCTGATACATCTCATTGTTGAAAATGCTACCTTATTACTTAGTGTGAGCTTGAGACGCATTTACATTGAATACCATGCTACTGACATTATCCTAAATTTTGTAAATTAGTAGCTCTACAGTAGTTCCCAATCCCTGGTTGAGTCAGTTATCCCAGGAACTTAGCAGCTTGGACACTATAAAAAGGAAAAGCAATTTAAACCATTGTGATAGTTTCTTCTCTTTTTTCTGTTAAGTTGTGATACCACAATGGGTGCAGAACGTTAAGGGTTGAAGAGGGGAAAAAAAGAAGTTGCAGGGTATGTTCTAACTGAGACCAGCAAGCAAAGAGGTTTCCTTACTGTCTGTGTGCAGACATGACAACAAAATAACTTATCGCACCTGTGGCATCCAGATTAAAACTACAGGGAGTGACAATTTCTTTTTATCTCTATTATACATTGCATGGGATGCATCTACTACAGATGTGCCAATGCCCCAAGGCGGGTCTTTAATCAAATGGGCAAAGTAGTCAGGAACATTATTAGATGCAGCCATGCTTTGTACCAGTTACATGGCACTGGAGTCAGTGCTGTGATTATGTTTTAATACCCAATAGCACAAATTAAAACTTAGTACTGAAGCATATGTTCTGTATTGGCATTGAGAGTATGACCCATACCTACAAGGGAGAGGAGCATGACAATTCAAATTGTACCCGTTGTTCACTAATTAAGCTTCTGCCCTCCAGAGGAAAAGCCTGAGGTTCAGTAAGGTCAAGAGCCAAGTTCATTGGCCTTCGCAAGACCTGAGCTCACCCTTGAACTTAAGCTTATAAATGTGAATTAAAAACATCTATGCAAGCAGATACTTCTGCATGAAAACTGGAAGAAAATAAAGACTTTGTATACTTTATATGTGAATAGTTCAGCCATAGCACTGTCCATTCATTTATGACAAAGGACTGAAAAATAGCGTGCGGCTAGACAGTGCTGCGTAACCAGAAGCCAAAGACACACACATGGGAGTTCAGTTACTGAAGGGGAGATTTGCATGTTAATCTATTTTGGTGCAAAAAAGTGCTAGGTGGAAAGAGAACTGAACTGACTTGAATCATTGCTGAAAAGCTAACCTAAGGCCTGGGGAAAGACAGATTTTGATTTTACCTGTCATTCTGCAATGTTTGGTCAGATACTGAGCTGATTCAACCTGGCACAGCAACACTTACTTCAGCAGAGCTACATCCACTTAAAACAGTTGAGAAGTATTGTATACAACACATTTTCTTGACTGGACTGTCAGAGGTTCACTCTACTCAATTTAAGCTATTTTCACTGTGGGAGGAAAACAGAATCAACTGTGTGGCCAAATTGCCTTAAGGCCTTAGTGTCCAAAGATCTATGTCATTTCTGCAAGAAACTGAAAAACTATTGCTATGCCAGATGAGTGTTTACTTTTTTAGTGACACACTGGAACCAGTTACGTAAATGGTGTTATAAGGGACATGTAAGCAAAATCAACAAAATTCTCAAAAGGATCTTCCTTCTTTACTCTGTCTACTGCTCTGCTCTAAACCTCTTTTTAATTAAGTACCTTATTCATCACATTTGTCAGGCAGGGAGTGGGAAAAATAAGGGGAAAATATGGAACGGGTGAAACCCACTCTATAGAGGCAAATTTTAGTCCTGAGTCCTTAATTTCAAACTCCATTTATATGCTGTGGGACTGCAGACCATGCTTCTCCTAATCATCGATATCAACTCTTTCCCCCCTACTCCAAGCAGAGTAGAGGTTCCTCACTTTAAGTTCTGTATAAGAAAAGAAATCACAGCTCACATTTTTCTACACAATTTTGTCATCGTGCCTCTAACCAGAGTCTTGTTAACTTTCACAGACAGTATAACTAGATGGGACTACTGTGGTAACTAAGCCCCGCCTCGTGTACATGCCAGCTTTCTGTACCTCCCTGAATTAATCCTTTTTCAGTAACAAAACCAGCTGATTTTGGTCTCAGAGCTGCCAGAATAACGGTGCTACAACCATCTTCTCCTTGAATTGTCATCCAGATTTTTAAGTCCTGAACTGTGAAACCACAATATAGCACACCTACAAACACCAATCTAGCAGTCACAACACAGGCAAAAAAAGAAGTAACCTCCCAACTTTTATCTAAGGATCTCCTGCTTGTGTCCAATTAACGAGTGAACTGGAATTCAGTCTCACAACTACATCCCCAAGTTTTCTGAGTTACTTTTCAGCATGAACTACTCTCACATGCCTGTATGAATGCCTCAGCCCTTTGTTGCTAGATGGATTTAATACAACCAAATCTAAAGCCATACATGCATGTTTCTGACCAACTGCACAAAATTACATTTTATGATAATTTCAAGCATATAGCTGTGCTCTTTGTTTTTCCCATTTTCCCATTTCCCATTTTTGATGCTCCCGTTCATTTGATCATAAAAAAATACTAATATCAGTCAGCAGATCTTGACTGTGAGATTTGGGAATACTGCAGAATTACCATGAATGCTCCCTCAAGAAAGAAATCTTTGCCTGACATACATTACGAATGGCAGCAGCCATTGGATAGGCAATCCAAATCTCCATCCAACATTGTGGAAGAAACCCCATGTAGCAAAAACTTACTACCCCTTCCTCAGAACTGAAAGGCAAATGGGCACATGAAAGAATTTCATGCAGATGCTCACATCGTCACCCACCCACCCATGCACACCATCTTGCAGAGACTTGATCTCAGATGTATTTTGAATTTTTATAGTTCAAATTGTGAGTATATATACTAGAGTTCACATAATTTCAGATTATTTTAATTAATTGTGCTTCTTTTGAATAAAAACACAGGAAGCTGTTCTTCAGGTGGTAAGATGCAGGTAGGCAGATCTTATTTCTAAAGCAAATGTATATTTATTGATCATGTGGAAAGCAAAGCAGAATTTCTGAGTGAGAACACCAGCACTGCAGTGGTTTTGTCAGTCACAGACTCAGGGTATTTTAATAAATCTATTAGGTATCTGTCAATCTCTGGCAGACTCTGTTACACAGTATTTTCTATGACTGCTGTTTCCTTACTCCAGTTTCTTTTTGTCTTCTGCTTTATCCTAAAGGAGAGTTTCTTTCTCTTAACTTGTTTCATCATGACTTTAGGGATTCTCTTTTAAAAATCAGTGCTCAGTAGATGCTTCCATTGTCTCATAAAGGCACCTTTCCAGGTGTATTGCTTTATATTATTATCCGATCATCTGTTGAAAATAGCAAGGTTCAGGCTCCTGCACCATCAGCCCAAAATTAGATATTTAACCTTCTTTTACCTGGAAACACTATTGTAAGGAAACTGATGCACAGTGAACATTCTTACATTTTGCCCACCTTCGCCTACAGGAAAGATGGGGAGGGTCTCTTTATCAGGGAATGTAGCAATAGGATGAGGTGTAATGGTTTTAAACTGAAAGGGGGGAGATCTAGATTAGATATTAGGAAGAAATTCTTTCCTGTGAGGGTGGTGAGGCACTGGAACAGGTGGCCCAGAGAACCTGTGGATACCCCATCCCTGGAAGTGTTAAAGACCAGGCTGGATGGGGCTTTGAGCAACCTGGTCTGGTGGGAGGTGTCCCTGCC
>JAOXJK010000012.1:24290360-24319212 GCA_025774025.1 Xenus cinereus | reverse complement strand
CATGGCCAGCAGGTCCAGGGAGGCGATTCTGCCCCTCTACTCTGCTCTGGTGAGACCCCACCTGGAGTACTGCATCCAGCTCTGGAGTCCTCAGCACAGGAAAGACATAGACCAGTTGCAGCAGGTCTAGAGTAGGCCTACAAAAATAATCAAAAGCGTTGGAGCCCCTCTCCTGTGAGGACAGGTTCAGAGAGTTGGGGTTGTTCAGCCTGGAGAAGAGAAGGCTTCAGGGAGACCTTATTTGCAGACTTTCCATACTTAAAGGAGGCTTCTAAGAAAGATGGGGATAAACTTTTTAGCAGGGCCTGTTGTGATAGGACAAGGGTTTTAAACTAAAAGAGAGTAAAATTAGACTGGACAGAAGGAACACATTTTTTACAGTGAGGGTGGTGAAACACTGGAACAGGTTGCCCAGAGAAGTGGTAGACACCCCATCCCTGGAAACTTTCAAGGTCAGGTTGGACAGAGCTCTGAGCAACCTGATGTAGTTGAAGATGTCCCTGCTTATTGCAGGGGAGCTGGACTAGATGACCTTTAAAGGTCCCTTCCTACCCATACTATTCTATGATTCTATGAAAAGGTAATCTTCTTCTTTATATCCAACCTATAAGATGACCTGGAAATTACATTTAGATGACATAGGATGCAAGGCTGTCACAATTTATGACAAAAGCTGAAGGGACTATCATTTGCAGGAAAGGAAAACCAGGAGTTTACTGAGAGATCTTAGGTCTGCAAGGACAAAAGCATCTGAAATTGGATTCCTGGGTCAATTCTGTCACTCAATTCCAGACTTAAGTCACATGGTTATATACTGAAGACTCAAACTAGTAAAATATAGTGGCAGCCAATTAAGTTCTTCATCTGAAAGCATCTAGCAACCTTCTCGTTACCACCTAGTCCAAACTCACTCACAGCAGGTCCAACATGTTCAGGCTGCTCAGGCCCTGTCCAGTCAGGTTTTGAACAGGATGGAGATACCAAACCTCTCCAGACAATCAGTTCCAGTATTTCACCACCCACACTAGCCAACGTCTCATACTTGTCTGCTTGGCAGGTTTCAAAAATACCCACTCAAAAGTTCACAATGCATTCATATATCGCATAATGTAGTTGACTTTAGGAAACAAACTGGTCCCTCTCACAAAAAGGTATCAGATGGTTGTAGGATATGACATCTTCAAGTACAACACACAGTAAAAAATTGAACCTTTGTAGAAAGGTAGTAACAGATGATCTAGTTGTAACTTTAGCTTTCACAGTCTGTGGAAAAGTACTATTGATCATGAATCAATCTACCAGCAATCCGATACTCAACGGCTGAGGAATGCAAGCAGGTCAGGGCTCATACTGTAATAAACAGGAAAAAATGCAAAAGAAAGCAAAAAATTAAATAAAAGAAAAACCTGTTTCCTGAGCACAATAAAAAGTAAGCAGCTAGAAAAAGTGCATTGTGGTTCGTGCACTGTGTACCAGGCCAACTTGAAACTTGTGAGCGGGGATGCAGTTATCTGTGTCCTGTATTTCCAGGAAGAGAATTCGGATGAATGTGGTGCTTCAACTTACCTGGTTTGAAATGGGGTAAAGAGTGGACTCCAGGCCATGTATCCTCATTTGGTGTTCCAAATACCTATGCACAAAATGAGAAAAAAAAAAAAAGATAAAACCCACATATTGCTTTAATGGAAAAGACTTAACAAGTCACAGCATTGCACAAAACCACTCCTCACTGTAAGCTCAATGTACCTTACAATATAAACTCTAAATAGGCTTAATTATCAGGAGAAGGGGAGGAGGAAGAGGGTACAGAAAGTGAAATGATTACCACAGGTTCAAGGTACCAGTGGAGTCAGTAAAGCCTGTTAACGGTGCTGTGTTCCTGTCAGGTTGCCTATTTAACCAATCCGTGTTAAAGATACTTTCCACTGACAAGTGTCAAGCTACCTCCATATCTCAGAGTGCTGGTGTTACAGAGGCTAGATATTTTAGCTCAGAAATAATTTCAATCTCTGTAAACTTAAAAAAGATGAACAGATACCTAATAGATGCTAAGACAGAAGATTTGCATAGATGGTGAAGCAGATGACCAGGAGCATTGCAGGAACAAGAATGCACCGCAAACAGTTGTCATTTTAAGTGGACGTAGTATACATAAAAATAACAAATTTTTAGGAAATACAAAATTTATTGACTCATTCATTATGCATTGTTTCTATTCACTTCAACTGTCCTCCTTCTTGTAGTGTAAGTGAAACCAAATTCCAGCAGTGAAGTATTTAACACTTCCAATGTGCATCTTATATCCTGTGCTCATATGAAAAGTTCATCCACCATGTCTTTGGCACAAATAAGAACTAAATTGAGAGAAATGCTAAAATTAAGCCTGCTTTTGCTTCGTAAGACACAACTATCAATGCTTGCTTTAAGTGGACCTTTATGACTCTAGGGCCTCAAATCTGGTAAACAATCTACCATACTAACATGTTTCTAATGTAAGAATATTAATGCAAAGATCTTTTTTCTCCACTATCAAATACAGTAAACAGATAGTCCAATTTAGATGCAGTATTACCAGTAGGAGGTGAAAGCAGTGCACCTAGGTGTCAGAGAAACAAAGACAACAGTATCACTACAATTATACAGAATATGTTCACATGATTATTGGGATATGCAATTCACTGATTTTATTTGTAAATATTTTTTGTAGGACATTGCTTTCAGTCCTTGTGAAATATGCCTTAATCAGCATTTGAATAAGATAAACCTGGCCCTGCAACCCTCATCACAACACCCACATTCATTTCATTATTAGGGAGAGTACAATTCTCTCATTAGAAGTTAGAAGACACTGTTGACACAATGTCACCAAATCAATTTGCAAATAACTTTCACTCAGCTCCTGTATTAATCAAGCTCCTGGTGCCAAGCACTTCCCAGACCAGGAGAGGGAGCCCGTGGATTAAAAAAAGATTCTTGCATTTTCAGTTTAGATTAAGAACTATGGTCCTCAATTTTGCAACCTCTCTTAGCAAATGAAATTAAATGAATCTCTCATGAATCGTTATAAATATAAGCAAAATTAGCCACATCCTTCTAAATGTGCATTCTTAATTATCTCTTATTTTAAAGGAGACATAAGCAGCTAAGGGACTGTACAGATGAATATTAAAACCAGCCAGCAAAATCTGAAACTTCAGTGCAAAGTAGAATACTTATCAGACCAATTTAATGTAGAACTTGGAGCTAAGAAATGGATTATTCTGATTTTCAAAGTAACACCAGGCCCAATAACAGAGGGCTTGATGGCAGATCACTTTTGTAATGAATCTTATGTGACTCATGATTTTTTGTTTCACTAGTTTTCCAATCCATTTCTTTAATAATATTCCAGCACATCTGCTGCTGCATTGTTTAAGAGCCAGCTGCAAACGAGTTCTGTGCACTGTAGAATTCAAACCACCTACAATATTCACACCTTCTGTCAAGGGGAGCAGTCAGGCTAAAACCAGCTAGGGTTTTTTGTCATCATCTTACCATTTTTAAAGTAGGGGCACTTGGCCCTTGAGCCTTGAGGCAAGGGTCCAGACACTGTGTTTTAATGCATTGTACAAACATTATAAAGATCATCCTTCTTCCCCACAGTTTTTAACATGTACTATACAGAAATTCACAGGGTGTGACTATCAATTAACAAAGAGGAGAAGGCAGCAGTAAAACAACTGTGGGTTTGATTAAGTGTCCTGGGTTGACAGACACAGGACTAACTTTTCTTGTAATGTTGGGGAAAACTGCACTTTTAGAATGCTCTAGTGTCTGAATTCATGAAAATATTTACTTTATAGCCAGCCGGGCTATGTGGGATTCAAAGTCTCAGTGTTTTTGAGCCTTGCCAGGCGCAGGGACAAGGAGGAGCAAGGCCTGGGCATTTGACCCAGGCTGGCCAACAGGATTATTTCATACCATGAACGTCACATTCAATATAAATTTGAAAACTTTTCTGTGTAGCTCTCTCTCCCTTGATGGCGGCGGGTCCAGACAACTCCTTGCCCCTGTGCCGGACCCCTGAGGCCTTCCCTTCCTCCTGAAGCCATTGCACTGGCAGTGTCCACCATTTGCTGTCCCTGCTGGGAGTGCACAGCTTCCCCCTGATAGAATTGGCTGAGTATAATTCCTGTGTCTTATATCAGTATCGGGATTAATACTGGTTCTTTAGTATTATTATTAATTATTTAGTCTTATTCTATTAAATCTATTTATATTTCAACCCTTGTGTTTCTTTCTGTTCTCCAATTCCCCTTTCCAGGTGGGGAGGGGTCACCGGGTGATAGAATAATTGTCTAAACAACAATAAATTGTTATGGGTTTTCTCAAACCATAACATTAAGATAAAACAGTCACTGCCCACAGGTATGTCAACATAAAGAGTTTTGTAGGCATAACCTTGCAAGTTATGTTTCTAAGCAGCAAGCAATCCTGTTTTGATGAGGTGCAACTAGGCAACCCAAAGCAATGGGTTTTGACATCTGTTATAAACAAAGCAAAGTGGAGTTCACAGGTAACACCATGGGGGAGAAGGATCTGCCTTGTTTTGCGGCTTACGAAAAGAGAATTAAGGGACCAAAATCAGGGTCAGATTCCAATTTAATTTGTAGGGTGAGAAATCTATTTATACAAAAATAACAAGACTTACAATACATTAGGGTACTCAGGGCCAAATACCCTACTGCCAGTTGACATTCTTATGATTTGGCAGAAAGTTATGAAAACAGAACCTGCTGTTCAAATCTCCATATATAATCATGATAGAGAAAGATATCCCAAGAAACGCAACACAAATGCATTGTCTCACTTTTTTAATATAAGAAAAAATGTGTTCGCTTTTTGCACCTAATTTTACAAAGACTCATCATTCCCTTAATTAACCTGCTCCTTGATGTGCAAGGGAACCATTCTTTTATGGTAAGCGTTATGCTGCTCTACCAACATAATTACTCATGTTGTCCTGTGTTCTGCTTTGAACGCAAAAGCATTCCCTAATACTGCCACACGATAAGGTCATTCTGGGTAACCATTTGTCCGGAGAAGTCATCTGAATCTCCTGTGAGATGAGCAGCAGTACAAATCTTTCCCAGTGGCTCTTTCCCAAGTGCTGGTGTAATTAATAAAGAACAAGCATTTCCATTTGCACTACAACTTTTGAATATACAAAGCTGTATATGACAGAAATAATGCTTTAACCCTTGTTGGATCTGACAATTCTCAACAAAGGTGATGGTTTAGACTTCAACAAGACAAAGAACACGCAGCCTGTGGTATTATTCAGGGTTTTGTAGCAACAAAGCAGAATGAAAAACAAGATCAGCATGCAAATGAGATGCCTTTCCTTAGACAACATTTATGGAAATTAGGCTAAGCAATTTGCTGAATTTTCAGTTTTTTTCACGTTAGATCAATGTGATGAACAAAGTTTAGTCAAAAAAAAAGTCAGGAGAGTGAATCTTCTTCTCCCCTCCCCCTTTAATAAAAAGAGGGTTTTACTGAAAAATGCTCTAGACTTTTAACTAGGAAAAGTTACAAGATGGATGTAGAATTGGTTTCTTATTTTATTTTTCCTTTTAAGGATGATCAAGATTCCTGTTCCAGTCTTCCTATTTGCTGGGTAAAACATACTGCGTTTAGTGACTCCTCAGCTCACCCAAGGATGTACCCCAGGAGACTATATCTGTCCGAGGAATCAAACATAATAAAAAGGAGAAGAAGATAGATGTTGCAGAGCCACTTCCAAATCAGCAATCTATTTCTGTTGAGTGAGATTTGGAGGTTTCAGATCTTCCGTTTTTCAACAAAAATCTGCTATATTCTTCCAAAACATACATATCTAATGAAGCTTTCAACTCAGTAAAAAATCTAGGACTTATTTTCCTTTTCATTAGAGAAAAGTACATTACTGCTTTAGATTTGGCTCTTGAGCTCTAAAGCAGACCCTGTGAGATCCACAGTTTCACCATTTCAGCTCTATCACTCCCAGAGCCACCTCTGAACATGGAATTTCCCATCTCATCAGGAAGAGGAGAAGCTTATGCAATGTCTCTCTCTTGCAGTCTGTCCTGGCGCTAATCCTTTTGTCCAGATGATCCACCTATTGCTGCATTCCCCTCCCAAGGAGTCACAGGTAGGTATGTGAGGTAGATCTTAACCACAGCTTTCACAATCAGCTGAAGTGTTGTTTTACCACCTGATAATGTCAGTGAGCACAAAGTACGTGTAGTAGTGAAGACCAAAGAAGGAACTTCATCTTTCAGCTTAGCATTTGGTCCTAGTATAATAGGTCAAAAACAATAATCAGCACCTATTTGTGCATTATGCCTGCTGACTCAGAGTGTGCTGACTGACAACTGCAACGAGGTTTCTCCAGCTCTCTGCCGGGCACAGAGGTTGACAGCTGAGTGTCAAGTTTAATATCCAAAAGATACAGACAGAAATGGAATTGCCTTAATACCAGTCATTTCTTCACATCAGGAGCTTAGCAATTCACTTTCTGTAAGGGGGAATAAAGCTATCAGTTTGTGTAATGCACTTATGTGTTTCTTAGACTGAGGCCAAACACATTATAACTTTGGAAAGGTTGTGGATATTCCAGGGTTCCCAGCTGCAATGAAAAAGTCACCTCCTTTTTCACTACAGAAACAACGTCTATCAGCTAAGATGGCAACAATACAGGCCATATGTCTATTCATTCTCCTTGAGATTTAAAACACTGAAGTCTTACTTCATTAAATGAATAGCAAAAATCACATATAATTCCTAAACCAGTAATCCACATCATTTCAAAGTTAAAACAACTGAAGTGAGACTGTGTGGTCAAGGCAGTCTCCTCTCATGTGGAAAACACTGAAGGCTTGTTCAGAGCTGGAAAACTGTATGTTAGTAAAAAATATTTTTCTTACATAGGGAACTCTTTCCATATTTTTTGTCAATGTCATCAAAACATCCCTTCATTATTCCCACACAGGTAAGAAAGTACCAGTGAAATAGGGATGCAACATATTGAGCATACAAAAAATTTAATGTAACTTGTATGATTCCTTTTCAGAACAAGACTGTTAAACAAGAGCCCATAATTCTTTAGAGACAAAATCAAACTTTCAAATTCTTTTTCTTAATTTTATGTATAAAACAGGTTGCATTTTTTGCTTCCTTATGTCCCTGTAAATGCTATCAAGTCACAGGAAAAAACTTGCAGTGATGATATAGGGTAAAAGGAACAAGAAATTCAACCACCATTTAATATGCACAATGGTAATGTGTAGCAGAATATGTTTAATGTAATCTGCATTCATTCAGGACATTAAATCAGAATTATGGATTTAAGAGAAAACAAGGCTGGTTAGAAAACAAGCTGATTGGAGTACTTCTTTCACAAGTTATTTTGTGAATGATCTAACCATTGTCTTATCAAAAAAAAACCCCAAACCAAGGTATTAAATTCTTCCAAGAGCTCTAAGAAGTACCTGCTCTACAGACAACGAGTACAGGACACAACAGCAACAAAAAAGAGAGAAAGCACCTCCTCACCAACCCCATAAACATGTTTCTGCTGTCCGTGAAGTGATGCTGTTTGGTGAAAAAATAGAAATTACTGAGGCTTAGTCTGTAAGGTGAAAAAAGAAGCAGGAAGAACAGAACGAGGTTCACCTCTAACAAAAGGCTGACTCTTTCAGTCATCAATATCGCCATTCCACTATACGTGAGTAACACGCCACCTCCTTGGAGCATAAGGAGTGACTTATGATTAAGCTGGCTTCAAAAACATTTAGGTAATGTGCTGGTATGGATGAGGAAAGCAAAATACGAAATTACTATCAACATTCCCACAAAATTTTAATAACACACATCAATTAAAAATAATAACAAGTTCAATTAATATTTGTGTTCTAGATGTGTTAAGGATGAAAAATGAAGTATCTGAAACAGTATAGGACCCAACTGCTCTTAACATCCTTTCCCCATAGAATCAAAATACGAAGAAGTCTTGCCAGGAAACCTTTTTAATATGCGATTTTTCCAATCTTACTTTGTTTATATAAGTGGTATTTCAGTAGCTGCCTGCATCGGTAAGTTAAATTTATCCCAACACTGTTTCCATGCTGCTTGCGGCACAAGTCAACAAACTCATCATTCTCTTCATACCCATGGTAACCACAGCTACCTGTGTGAGAGACCCTGGCAGAGACACCACTGCAACTCTGCTAACCGAGAGGAAGATGACGGGGACTGGAGACTTCATGAACATGCCTGTCTGCCACCACAGAGCCAGGTTCTACCTACTCTGTCTGCACGAGCTGGGTGTGACAGCTGGGAAGAGGAGGAAAAGGAGGAACAGAACAGGCATCACCACAGACCCAGCACTGCAGACAATCAGGACAGGATTCAATTAAATCCCCAGCCTTACAACGAAGCACTACTGAGGTCTGATATGCCAATTCCCTTCACTGCTCAGTCAGTGGAAAGTTTTGTTTATTCCAAAAAGGGTCTACTAAATACATACTATGCTTTGAATCACAAAACCAGCTCTGCTAATGAGATGACTTTTAGAAACTAATTCTGTCCATAATCCAGTCTAAATTGGAGAGAGAGCAAACCTCGAATCATTTAATCTAAATTTCGCAATGAAAAGAAAAGCAAGTGTGAAACAACATGTTCTGGGCTGTAGCATCCTCTTCCTACATGTAGTCAGTCACTGTAATGCCGTACTTTAGTAACTTATAACTTTCATAAAGGTTCACAGGATGGAAGAAACCATTTTTTATTTAATGATTCTTACTAAAACATTTTTGTGAATGAGACTAGTGCTAAAAACACTAAGATTTGGCAAACACTGTCCCTCCAGCTTTCCCAGCAACCTGTGCTGAGGAGTCTCCTTCCAATCAGCAATCTCATCAGCAGAATAAAAATATCCTGACATTAAATGAGACTTAGTATCTTTGTTATCTGCTTTGCAGCTGCAGAAACTAAAACAGCTCAACAGGATGAAACTGCTCCTTAGTAAGAAGGGAAGAGAATTTGAAAGCTTTTGCAGACGTCGAAGCTGTGGATCAGGAAAAAACCGGGAAGAAAACTCATGCAGAAGATTACAGCTAACCTCAACATATTTCTTTCCCAGCCTCCAAGGAGGCAAGTTTGCTCTTCTGGCATTGCCAGAGCTTGTGAGCTCTTAAATAAAGTTACAGAGAGGGAAGGATTTCAACAAGTAAGATCTGGGTGTTAATAGATATGAAGAAGCAGCTGATGATGATTTCTGAGATGGAAGGTCTCTTCCTTACATTTGGGAAGAACCGTTTTCTTCACTGCAAAGGAGAAGGAAGACAGCAATTTTCTGTCGGAAGGACCCCCTGGCTGACAAGTCAGACTTGCTTATATATACTTTAAAATCTGCTCTTATTTACTCTGTACAGAAAGGTATATATTCTGCATTTCAGATTTCCTATCCTGTTTGTGTTGTAAAGCCTTTGGAATAACCTACCCAAACAGACAGTTCTCTGCTAAGTATGCTCTTTAAAGATACATTTTAAGGTTCTTTTACTGACTTTTTACTGACTTTTTTCTTTAAACCAAAAAAGGGGGTGGGGCAAAAAAGCCAGTGGGAGGCTTTTATGAAATGTACTTCCACAAGCCCTGCTGCACTGGCTCAGTAGCTGGCTCATTTGAATTCCAGGTATGCACTACACAGGGTTTTTTTGGAAATGCTGGCTTATCGGAAAAGCAATGCCCCTTTTGGATCATAAAGCTGGCTTTAGGGTCTTTTTGAAGACCATAAAACTGGCTCAGTTAACATACACAAATTCCTACTGACTGTTGCAGTGTCCAATCCAATTGGCACGGGCAAAGCTACACCATTGCATCAGAATACCTAAGGGCTTAAAGCTGCCGTTCAGCTGGAGAGCTTACTTAAATAATTAATGGACCAAATTTATGCATCTTCCTATGAATCATCATAAAAATAGCAAGGAAAACATTTTTATTCAAAATAAAATTATGCTTCTTCAGTATTCCATTGTTTAACTACAACTATTTGAAGAAACCAGCACATTTGGGATTACATCCATTCCCAGTAAGGACCATCAGCACACCAGGACCTGACTCAATGGTTTTCATAGAAACCAATCCACGTTTCCCGGGAGCAAAACCCCGCTCCCAAGCAGTGAAGCGCACTGTACTTCTCCAGTGCTGGAAACCCTTTGCCTGGTGCCCAGTCACAACACATTGGAGGAACGAGCCAGCCTTGTTGTGACACCACACCAGGACTTGCTATTCCTCATGTACAAGGAACAGCATATGAACAGCACAACAGAAGCTCATGACATGTTCTGCTTCCGTGACAGAAATGAATTTGCAGTGGAGAGGAAAGCTGTTGTACTAAGGTGGATAGAACACTAGAGCTGGGCCAACTGAGCTGATGAGGTCACTGTCTGAAAAAAACCCAAAAGGCATATAATGAAAATTCTTTTTCTTGATCTAAAAATCCTAGGGAGGTAACATATACCAAGACCTGTATATTAAGCCTGGTGCTTATCATTACAGAACAGCATGAAACTAGAATCAGATCAGATCATCCAGAAGTTTGCCTACTCCTTATTTTGCCAACTAAGGCCTTATTCTTGTAATAATCTCTGTTTTGAATAGATCTGTGCAGCCACATGAAGTCCAGTGAAGCAGTGGGTATTCTGTCAAGTTTTTTTAAGTGACCATTTATTCAATCTGCAGTAAATGAGGGCAGCCAGTCATGCTGCCATTTGAAGAATTCTGCAGGTCCAGGTGTTACAATATTTCTGAAACAGTGAGTGTATTAATAATGAGCTCCAATTGTGTTGGGTATATGTGGTAGATGTAAGAGCACTCTTCCTGGATGGCTAAATGCCCTGCTGATTCCTATACTGAACCTTATCAGAATTCCCAAATCAAATCACTTTCAAAAATGTCTAACCTTATCACTAAAAATCCATTTCAAATGATTCAGTTTCAAGTGTGCCTCCTACAATAAACCACAGCATGATGCTTGGTGTATTCTTTCCAAACAACAGTATTTTGCTGCTAAAAAAGCAAGAGTTTTATACTTCTGACTATCCTTCTGAATCATACGAGCCAAACAAGCAAGCAGAATGAAAAACTGAAGTCTCCAAGGAGTACAGAAATGTAGGGTTTTTTTTCCTAAAAATGGGGGAAATGTCAGCCTACTTCTTATGGAGAGACACTGGCTTTAACAGTAGCCAACACATTTCAAGTGGGGTTGGGGCAGAATCCCAGGGAGACACTCATTCTCAACCAGAAGACAGTAAGATCAATGGGGAGGCTGTGGCTGAGTGGAACCTGTACCCTCCACTGCGGCACAGCGAGCTCGCACATCTCACTCCACAGCACTTGGGAAACTTCCAGCGAGTTCTTCACTAGAGCATCTACCCATTTTCCTGACACCTTCTTTACCCATTTCCTTGCAACTCCAGGGTTCATTCTCCTGACACCACAAGGTACCTGCCAAAATGTAGAGATCAGAAGCGGGTTTTGCTCAAGTTTTCTGAAAATTGGAAACTGTGTGAATTAACCATTTATTGCTCGTTTAGCAACTGTGGCTTTAAGAATCAGCTGCCAGGTGGACTAAGGCTTTTCATTTTGCTTATTTAGATGAAGGTGAGAGCAGGTGCCACTCGGCTGGAAGAGGAATCTGCACTCCCAGCCTCAGGGAACACAGTTGTTTGCTTTCATGTCAGTGCACTCAGCACCTTTCCCCATGACTTCTGAGCTCTCTAAAACACCAGGCAGGAGAGATTCGGGTGTCATCATCTCCTGTCCCCGTTTAAACCTGCTCTAAGCCACGTGCAGGGCAGCTGCAGTGGCAGCCCTTGTTCTTTGCAGCCTCACTTTTGGGCAAAAGGGAACTACTTTCCTGGAGCTGATGGAACTTCTCCTCTCTACGCACTGGAGAAGGGAGCTGTGAGGACTGGGAGGGATTTGAAGAACTTACTGCCTACAGCTCCAAAAGGAATTGAAGGGGCTTGCACTGAAACAATCAGTGATGAAGTGTGAATGAATGAAGGCAAAGCCTGAAAAGATTGGTCCTGCTTAAGACCTGTACATCACGGTCCACTCTTTTTCAGAAAAACAAAACAAAAACCAAACAACAAACCATTGGGAGAAATGGATAAACAGGATATGCAAATACAGAAAAGATAATTTGCACTGACACATGACAAAGAGCCTCAATACCACTAGTAGTCAATAATAATGGAGAGGAAAAGAAAGACTGGAGTTACAGCTTCTTATTCCCCATGCCCAATACACTAAGGTCCACAGAAATGCACCATCTGAAATATTGATGACACAAAGGCTGAAAAATGATGGGGTATCAGATAAAATAACAGTAAAATGATTACATTAATTCTTTAACAGGGCAAATCATATTTTGGAGGTAAACCGTAAAGATCTCACAATTAGTAGACAGGGAGATGTTACACCAAAGAAACAAGGGTAACTATGCAAGTCAGCAGAGAGGAAAATCAACATCTCTACAGCGTAGGCACTGCTGATCTCTTGGACTACGTGAGGAATGCAGATGAGCAGCATGACATGATCACTTAGTTAAAAGGCTGCAAAAGCAACAAAACCATAAAAGCATTAGCAAGAATAAGATAATATAAAGCAAAAGCAGTATGAAGCTGCACTGAACGTACATTTTAGTGAAAGTGAAGCCCGAAATAAGTGTAAGAAACAGGTCTTTCACTATCCGTAGTTTTCAGCTACATCCGCTGGTCTTATAAATTATATTTTTTTACATGGAAAAGGGCACTGCAGGGATTTCATGCAGCATGGAACATGTTTTATGGAGCATAAAACAAACAAAAGAGGATTCGCCCTGGCTACAGTTACTACCCTGCTTTGAACTGCTGAGAGCTGATGAAATGCCCTGATACCGTGAGGGCAGGAGGACTCCTCTCTACCCCTGCCTTTCCAAGGAGCAATACCAGCACACTCTAACGAGCTGATCCAGCAGCATAGCAATGTTATTAACCAAATATCTCAGCCATCAGACCAAAGCAGACTATACCAGAATGCCCGGGATCTCCAACATCCAAATTATTAAGGCTTTTTTAAAGGAACTTTGGGCAACACGTTATACGGACACACACCAAGATGAGACATAAAGGACAACTAACAGATTGACAGAATCCCTGGCTGCATTCCCTCTGATTTTACTGAAGGGCCAGTTCAGTGAAACAAAATTCACGCAACTTTTCTGTCTGTTATTAGAAAAGCACAATCACCAGCTATTGTAAAATAATTACATTCAGGATACACTGGGGAAAAAAAATCACAAATATAATATGTTCTAAGATGAAAATGAGTTACAATGCAAATAATTCCCATTTGAAGAAGGGAAGTAACTGCAGATTATTTTTAAATAACTTCAAGAGTAACTGAGCGCAAGTTATTCTAAAAATATAAATTCTCTTTATGACATAGTAAAGTTTAATCAAATTGAAAATTCACAAGGTCAACTCATTTCTCACCCATCAAAAGATAATACAGAAATCCAACCCTAAGCATTCAGAAGGTTAAGTAGATGCCTAAAAATTTCCTTTGATTTCTCCTCTGGATGTAATAATCATCAGGGCAATCATATTTATATGAGAACATACCTATTGTGTCATACTACACTCTCTGTTAAGAATTCACTGTATGCTGCTCTGTTTCATCACTGACAGGTTTGAGAGTTTACACCGTGGCCATTTGGATCATTTTGTGCCTCGAAAAAGCATCATGAAGAATTCTCATTATGTTCTCACAAAACATTATTAGCTCTCTCTGCTGTACTCAGAAACAGACGTCAGTTGTCAGAAATACTGCTCACAGCGATATACCCGCACACTCGAAGGACAAATAGTGAACACAGGACATTTTTCTTCCTGCAGCTGACAGCTAGAGAAACCAGTCTTGCTATGGCCTCCAAGTTATCTCAAATGGAGCACTCAGAAGACTGGGGAAGGAAGAACCAATGAAACAAGAATGAAACAGAATATTGTGTATGTCAAAACCTGGTCTATTTATTTCTCACTCAGTTGAGAATCCCTACTGCATAAAGATCCTACTCAGGTAATTCTCCTATTCTCACTTCCTGTATGAGACAACTTTTTTTGGACATCTTCTTATAAAATAGAATATATTCCATTTCTGTAGTCTTTTTTCTTTCATTTTCCTACTTACTAATACTGGTTTTGTCCAGTACTTTTTGAGACAGTTTCAAACTAATCCAGCTTCTTTACCTGTTGGATACTTTTCTCTTATAATAAAAAGACAGTAGTAATGATTTAAAAAAAAAATTAGAAGAAAAAGTTCAGGGGAGATGTGTTCCCCCTGATTTTCTTTTCTCTGTGAAAGCCAGATAAGTAATGGCAACACACAGATAGTGGACACACAGAAATTGTGTGACAGCATTGTTATGTATATATAAAAAACTCAGACAAGATTATACAAAGTATGTCAAATTAAATGTCTAAATTATTTAACTGTAGCCATTTAATGAACTAGAAAAGCAGCTGTTCTAATCAAGGTGGGTTAATGCTAGCTCTTGAAAACTTGAAACCTCTTGAAATCACTAAGCTTATCAGAAAATTTACATTTAGCTTATAGAAAGATACTGAGGCTTATCAGCTTGTGTAAATGGCAGTGATACCTGAAGACAATCTTATGGCAAGTGCTCAGCATCTTGATGAATTAATACCCAGCCTAGGGCACTGATTCAGGAAACAATGAAACAGGTATTAAAGTGTTATTCGAATTAGGCCCATTGTATATGGTTTCTCAGGCATGTGCATAGGCTGAAGGAGACTTTTCTCCCAGATACCAAGATAGAAAAAGCTATACACTTTTACCAGTTCTTAGGAGGGCAGAAGAAATCAGTTATTATTCTTGAAGTCTTTTAGGAAACACACAGACAGGTAAGGCATATCAATCTTAGATTCACTTAACCTGTCTCTAAAATCATCATCTAAAAAAACTTCCTCACATTGATTTTTACATGTTTTCAACTTTAAGGATGTTTGAACTTGAGCTACAGATTATAAACAACAATTTTGGCAATCAAGATGCTCTTCAGAAAACCCGCTTTTGGCATGTGATATGCAATTCAGACACAAGCAATAGAGGGAAGGGAAAAGAGAAGGTTCAAGTGTATTAAACTTTGTTCCTTGATTTATGAAATGGAAAGAGAAAGCAATATGACTATTTGATGTCCTATCATGTATTATCTTTCCTAGTAAATATAGCCAGCATATCAGAGGAGGTTTATGAATGGGCCTGTGCTTTTATATGGCACAATATTATATTGTAGCACAAGTTTTTGGATAACAGCCCAATGCTTTTGTTCTGAATGGGCTTAACCTCCATTTGTAATACACACAAATTGCTTGTAACCGCGTTTCTGTTGAGTGCCACCTGCACGCAAAAACGTTGGCAATTACAGCTCTGTAATGCATGTGGACACACCTCTACAGAGAGAGAAAGGGGAAAAAAGTATCTCTTTCTAAGGTGTATGGGACCAACAAGGAAGGTGCCTGCAAAGATGTACACGTAAGTAAACAGAGCTGCACTGATTTACACCAGCTGAGCCTCAGCACATTTTTTTCAATGTATTGCCTGTGACCACCCTATCGACAGCCAGAGACACGCCTGGAAAAGAAGCAATGCTTCTTTATAATTACAGCCTATTTCTCATTCAGCAACTGAAATATGGCAGATACTAAAGAAACATTCCGATTCCAAAGAAAACCATAAAGCCATTATTTTCCACTGAACCATGTCTTAATTTGTTTTCCTTTTACGATAGCTCTACTCTAGTAGTAGTTCTAGTAGCTCTACTAATTCTAGCTCTGATAGAACTACTCTTCATGTTTTGCACTACGAGGCTGATGACAAGCCAGGCTCTTGCAATCCCAGCCACATCCAGGCTTTTGCTCAGAATTAGCCAGCTGGATGGGAACACTTTCTCACAAGCAGAGGATGACACCCATGTGCGTGAGGTTGTGTGACTGGGTGGCCTAGCATGCAGCCAGCCCTTGACAGTCAAGGATGGGCTAACACAGTCACTTGTTTTTTCCCCTTCTCCTCTTCCCTCCTGCTACTAGCTGGTAGTTCCCCTGCCAAATGTCCGTCACATACTGCTGCGTATTTTTATGACTTTAAACATAGATGAATGGGAGGTTATGCATACACCTTGCTAAAAGAAATGTTAACAGAGTGTGACATATAACTTCAATATTTTTTAAAGCCTCCTTTTCTGACACACTGTCATCATTTTGGCTGGGCTAGAATCGACTTTCTATACTAGCAGCCAGTATAGTGCCATGTTTTGGATTTAGGATGATATTAACTAATGTTTTTAGTTATTGCTAAGCAGTCAAGGCTTTTTCGGCTCCTCACACTGCCCCACCAGCGATTGAGCTGGGAGTGTACAAAAAATTAGGAGGGGACACAGCTGGGACAGCTGACCCCAACTGACCAAAGGGATATTTCATCACAAATGATGTCATGCTCAGTATATAAAGCTGGAAGAAGAAGGAAGGCAGGGGGGAACATTCAGAGTGATGGCATTTCTCTGCCCAAGTAACGATTCTGCTGCTTTCCTGGAGGCGGATGAACACCTGCCCACCAATAGGAAGTATTGAATTAATTTCTTCTTTTCCTTTTCTTGCGTGTTTGGCTTTTGCTTTAATTATTAAACTATCTTTATCTCAACCCAGGAGTTTTTCCTCACTTCTAATTTTCTGACTCTCTCCCCCCATCCCTCCAGGGGCAGAGTGAGCGAGCAGCTGCATGGTCCTTGTTGCCAGCTGGGGTTGAACCACAACACACACACACAGGCAATATTCCTCAAGAAAATTTCCTACATTTTTACAAGATTTACAAGATTTTGAAATCCTAGGCCTAGTTTGTTCACCCAATAGCACACAGGCTTAATGATGTAAGGAAAAGAACAACAATGGCTATGGCTACACAGATATGGTGAGGACAGGAGTTTTTTACAAACTAGAATCAAATACCACGTGCCCTGTTATAAGGGAAACAGACTCAACATGCAGTGATATAGAAGACAATATAATGCAGTCAGAGCTAAAACTGAGCTGAAAACTCCTTAAAAAGAACTCTTTCAAAATCCAAAATCCTTTACAAAGCATGAATACATAGAAGATTTACTCTGTTTTTTAAAGATCATCTTAAAGGTTAATTCACCTCATACTTGCCTAGCTTAGAATTACTCTCTTTTGTAGTTTGGCATGAGACATAAAGCCCAGAAAGGAACCTTATTTATTTAATTAATTTCAGTGGTGCTGAAGAGAAGTGAAATATTTTGCATATTGTTATAATAAAGCAAAGCAGAGGTAAATGCATTACCAGGATATAATACATTGCACTTCAGTCATTCTACTTACATGCTGTATTACAGAAGACAGAACTCAGCAGTCAGGTTTCTACTTAATTAGAGTTTAAAAAAAGCCCCTCATTTTTCTCATGGAGTCATTGGTGGGAGGAAAATGGAGAGAGATGGGAGGAGAACACAAGCTGTTTCTAGAAAACTTTCCCCCTCTAAGCAAGACTTATCTGTTTGACAAAGATGAAGACTTTTTCTCCAACTAGATTCATCACCTGCAACATACAAAGCAGCACAGATACCATGCCTACACAAAATAAAATTTCAGCTCAGGTCCATCTATTCCATCAGAGATGAACAAGCTGTATTTCAGAACCAAAGTATTTACCAAGTGACAGAAAAAAACCATATATGGAATAACGAAACAGGAATAAAAGACCAATAAATTTGACTAAACACCTCATTACACAGGTTAACATCAAAACCCAATTGTTAAAAATACTCCTCCCTTGGGTTTAGCATTGCTAGCTTCCCAAAAGACATTATTATCACAATGTACCAGAAAGCCCAGTTGCTTCACATTTGGCACTAGAGCAGGTTGCTCAAAGCCCCATCCAGCCTGACCTTGAACACTTCCAGGGATGGGGCATCCTCAACTTCCCTGGGCAACCTGTTCCAGTGTCTCACCACCCTCATACTAAAGAATTTCTTCCTCATATCTAATCTAAATCTACCCTTTCAGTTTAAAACCGTTACCCCTCGTCCCATTGCTTCACTCCCTGTTAAAGAGTCTCTCCCCATCTCTCCTATAGGACCCCTTCAGGTACTGGAAGGCTGCTATAAGGTCTCCCAGGAGCCTTCTCTTCTCCAGGCTGAACAATCCCAAGTCTCTCAGCCTGTCCTCATAGGAGAGGTGCTCCAGCCCTCTGATCATATTTGCGGCCCTCCGCTGGACTCGTTCCAACAGGTCCATGTCCTTCCTGTGTTGAGGACTCCAGAGCTGGACACAGTACTCCAGGTGGGGTCTCATCAGAGAGGAGTAGAGGCAGAATCACCTCCCTTGACCTGCTGGCCACGCTTCTTTTGATGCAGCCCAGGATGTGGTTGGCTTTCTGGGCTGCCAGCGCGCATTGCTGGCTCATGTTGAGCTTCTCATCCACCACATGGTGGGCTTCCATCAAAAGAGATTGTCCCTGTCCCTTTCTGTCAAATGGGCACCTGCTAGTCCAAATGACAAAGGGTCTTTTCCTCTGTTGGTCTTCCACTGAGCTCCCTGGACAACCTCTCTGTGGAATCAGAGTACCAGGAGAGTTACTGAGGGCAAGTCCAGGTGAAAAGGCTGGGAGCATGACAGCCCCTCTTTGCATCAGCCCACAGGTCCTCCACATCAGGAACCTGAAGTTACCCAAATTAAAGACTGCCACAGGTGTAAACCCCACCAAAGCAAATCAAACCATCCTTTATGACAGGTTGTAAAGACAAAGGAGCTACAGCCCAGACAACAATGTCTATCTACACATTTCCCAAAAACTGCTAAAAAAACCCCAGGAGTAAAAAGTAGACCATCTCCGGGAATGTTTAATTGAGTTAAGACACAATTCGATAAGATTAGAGTCACAAGGCAATGTGCCTTTTGCCCTGCTATTTATACAAATGTGTCAATCTCTGTGCTATGATAAGTTTCATACTGATGCACATGGACATCTACTCATAGAGCTCCCACTTCTGACTGTCCTAAGTACGTATCCTCAAATGACCTTTGGAAAGAGGATTATCTGCACTTCACAGGTGGAAAAGAGGAACATAGAGAAGTGATATGACTGGCCCATTACTGCACCTGAAGACCTGGACGCCAAACTCAGATAAGATAATCTTTCCTCAGCCTAAGTTCTCTAACTGTGAAAAGTCCTCTGTCCTCCTCCCAGTTATAGAACACTTCAATACTCAGTATATTTTAATAGAAATAATCTTGTCAAATGTATGGAAAAATTGACATTTACATAAACTCATCAAAAATTTGAAAAAATACTAACATCAGTTTCCTCTGCTTTATGTTCTTTTATGGACATGTATTACGGAAATAAGGGCTAAACTTCTTATTGCAGCTGGGGGTTTGTTACCATTTGTAACACAAACCTAGAAAGAAGAGGAATACCTAGCCATTCCACCCCTCATAAAGCCTGGCTATGAGAAACATCTGAGCTCCAGGCCATTTCATAACGCAGGCTTACTGTTCCTTCCTCAGGTTTATTTATAAACTGTCTTTGAATGCAGATTTGTGATTGTGACTGACTTGTAGCTCTATCAAGGAGTCACTGCAGAAGTTCCAGGGGTTTTGGAGAGTCTGCGCAGACGAGGATTAAATCAATGAGGATCATTGATTTTAACAACGTGCACAAAATCATGAAGCAGATAAGAAGACGTTTCCCAAGGATAGACCCTGCACAAGGCAGGCACGTATCTGCCACACGTGGCTGAGGATGGACACACTTGACGTACCACTCCCCAGTTTGACTTTTAACTGGAATGGGGCGAATCAGACCGGCACCCTGATCCTGTTTCAGAAGGGGAATCACCTGAATGTCTTAAGTGTGGTGCCCACTTACCTGTTTCGTGCCGACCAAGAGGGACTGCAAATTCATTGTCATCAAAGCACACCTACGCTTCTCCCTAGCTTTATGCTCTTTCCATTCCCAGCACAGTGCTGGTTTCACTGGTAACAGTACCATGTCCTTCCCATGCAGCTTGTCCTGCAGCTTCCAGGATCGACCATAACTCTGGCTGGAAACAGCGGTAATTAAGACCAACACCGCGGAGTGCTCAGCACCCTCTAGAAATGACTCTGTGGAGTATGACTCAGACCGGCCCCAAGCCACATGCTTTCCAAAAATACCATGATATTCAACAGAAACCCCGGTATTCCATTTACAAGCGAGACAACCACGCACATTAAATTTAACATATATTTTGAGCCATTCAGACAGCATAATCACCGCAGCCCCTGAAGTTCTCCCTGTTTAGCCATGGAGTAATTGCACCTGGCAATCCTTCCATCCTCCCCTCTCCTTTCACGCCTAATGTCAACGTTACCTTTCTTGACAGTTACAGGAGCAGATAATTTGTAAACTGGAAACTGCATGTGCAGGACTGAATACATGAAGGAAAAGAAGAGATCTTCACTGACTCCCAGCAGCCCAAGGGAGCTGAGACGGGAAAAAGAAACTCGGCCCCAATATTACGTTACTTAACCAACGTCCCACTTTGTGAGAGCAGACGCCCACTCGGGGGACATGCCTCGCATCACACCTGGCAATAAGACTCCTGCAATACGAGGACAAGAATTACTGTGGAGTTAGAAATCTTCAATCTGGAAGTCTCCGGTCATGCATGGAAATCCCTGGGCACTGTGTAAATGCAGGGAAATCTGCATACTTTCAAGGCTAGCCTGTGTAAGGAAGATTAAATCTTCCTCACAATAGAAAATGGGTTATTTGAAAAAATACAATTCTTCAACAAAGTATCTGACAAAACACCCAAATGCTACACAGTTCTCTCCACCTATTTGAACACTTTCACTGAGGAAAATGAGGTCTTCTTTCACATTTCAGGGAGGAAGAATCTTGCTCTTTTGAGAAAATTCAATTTTTTAACGGTCCAAAGTGGCAATTCTTTTCAATTCTTATTTAAGAGATCAGCCAAGTATTGCCAGGAAGAATTAGTTCTACCTACCATAAAAGCATGTTTTAAAATAAGCAATTTGTTTCAATTTAGTGATTTAACTTATTTGATGACTATTTTAACAATAAGGATGATAGTTGAAAATATTTTAAAATTTTCCTTCTTATGCTTTGAAGGGGTAAAATGGGGATTATGTTCCCCCTGCTTTTTAAAAGAATTAAAACAGCCTCCTACTTCAATGAGTTGGAATCCCTGAGTCTTCATTCCTCTCAGTAGAATACATTTGCATAATAATAGTGGATAGTCAGAACAGCAATATATCAGAGTACACACGAACAATATTTTTTCCAGCCCATTCATCAGTCCCAGCATCTCAACATAGCAAATATATATGCTCCCACTTGGACTTCAGCTTGATAATCTGAATTGCAATAAAAGAGAAACCTTAGCGGGCCAATATATCTGATTTTCCTCTGTCGCTAAACAATATTCTTTGTTACCTCTTTGGCCCAGCATTTATACCTTTTCACAGGGAACAAGGCCCATAATACATTCTTTGTCTCCTCTTGCAATCTTTGTACATGAGTCGATGTGTTTTTCAACCATGGGCCTAAAGCAACATTTCTTCCCTTGATGATAACCTGCATCATTTGCGCAGGCAACTAATTGAAAGCAAAAAGCGAGCCGGTTTCATGTTGTAAGGCCCTAATAGAGGACAATGGCTCCAAATAATGCAGAGACCGCTGTGTTCTCTACGTATTTCTGCAGCCTTTGAGATTAGCTGATTTATTCATGGCTGCAGTCCTCAAACCCAGCATCTGGAGTATGAAAATCCATGGATTTGCAATTAATTTATGCTACACATATTTGAAAGACCTGGAGTCTGCTGACCTCCTGGACACCATGCAAGTCCCATCTGCTATCTGCTCACTCATACTTTTGTTTGAAAGGATGAAGAGAGAGCCATTTAGACTATGATTAACTGCTACCTTCTGTATCTGTTTTTCATAAAATAGGCCTGGTTCTCCTGTTTCAAGTCAGCTGGGATACTTGTATTTTTAAAATGGAAAGATAAAGCATTCCAATGGTCATACGAGGCACATACCCCTTGAAGCAAACTAACAGGATTCCACTGAGGTATTTCTAATATTACAATGCAAGGGATCAAAGTACTATATACCATCAACTTTTATTTGAATTCAGGAAATTTTCCTATAGAAAATGAAACCTTAATTACAAATAATATTCATTTTTGACTTAAATCATTATACAGAAGTCCACCACAGCAAGAGTACTTGTAACTAGAGGTTCCCCGTTTCTATTTTAGTATGTCCTAATAAAACTTCTATGCTCCTCCTATTTACTGGAAGAATAAGGGAGTATTTTCCTCAAAACAAAGAACTTTTCCAGGACATGATCTCCAGAGTCGCCAGTTACCTGAAAGCTGCCTTTGGCTGGCAGTCCTGTCCCCAGCCTCCAGAGAACAAGGAACTCACAAAAAGGAGGACAAAGCTGCTACTGGTCAGCACTACTACAAGCTAAAGCCCAAGGTCTTCAAGGCATCGGGTGCAGCTGTATTACTTGTTCTTAAAACAAACAAAAAAAAATTCCTGATGCACTATTTGGACACTGGCAAACATAGTTTTGTCCTCTCTTAAACTTCCACCAACCCAGCATCAAAACATTACTTTCCAGTGAGAAACCTCCTGGTTATCCTCCTCCACTTTTGGCAAGTCTGCTCCTTTTCATTTGGGACCATATCATCTGCCATGGTTTGAAACGAGAGAGAAAACGACTCCTCCCTGAAACACGGGTGCTGCGTCAGCTCTGTGTGTTATTTGTGTGTTATTCAAGGAGAGTCATGATGAACCTCTTGCTGTTTCATCGCTCTCCTATGACCAACACTGTTCCCCCTTCTTTCTTCTAGTTATGAATATTATTGTGACGATGGCACTATTATCAGGAAGCAGACAGCAACAGCCTCACTTTTTGGTGGCCAACAAGTTGACCACGAGGCAGCAAATGGTCTCCTGGAGTGCATTAAGAAGAGCGTGGCCAGCAGGTTGAAGGAGGTCATTCTCCCCCTCTACTCTGCCCTGGTGAGGCCACATCTGGAGCACTGTGTCCAGTTCTGGGCTCCCTAGTTCAAGAAAGACAAGCAACTACTGGAAGGAGTCCAGCAGAGGGCTGTGAAGACGATCAAGGGACTGAAGCATCTCTCTTGTGAGGAAAGGCTGAGACACCTGGGTCTGTTTAGCCTGCAGAAGAAAAGACTGAGAGGGGACCTCATCAATGCTTCTAAGTATCTAAAGAGCAAGTGTCAAGAGGATGGGGTCAGGCTCTTCTCATTGGTGCCCAGTGACAGGACAAGAGGCAACAGGCACAAACTGGAACACAGGAAATTTCATCTGAACATGAGGAAAAACTTCTTTGAGGGCAACAGAGCACTGGAACAGGCTGCCCACAGAGGTTGTGGAGTCTCCTTCGCTGGAGATATTCAAAAGCCACCTGGATGTGATGATGCGCAACCTGCTTTAAGTGAACCTGCTTTGGCAGGGGGGGTTGGACTAGAAAATCTCTAGAGCTCCCTTCCAATCCCTACCATTCCATGATTCTGTGTTTTTTAAATCTCTCTCTTAAACAATGTGCAACTTCCACAGTCTGAATAGACAGTCAGCCATGGGAGGCTCTGTCTTGACAGGCATGTCGAACAGTTGCCTCCAGGACAACAAACAACTGGTATTTAAATGATTTTGTTAGCATGACTCCACCTCCTTGGCTGACACCCCAGCTCTATGGTGGCTCATGGCTACCATTTCGCCCGCTCGGCAAGGCCAAGCTTTCACCCATGATGATGGGAGCCAGCGAGCAGCTGACTCTGCAGGAAGCAAGTACAAAGTCATCCCCTTAAAACCAAGGCTACAGTTGAGTTAAGGACAACACCAAGTTTTTTAAAATAAGATTCTGGATCCCAGACAGATAAACAGTCTTATGCCTTTGATGTACTGAGAATTCCCCTCAAGATACTGACTAGAGCTGTGTGAATAATTGATTTTCTCAGCTGAATAGCTGAAGCAACCAACCAAACAAACCCCAACTTGTTTGTTAATTAACTTTTTTTTTCCCCCCTTGAAAACTGGAAAGAAAAAAAAAGAAAAGCATAGTTTAGGACTGTTGAATTGTTTCATTCAAACAAAAACCGTCTCTCTTCCATTTTAAACTTTTTTCCAGAAAAAAAAAAATCTAAAAATGCAATACTGGATTCACGATAGGAAGCAAGGGTATGCATCCCATAAGGTAGAACATCTCTCAAGCGAGGTCACCTGAGGCGTATGGTTCCTGCTTAGTACAATATGGAGGAACAACCACCCTACTTTAAAATCCAGCCCCTGGGAGACATGCTCAGGTTTGGGAACCTGGACCCGGGTTCCCCCACACACAAGGGCAATGCTGAAAAGTAACCGAAAAGTGCTACCTCTTAATTTCTGTGTTGCGCACTTTCGTCTCCTGATGCACATAACTCCTGAGTGAAACGTTTCGCCTGGGAGATGTCAGAATGACTTCTCTCAATTTTCCTTTTACTCTGCTAAAAGGTCTGTGAAATTAATTAAAAAAATAATCTGAATTTTTCAAGAACCTTGACTGCCCGAGATGTATTTTCAGTGCTAGTTTTGTCTGCTTTTTGATCACTTCATCAAAAAATAAGAAGGTCGCGTATGTCATAGGTTACCAGCAGCTCTGACAAAACAGCGGACCCAAGAAGTGCTGCGTTTCTCTCCGAAGAGCCGGCAGAGAACAGGAGGGTTACAGTCAGCTCGGCAAAACGGGACCGACGAGAAACGTTGAATGAAATCAGCCACCTCGGGTTTATCACGCAGATTGCCAAAAGGAGGAACGTAGGCTGGCGGGAAGTTCAGTCCTGCCTACTCACACCGGCACCCGCGCCGACGAGCTGCGCTTTCGGATGCGTCACAGGCTCGAGTATTCACAAGGATCTCACGCTAAATGATGGCGCTGAGAAAGGGGTGACATTTCTCTGGAAGGTCCCATCTCCCGCCCGGCCTCGTGGCTGCCGCCATTTGCTCCCACAGGCTCGTTTTGAGGCGGTGGAGAACGCACCTCACCCGCCCAGCCTGCCTGAGTAACAGCAAGCGTGCTGAATACTCCACGCTGTTGCGAGGCGCAGGCTGCTTACCGAAATTACACAACTAACCTGGTGTAAGCCATGGCTGTGTGTTCAGGATGGCTCCTCGCAGGCGCCGAGGGTGCCCCACGGCATGGCAGGGGTCACCCGAAACCAGCCCCGCGCCGCCGGGAAACGCGGCGCCTCGGCCCCCAGCGTTTCAGAGGCTCTACTTCTATTTGGGGGGAAAAAAACCAGTACTAGGGTGAAAAAGAGATTGCCTGTAAAATGAAACACCAAAGGGGGATGGATGTCGTATTTTGAGTCCTATTATGCAACAGAGCCGAGGTTACATAAGGAGGGGAGAGCGATGACAGAAACGTGGCTCCCGTGACGCGGGGCCTGGCTACGATGACCGGCTGGCAACCCATCCCGGGCTGCACCTCTGCAACCCAGGCATTACATCTATTTTCAGTATTACCTATTAACCTTCCCACTTGGAATGAACGAACCCAGAGATTGAAACGTGCAGGTTACACCTACTTAACTACTAAGTTACTGGCAGCAATTTATTTCTGCCTTTTTTTTTTTTTTGATCCCATACGCATTCTCTTTTTTTTTTTCTCTCTCTCTATATAAATAACTTCGTAAACTTCTGGAAGAATGTTATTGAAACTCCTGCATTTTAAATGTGTTTATCAATGATGCACACATAAACAACCTCTGTTATCAGAAATCACTACTACTTTCTGGAAATCTCTTAAGTGGTTTAGGGAAGAAAATTGTCAGATTATACAGCTTAATATTTAACTAATAAAACAATTTAGTGCTTTTCTTCACTGAGCCATTTTATGATCTAAATAAATCTTAATTTAACCCTTTTACATTCAACATTCAATATCGAAAAAAGCTGCTGAATTGTTAAAAAGATTGGGAGAATTTACCATTGTCCTTCTAAATCCTTGTTTAAAATAATGAGAACTATGATCTCTATAAAAAGAGATGGGTTAACAAACAGTGAGATGCAGTAGGAGTAGCTACAAAACTTCAACATATCCCAGGCTCAATGTAAATTAAGGCTCTATTTTTTTCTGGTAGGTGTTTTTTATATCCCAAGGTGACCTAGGAAACTTGACCTCTTCAAATGAAGTGCAGAGAAAAACACCATCTGATTAAAAAAGGGAGCAGTAGGCCTAAATCAAACAGAAAAAAAAGTCACTTACGAAAGAGTCCATTAAATAATCAAAATTAATTTTCAGTCTTAAGCCTTTACTTCTACTCAAGCAAGCAGTTCCATAGAGACAAACAGGAGTAACCTCATTTCTAAGCAAATGAAAAATATGTTATTATTTACTCTTCCCCCCCCCCTTTGCCAATATATGAATTTGGGAAGTTGTTTAGCATCATTTACTGACAGATGGGGAGCTGTGCATGTCCCCTGGGTTCAAGGGCATTCGAGAAGCGAACAGGAAAATCACCCTGTCACAGCCATGTGTATATTGCCCACTACAATAACCATAAAGGGATGGCTACGAGTTTCACCAGCAGTATTTAACCATTTATTAAAAACTGCTTATCAAATACATCTCTTCTAAGGATATGCTGCAGGAGAGAAAGAAAAAAAAAAAGCATAAAAATGCATTGATTCAGCTCAGATGAGATCCTCTGCCGGAGGAACCGGGCACCTCCTCCGGAGAGGAGAGCTGGCAGGGACGGTTTAGCTGCTGCAGAACTGCAGCACGTACCCAAAATTACGCGTTCCTTTCAGGCAGGGAGATTTTTAAGCCGGCCCAACTTTGCCGGCAGCTCAGCCAGCAGTTCCAGGTGTGCCCCCCATGCCACACCACCGCCCTGCGGGCCAAGCCCCGAGCCCGGGGTGGCCTCTTGTCCTCCCGAGGGACGCTAGGCAGGACAGCGCCAGACAAAGACCTGGGGGCAGCGGCTCCAGCGTCGCGCCCTACGCCAGCAGCGGCACTTCACAGAGACCAGCAAGTATGGCCGACGAGCGAAGGTGAAGGGCAGGAGGCGGAGGGCTCCAATCCCAAACCCCACGGGAGCCTGAAGAGCCCCTTGGGCTTTGGGGGCGCAGGAGGTGCCCCTCGGAGGCAACAGGCACAACATCACAGTGCCACACGCAGCAGAGCCAAGCAGAGGGACAAAAGACACGCAGGAGGACACGATGGATGCACGTGGTCCTTACTCCTCCAAGCTGCCCCGTACCTCCGTTGCACCTGCCCGAGAAGGGACACCAGAACACAACACGGGTGTCCATGCCTCCTTTCCACCAGCACCACCAGGTCCTCGGGGCAGACCTGTCACCCTGGCCTGGCCAAGGTCAGCCACAGGCAGGGCTTGACCCGTTGCCCTTCGGGGTTCCCATCCAAACACACCCACCCCCCGGCCACACAAACGCAGAACGAGAGGCCACGGCCGCCCTACCTGCCCCTTGACCAGGCTGGCCGCAAACTGCCTCATGACGGCCTCCACGGTGTAGGCGCTGGACCAGCCGCGGGGGGTGAGCAGCTCCATGCAGATGGCTCCGCCGTCGAGGACGTAGCCGTTCTCCAGGCGGGGGCTGAGCACCCTCATGAAGGGTGGCGAGAAGGGGAAGTTGTCGGGGAAGGTGAGGTTGAGCAGGATGTACTCGGTGTTGGTCTCCTTCATGTCCTGCCACAGCACCGAGTCCTTGTCCACCTGGTGCAGCTTCACGTTCCAGTCGAAGAGGCTCTCGTCCACCAGCTCCACCGAGATGAAGCGGTCGCTGAGCCGGGCGATGTCCTGCAGCTCCTTCATCAGCCGCCGGGTCCGCACCTGCGTGCAGTGCTGCTGCCGGCCGGCGGGAGCCAGCGGACCCGAACCCGACGGCAGCGGCACCAGCGGCGCCGGCCCCGACCCGCAGCCGGAGCCGGGGCCGGGACCGGGCCGCTGCGCCGCCTCCTTACCGGCGGCGGGCTCTCTGGCCGCCTCCCGTGGCTTCTCCCGGCCGCCTCCCGAGCGCGGCTGCGGGGGCTGCTTGGCGAGCTCCGGCGCCTTCTTGTTCTTGTGGCCGCCGGGGCTGCCCTCGCTGCTGCTGCTGCTGCAGCCGCCGCCCCCGGGGGGGCCCTGCGGCTTGTTGCTGCTGTTCTTCTGGTTGCCCCTGCCCCTGAGCGAGGAGCCCTGCTGGCCGCTGCTGCTGCGGTGGTGGTGGTGCTTGGGGTCCTCCGTGTCCCGGTTGTGCAGCCGGATCAGCCCGATTTTCCGCAGCAGAGTGGCCATGTTGTGCGCGGCTCTGCTCTCCCTCTCGCCTTTATGGGGTCGGTGGGTTGGTTGGGTTTTTTTTTGTTTTTTTTTTTTTTAAATTATTATTAATGTAAAGCCCGGCGCGGCGGATTTGCTGTTCGGGGGCAGGAGGAGGGGAGGGCGCTGGGCGGCCGGCGAGGCCCCTCTCCCGCCGGTGCGGGCGGCGGGAAGAGAAAGGCGGCGGCGGCGGCGGGGGCGCCGCGGGGAGGATGTGCGGCCGCCGGCCGCCGCTCAAACGCCTCCCCTCGCTAGGGCTGCTGCGGGCAGCATTGCAGCACCCGGCGACATCACGGACCCGCTGCCGTGGCCATGATCCCGCGGAAATGGGAAAGGGGGGAAAAAAAAAAAAAAAA
>JAOXJK010000012.1:24244460-24278426 GCA_025774025.1 Xenus cinereus | reverse complement strand
CACCAGCTGTTAGCAAACACAGTTTAAAGCCGGCTGCACTTCAAAATAAAATATCCCTTGTGACTTCCTGACATAAGCAACCAGATGTAGCAGTATATGCATTACCAAAATCCAAAAGGATTTAATAACCTGTTTAATTGCTTAATTCACAAATACTATATTGGTTTTTGTGAGGAACAAATACAACAGGTTCATTTTGGTATTTTTTCCCTATGTTTCTGTATTACTTATATATGGGTTTTAGTAAATCATAAGCCCTTTATGTATTGAAGCTTATTTTCCTTTCACCAACTTTCAAGGGACTGTAAAATTCAAGGATTAGGACAAGTTACACCAGAGGCAATGCAAAGCCCCTTTCCTAGCTAGTGGTAAGTCCTAATCAAGAGCCTGGGGGAGGGGGAAATGTATATCAAGGTTATCGCAACTCTTTGATGCAGTCCTGGGTATTATAATACATTTTCATAATGCCACTGTATCAAATGCTGTCAGCAGTAAATCACAAAGGCCACTGCACCGATTTCCATCACCAGCCTGACACCACTAATGCATGTACATCTTTATTAATATTATTTTACTGCCGGTGGCTATTTAAAAACAAGAATGCAGGAGAATGTAAAACTGCACATGGATCATTAGCTTTCAGTTACTATCCTAATGCCCTATTACTATCCTAATGTGTAAAAATAGCCCACAGCCTCTGCCACCTGCTTCCCAGCCACTGTCCAATGGTTAATATTTGGACTCCTTGTTCACGCAGCTGGTCTTCTACTCAGTAAGAGCCCTACTTTCCATTCCTTGGGAACCACCATGAAATGTCATTTATCATGGCTATAGCAAAGGCGCCCTGTTCTTTTTTTTTCCTAAATGGAAGAAACAGCTGTGCTTTCTACCTCTACATTATTTAAATATTTAGTGAAGTGCCTGCCTCGTTTTGTCATTGTGTAGATCACCAATAAGGACACATGAGAGCACACACTATCTGCCATAAGGACATAATGCCAGTAATTGCATAAAAATGCTAATGCTACAAACGCAGTTTTGATAATAAATTACCAAATTACCTTGGAATCTGATGGTAGCTAGGTTTCTCCACATCTCCCTTCCTTCCACTCCGGGAAGTTACTAAGTGGTTTTAACATAATCACGGCCCAGCTATGTACAAGTGTTGTATAAATAAAGCCCCGAGCCTGCTTGTGCTCCAGCAGAGCGCTCTTAGATGTGTCAAATAAGCACAAGTGACCTTACCATGCAACTACACCTCTTACAACCAAACTGGAAGCACTGTCTCAGACAACCCAGCAAAGCCGTGAAGTGAAAACCTGAAGCTCTTCTGTCCCATACAATATATATTTGCTGAAATCTAATTTCTGATGTGGCAGTAGCTGAGCTTCTACATAAATTCCTGCCATACGAAAGAAACTGTATCACTAGGGCTTTTTTCTAAGCTTTTCATTGTTCTCCAGTTTGTGCAGTGCAGCAAAAATTTCTAAGTGCTATAAATCTAGTACATTTTTCATTTGAAACAGAACATCGAGAGGATGATGAAAGAGGACATCATTTATTGTTATCACTGAAGTTGTAATTATTGTGTTCTTCCTCAATACTCTTGCATCGTTACAAAAGTCCTGACAAAACCATGACCTGGATTGCTGCAGTGGCATTTTGAGTCCTTCCTTGATCTTCCCTAATAAACATATGATTATGAAGGGAATGCTCAGTCTGCAATTATAATAGATTTTAAATCTATTAAGCTATTTAAGCTATTCTATTAGCTGCATGGCTTAATTTGATCTCTATCACAGTAACACCAGATAGTTAGACTACACTTTCTAAAAGCTATTAATAAACTTAGTGTTTATTAATAAAAGTGTATTAATACACTTTTAATAGCTATTAGTAAAATAATTATTGGCAGGAGCAGTAAATTATCTGGGCTTAGGAGCTATTAAACTTTTTTATTCATGGAAAAAGCTTCAGTGAGAATCAAAAATGGTTTTAAATCCTTTGTTCAGTTAAAAAAAAAAACAACAAAACCCCCCTCTATTTCAGAGTGCAATAATATTTTAAATTGGTCAATGTTGAAAAAAAAATAATCCCAATGTCTCTTTTGACTAAAAAAGCATTTTAGAAGATTTCTTGAGCAGTTTGCTCTAAAGTGGTTTCCACATATTCTCTTATTCTCTTTGTACTTCACAAATTGAGACACGTATGTACACATGAACACAAAGATGTGGGACTCTCAAGAACTGAACACATGTAGACTGAACTATAAGAACATAAGCAGAAAGAACTATTTATATCTCACAGCTATTTCCACCCTCTGATGCAGTTGTCCTGCCTCACCCCAAGCAAGCCGAGCTTCTTGCTGAGAATGTCAGAGGTGTATCTGGGAAAGGAGGTGACTGCAAAATGTCAGGAGCAGATGGGATGCAGAGATTGCATACCGTTTGTGAAGACACCAGGTTGAACTTGATCTTTGGGAAAACAGGACAGCTTTAGGATAGATGAGAAGCTGAGATGCAGGGGGAAATTATTTTAGATGTGAGGCGGAGACTGGTTTGAAGAAACGCAGACAGATGATACAGAATCATAGAATACCAGTCTGGAAGGGACCTCAAGGATCACCTGGTCCAACCTTTCTTGGCAAAAGCACAGTCTAGAAAAGATAGCCCAGCATCACGTCAAGATGAATCTTAAAAGCGTCCAAGGATGGGGAATCCACCACTTCCCTGGGGACATGATTTCAATGGCTGAATACTCTCATTGTGAAAATTTTTCCTCTTCTGTCCCTTATAACATGATAACATCCAATGATGTCATCAAAAAAGGAGCAAGATGCTATCGTTGCACACATCAAACTGCCTTTTGAAACCTGCAGGTCTAAATAAAATCTGTAGGTTTGAAAGAAAACTATTCAGTGATGTGTCACACATTGGTTTACTGCTAGCAACTACAGTAGATGAAGAACTGAGGCTGTACCCTCACATCCAGAGAATCCTGACTTTGTCCTTGCTACAGCTGGGCATGATGAAAGTGTTTCTTTTGCAAAGAAGTATCATATCATATCAAAGTACCACATTAAGACTACAGAAGTCAAGAACTCAGTCTCTTGCAAAGCACCAATTGCTCTTCTAGTGGCGTGTGAGCAGCGCGTACCATCTGCCAACTGGTGGGGTGGCATGAGGGGATTCCTTTAGGGAGACATGGAGTGAACCACACAGATTACCACACACAAGTTTTTTAACCTGTACTGCTAATCTTGCTGTGTATTTGTTTTACACACACACACAAAAAAAATAGAAAATCAGAGCTAAAGCACCTGACTAGATTCTTGCATAAGGATGCTACACTTACCACATGTCAAGGCAGGTGGAATATTCTGTTGATCCCAGAAGGACATCTGGAGGCCTGTACCATAGGGTTACCACTTCATTGGAATACGTATGGCTGGGAACTGACTTAGCTCTTGCAAGACCTGTGGGGTAAATACAAATAAATTAATGCAAACAAAACAAAGAAATTGTTTGCTGTATAATGCACAATCCTAAAAGGATATATGAGCACGCATCATGAGTGATGATATATGAGTGATATACGAGTGACGATATATGAGCACATGACAGCATGTTGCAAGTGGTTTTTTTTCTTCTAGTATTGGAAGAAGTTACTTAATGAAAGAACATGGTAGCATCTATCATTTAGTACCTGGCTAAACAGAGCTGTGAGTATAATGACGGAATAATAAAATATGCTTTTCGTAATGACAACCACAGACCCAGGAGACATGCAAAGATACATAGTGGTATACCTAAATGAAAGACAAATAAACAAAGATTTTAATTTCCATTAACTGCTCATTCTTAGGCATTGATAGTCTCTCATTTCAATGTTACTTAGGAAAAGGAAACTCCCAGAAAAATAGTTACACAGGTGGGATTTGGTTTTTTAGGGGAGCCTAAGGAAACCTTCCACAGTTTACACTGCAAACACAGCCTGCTTATTCAAAGCAGTGGACACACTTACACATTAATATTCAAATAAATATTAATGTTGCTGTAATACATCAGAAAATGGTATGCACAAAATTCTTCTCTTTCAACAAACGTATATTGGCATCACACCAATCTCAGCAGCAGAAATCATTTCAGTGAAATCCCTGACCTACTAAAGATATACTATTTGCAGTAATTATCTTTCAAGCTTGTGTTGTGGTTTCAGATGGGATGGAGTTAACTCTCTTACTAGCAGCTGGTGAAGTGCTATGTTTTGGATTTGGGAGGAGAAATCCTGTTGATGGCACACTGGTGCTTTCGGTTGCTGCTGAGCAGCCTTTTCTGCTCCTCGCGCCGCCGGGCCAGAGAGCAGGCTGGGGGGGCCACAAGAAATTGGGAGGAAACACAGCCAGGACAGCTGACCCCAACTGTCGCCATGCTCAGTATGTAAAGCTGAGGAAAGGAGAAGGAAAGGGGAGACATCCCTGGCGTTTGTCTTCCCAAGTAACTGTTACGCGTGACAGGGCCCTGCTTTCCTGGAGATGGCTGAACACCCGCCTGCCGACGGGAAGCAGGGAATGAACTTCGTGTTTTGTTTCACTTGCGTGCATGGCTTTTGCTCTACCTATTAAATAGTCTTTATCTCAACCCACAAGTTTTTCTCACTTTTACTCTTCCAGTTCTCTCCCCCATCTGAATGAGAGGGCGTGAGTGAGTGGCTGCATGGCTCTAGCTGCAGGCTGTGATTAAACCACAACAGCCTGTCAGTCATTCAAAATAATTTACATTACTACATTATGATAATCTATGCCATGTAAAACTGGAAATATTTTAGGAGGGACCATAATATGCTAAAAACAGGAGCAGAGAGTATACTTTTGTAACAGTTCTCATACAGAAGTCTCTCTCCTCCAAGAAACTGAGAACTATTTTCATGGCTATGGCAGTGTCTCCATCACGGGCCTGCAAACACCTTGTCCAAATCCTCTGCTCCCAGTTACTGCCGTGAGACCGTCCGCCCCTCGCTGGGAGCACCCAATATGCACAAGTAACGGAAACCAGAAGAATGTGCTACCAGGTCTCTCTGTGTTTTCCTAAGCAAAGAACTACTGATTTTCCTTTCACAAAACAAACGAAATTCGTCGATCCACACATTCAAGAAATCTTCTGTGTAGGGAGGAATGAGGACACAACTTACCATACCAGCAATCATACTGCAAATAATAAAATATCCATGCTTGCCTGCCAGTTTCTGCCACTTCACTGCCCAGGATAGAGCTTTGCAGGGCTACAGTCAGCCCAAGTACACCGTTCCTCCTCTTGTGCAACTGTTCAGCATGGAACCAGTCTTCCCACCCTGTTGGGCCTGCTGCCCATCCTGTTTCCTCAGCCTACTGCTTCTAGATCTCCTCCACCTCCGATCTCTTCCAGGTTAACTAAAATCCATCTGATTTTCAAAGGGTGGCCCTTTTTGGCTGAGCCCAGCCTGTTGCACAGGCTTTCTTTAATCTGCTCTTCACTCCCCAAACACCATGAAAACCTCATTTGAGCTTAGCTGCAACATCTGCTTTCTCAGTTATAAGAGGATCATTACACTACTTTGGAAACTAAATGGCCAAATGCAAAGAAGAAGTGAATACCCAAGGGAAATACCCACCCAGGCTAAAATTTGGCAGAAGAAAATTTGGCACAGTCCTGCTGTTCAGTCAACTGCTCTCCCTGTGCAGAACTGAAAGGACCTGAATTAAGGTAACGCCTCCCAGGGGTGGCTTTCTCTCAGGGAGGGAGTGAATTTTGCTTTTTCTGAATAATGCTCTGCATAAAGAAGACATACACAATTATGAACATTTTCACTTGAGGACACAAAGTTAATGTAAATGTCTCTCACCACACTGAGGACATGAAAAAATAACCTCATGTTTCAGATATATTTACAGTTTTAAAGGAATGGTATCAAAAAATATATATATGAGAAACAATAACAAGATACTGCATTTCTAGTTTTTATGCTCCAGATGTGAACAGATGACAGTTACCAGGGGTTTGTTTTTTCTCAGATATCCTTCTGCAAAAAAATTTACTACATATTTTATACTCTTTTGCACATCCAAATATGCTTACTCATGCAAAATTTATTTAACCACATCCTTCAACTGAAAGAAAACTGAAGGGTAGGATTAATTAGCACAGCATGCTCAATCACTTTCTTTAAGGGTTCCCTGTCTGTTTCCATGGCTACACTACAGGAAGAGCCACAATCTCCTTTTAAAAAGACAGAGCTTATGGGGCATCATCAAAACTTCAAGCCCTAATGGCTAGTGTGCATAAAAGCCAAAAGGTAAACGGAGAGCGATCACCAGGTGAGCACCCCATATTTACATATTGCTGCTTGAGCACATTTTTGCCTGGGAAGGTGAAGGTAGGACTTCCTGACAAGCAGTGAACTCCCCTCCAGTTCCCGTGTCTTCCAAAAGATAAAAGCCAAGTACATGTCCTGCTGTTGCAGCCTTATTTTGAAAGCAGGAAGCCAAGCAGAAGGCCACTTATTAAAAGTTAGGTCACGTCAGACCCACTGGGGAACTTGTGTGTAATTATGGAAAAAACAGACACTGGCACTCTCCAGGCACTTACGTCTATGGCCATGATTTATCCAAACTGAAAGAGGAAACTGCTCGGATGCATGACACACTGCAAGGCTTGCACCACAGCATCTACCTGCGCTGTGACACTTTCTTCTAGTTCTTTCATTAAACAGCAGCTCGGGACACTCTGCAATGCCCTGTACTTAAAATACAGAGTGAATGATCTATGCCCATGTATATGTCTTTAATACACAACACTTCCTTGGTAAATACTTTTTTTTTTTGCTTCATCTGACTTTATCTTTGTATCTTTATCTTTGCTTCATCTGACTTTATCTGGCTGTATCTCATTTTACCTAGCACCAGTTATTAACAAAATACATTGCACTGATTTATCACTGTAATTTTTAAGTTGTATTTCGGTTTTACAAGAGGCCATAGCTATATCCAGACTCAAGACCTATTCAATTCGCGTACTTTGGCACAAATATTAATATTTGCTGTCTCTTTAGCTGCAGGATAGCCTTCTAGACAAGTTCATATGACAATCAGAAAGCCTTTGTTCACAGCGAATATGATTCTGCAAATGAGGAAACAGTCACGACTGCAAAAATGAGGGCTTGACAACAATGTTCATGGTTTCCCTTTATACCTTAAATATGTTTGCCTGTTTACTAGTTTGATTTAGATATATCAAAAAGGGCTCTAGCAGGGCATACTGCAAAAAAAGAAGGTTTTTTTCTTGCTCTTTTTCCTTGATTCAGATACTTTACATGCTTGCTTTTTTAGCCTCCTGTTTTGTTTATTTTAACAATTACCTAGAGTTTGAGGTAAATGATTTATAAAACTGTAACTATGATTCAGTAACAATATTAAAATATTGTTAATGTATTCCCTTGTAGATCATGAACTGTCAACTTCACTTGACCTATTTACTCAGCCACTTGTTTTCCAACAGAAGCATATTTATTCAGTAAATATCTAAATGACAACAAAACAGAAGTAAAATGGGTAGAAACACTGACAGTGCTTCAATGGAGCAGCCAGCTCTCCGACCCACAAGTCGGTTCTCAGCGAACAAAAGCATCCTGCAGCCCCCAGGTCCCTCTGCTCTTCAGCTGAACGGGTCTGGCTCCAAGACGCAGCTTTACCGAGCATCAGAGTTGAATTCCTTTGAAGTAAGATAAATTACGCGCAATATCCTGTGTCTGAGTCCTAATACAGCCACTAGATCATGGTAGTGCTGTTCATTTATAAAAGTTACCCACTATCAGGGAGAGCACAATTAGGTTCCCCAATTAATATTCCCAAAATGCACTTGAGTGATGACTGGTCTTCTGAACCGGAGTGCAGGAGTCAGTCTTCAAGAGACAGGGAGCAAAAAGTAAGGCAAAAGGCATGTGTGCCTCTCAGCCTGCCTGTTTTTTCCAGCTGTATCAGTTGTTCTAATAAAAGATTGTTTTTCCATGCAAGTCTTATCTTGTGTATGTCTTCAGACGATCACTTGCAGTAATGCAGATAATTATTCTGGTCTGTGGATGGGGCTCAACTGTCAATTTGACAAACGCAGGATACAAAAAAGGGGAGATGTGGAATTACTTTTTCTGCTACCAGAAAAAAAGACTCTAGCCCTCCTGAAAAGCATTTTTCTTTTTTCAACAACTCCAGCATCATCTCTTTCATCATCACCTCTCTCCTCTGCTTCCCAAGCCACCCAAGGGATCACAGGCAGTGGAAAAGTGGGATACAAGAAAAAGCTCAGCTGTTGGTTGGATATTAAAAGTTCCCTTTGATTAATCTGACTTAGAGCCATCCTAGCTATAAAGCTGGTTTTTTCCCTGCTTTAAAATCCTTATAAAAAATTTTCTTGACATATTTTGACAAAGCCCACTGATGCTGAACACGTACCATGACTGGCAAACTCATCCATTGCCTATTAGCAGAAAGAAACACACTAAAAAATTTGGTTCCAATCAAAAAGTGGTATGGAAATGCAAAAGAAATAGATGTTCCATTTTTGACGGCAGGAAAATATATCTATTCCCATGGCCTTCTGGGTCAGCATCAATATGTTCAAACTGCCTCTGCTAGTCTGAAAGCAGGAAAATAACAGCACGGGCAGGAAAAAAAAAAAAGAAACAATCTGCACCAACACTGTAAACATTCACACAGACACGAAAGCTAACAGAACTCAAGGACAGACAGGAATTTCACAACAGAGATAACTTCTGCATTACTGTAATCCATTGCATTATGGATATGGTATACATCCCCACAATACCTTAACAGCTGACCGGTTTAAATCTTGCTTTACAGATTCTGGATTTTTACTTGATCCTCAGTTTGTCTCACAAAACAATCTATACGAAGATGATGCCCTCTACTCCTAATAACACCCCCCTAATAAGCATGAACATACCACTTTGCTAATACAGCTGCAAGTGAAAATGTCAAAATTACTCATTCCACAGTGAAGTTACTAGGTTTGAAGTATAGAGTTAACAATGGTGGAACAGATGATTTTAAATTGGGAAGATCTGCAGAGAGCAGGAAGGACATTCTAGAAAGGATAAATAGACAGAAAATAATTCCTCACTGGAAATGAAAGATAATGCATCTCAGGATATTTTAATATTCCCTGAGAAAAGACAGAAAACTGGGAAACAGCTAGAAATGAATGAGCCCAATATTGGACAATTATTTGAGTTTAGAAGAGAGTAATAATAATAAAAAATTCTATGTGGACTTTTTAAGACGTACAAGCAAGAACTTGCTGAAGACAAGAAAGGTAACAGACAGCTTCCCTACAGTTTTGAGGTATAAATGTTCCTCTGTTGTTAGGATCTTCCCCTATCAAATCAAAGGAATTCAGAAAGGAAAAAATAAAGTGATCCAGGCGATCACAGCCGCACTCCTTCCATCATCTACCCTCGTCTTTGGAACCACGGCTGCCCTGCCTGTCACAAACAGTTCTCTAGTGATCATGGAGTTTAACCCAGGCTGCTTCCCCTGCCCAAGGCAGACTATTTATAAATAAGACTCAGCTCATTTTTGTCACTGCTACAATAAGTTATACTCTGCAGCTTATTTATTTCCTTAGCAGGTAGAACACTGTCTTGGCTGTTCCACGGAAGAACTCCAGCAGGTTTTGCATGTGCTATCATATTAGTACATACATTCACATATAAGGTAAAACACACAGCATCTAAAACCACATCTGACTGCTTTGGCTTAAGTCAGAGAAAAATGATTTAAAAACAGCAGTGCAGTACGGTACAGTCATTGGTGCAAAACTAACAAAACTAAAAAAAATTCTCACTAATTTCAAAGCTTTTTGAAATACATCAAAGAATGAAATAACTATAGGAGACAAAAATTTCACTAAACTTTAAAATTATTTTCACTTTGCTTTCAGGTTTGAAACTCTTACGAAAACCTGTGTAAGTACTGTTTTTTCTGTAAAGCAGTATTATAGAGCAGCATCTTACAACAGGAACCTCTGGATTCTTAAGATTCACCTGTTCAATTGAATCACTCCTCAAAACTCATTTAACATATATGTCATCTTAAATTAGTAGAATAACAAATCTTAAAAGAAAAGTTTTATGTGAGAGACATTCCAATATGCTTGGGTCTAAATGATTATTTGACTTTGCATCAGTAATCAGGTATCTGTATTCCTGCAGAGCCACCTATCGGTTCCTAAAACAATTTTGTCACTGAAAAGAAGAAATGAAAACAATTAATTTTTTTAAAAAGTTACATTAGAAGAGCATTAAGGCTGTACCTTAACAGTATGATTCTAGAAATATGCAGTTAAAAAGCAAATGCTCCTCATGCGGCATCCTTCTCTACGGTGACCCTGAAACACTGAAATGCTACTGCCAGGATGGCAAAACTGGAGCTGTACGACCAAATCTATTCTATTGTGTACAGATGTAAGTCTTACAAAGTCATCAAAATTGCAGAACCCTGTATCATAACTGAATGAAACAAGCGACAATTTCTTAGTACTGAAACCTAGCCATTCTTTTATCTATTCTTTCATTTAACTTAAGGACAATGAGTCTACTTCTCCATGCAATGCTTGATAAAAACTACTTGCAGATTGCAAGCAAAGCTTTCCTAATAGTATTTTGACCACAGACAAAATACTACTGTCATATTATTAGTACCTTTGAAACATTTCATGTTTTATTTAAATTATTTACTTTTTCAAGTTTGCATGCATAAGCAAATTGTAAATACAGGTGAGCACATCTAATTCAGCATCACATCCTGCAACCTGTGCAGTGGAGCTGGTGGTAATCCTGAGCACTGTAACACAGAACGGGCAAGGACTTGTCAAAGTTTCAGGATGCTAACATTAGACATTTGTGTTTATAAAGCACATTTCAGTGAGTCACTGCCTTTTTTTTCTTATCCCCCCTCCCTGGCTTTTGTTTTTTGAATTTATTTAGCTTTTTCCTAGAAGTTCAAAGCTAAACTGAATTTCCAGCCTGCTTGAAAAGTCCAGAATTAAACATCAGTGACGAAGTATCAATATAAAAAGTTTTTCCCTTTTAGAGCCTTGTACAATCAAATCAACACACTGTAGTTAATACCTAACCTAAAGACCATTGCAATGAAATATCCTTAAAAGCAAATATAGCCACAGAGTAAATATAACTGATTTCCAAATTACTTTAAAATTGCTGCAGTAAGAAGGATATGAGTATGTTCACAGCTGTGGGTGGGAATTAAAGAGATGACATCTGAAAGACTCCTTCTACCTTATTTCTAGTTACGACAGAAAAAAAATGCTATATGATTTGACATATTATAAGCCATAAAAGCCAAAGGTGAGAAAAGCTGAACTGACCTGGAAGGAGAGCGTGGGCACCTCTAACAAGGTGGTGATCTAACCAGTCACCCCCCGACATGGAACCCCGGAGTCAGAGAGCAGCCCTTCCTCCCCGTGCAAAGGGCTTGTTCCCAGATCATCCAGAGAAAAAGCTGCTGATTCCTCATCTCCCACTTTTAATATTAGTAACTTCAGGACTTTCAAATTACAAAACCAAGAGGTGAAGCAAAGTTTGGTTATTTGTAACATACATAAGGGTGGAAAGGTGGAGTTAACATTTATTTGTACAGCTCTTTGGAAATGCAAAACACTGGAGAAGCGCTAAGTATGACTAAGACAAGCACTGCCTGACCTCTTCCCGCTACCACAAAGGCCAATTGCTGCAGGGGAAATTCTCAGCTTAATGCAGGTAGACCTGCAAGCGTGATTTCCATTTACATCAGAATTTTGCATCTATAAATATATTAATATAAGCAGTACTAAGTCCTTCAGGAGGAATGAAAAAACCCTGCATAAATTATTAAAAATTACCTAGATAAAAAGAGAGTGTGTTGCAGTAAGGTAAGGTTTTAAACTGTCTGGGGCAAAGCAAATGATGTTATAAATTACAGAGCCATCATTTCTTTAAAATGCAATCTCAATTATGGAACTAATTCATATCGTGTTAAATGACACATTTCTCTTAATGAACTGCCAGTCTCTGTTCACATGACTCTTTTTCTTTGCATATCAATATTTTTGTTCTGATTGATGACAAATTCTTTCTTCTTTAATCCACATCTTTTCCAGTTATTCTCTAATTTCTACATAGCTGATGATTTCCTGTGTAAAATAAATCTGTGTAACTATTAACACATCCATGAAATCAACATTGTTGTAAAATTTGGCGTAATTTTCTCACTATTTAATACAGTATGTCCTCTTAAATAAGGAACCATTAAAAAAAACCATAATCAGACCAAGAAAGCAAAGACAGAGATAAACTAAGATGGGAATATTTGAAAGCTTTACCATGACCACAGTAGTAGTTTTCCCCTGTAACTGCCGTGTCTGAAACAAGCAAAGTAGCTTCAGAACAATAAATTTTAAAGTTCAGTATTTTAAATACAGGGGCTTGTAGCCACAGTAGTCAAAAGGTTACGGACTAAGGCTGTAACAGAAGCAAGATGTGCAGGAAGAGAAAATGTTCCCATACAAAACTAATAGGAGAACGTCACCACATGACTGAATAAGGCTTTTTTTCAATTAAAAAATCCCTTGTTATTATTGCCCAGATTTTAAATACATCTACAGATTCATCTGGATGAATGGATCTCTCTTGTACAGACAGTTGATCACAGTTCTCCATGGTTTTTGTGCAATTAGCACATTAACAGCCTGGTCAACACTTAGGTGGGGAATACAAGACACAAGACAACAAACAAATCATGATTCTGATATAACACAAGATCAAAATCAGCACTGAGCTAGTACAGATGGCATCTAAATTCCATGTTTTTCTTAAGTACAAAACACCCAAACGGATTTTTCATCACAGTTGTTTTAATGGTGTCATAACCAACTTCCTTTATTGCCCTTAATGGATAATTAACATGTTTTGCTCCTATTTAAAGGCTCAATATAACTCTAACTGGTAACAATAGAAAACTGGATTGAACCCTAAGTAATCCAAGATGCGTTTAACAGGGGACTCATTTAGTGAGTCACATTGATCTCCAGCTCCTTAATGGTTTAAAAAAAATATTTAAAAAATTTCAGCCAATAATCCGACACAATGTTTCTCAGGGGGAAGAGCTTAAGTTACAGCATCTACTTTAGTAACAGCTGAAAAGACTGGTATATATAAAGAATTTTGTTGAAAAGCAATTAGTGAAGATTGACACAGACAAAAATTCAATGCGTGGCTCTACTTTGTAGAGAGAAGTGGTTTTACTCTTTGTAGAGAGAAGTTAAAGTCTTAGTTGAAAACAGAACCTCCCAGCTTTTGGGAATTGTTGTCTCCAGACAGTAAAACTGGGTGAAATTTGCTCTTTTGCAGAGACTATGAAACCCAATTCCTGCCCATGCAGTGTCCTTCCTTCCCCTTTGCACTGCTGGCGCTTGGAATTTCCTGCCACCTACAGATCTCTTTTCTCTCTTCACCCCAGATCTGGGCAAGACGAGAGAAGGTCACGAGCACAGCGTATGAAGCCAGGGAGGTGAGGGGAAGGAGGCAGCTTTGGCTACTCCCTTACAGCAGCCACGTATACAGTTAGAAACTAAGAAGGAAGATCTGCGGTTGGAGGGAAAGCAGATTACCACAGGAGCCTGCCGTGGTGCTCTGGGTCCACAGTACCCACAGCCTTGCAGCCTACAACTTTAATCCTTCCTCCAAGAGAAAAGATTTGAAGGTCCCCGTGCTACCTCCCAGCCCTGCCCCTAAGCTCTGGCCTCCCTCCTCCTGGATCTGGAGAGCAATGGCGACGGGAAGGGCTTTTCTCACTGGCTCCGTAGTATGCAGTGCAGGTATGCAAGGACAAATGCACACAATCTGCTCTGCTGCTCCAGGCCTCCAGCCCAGCTACCACTCTGAACAGCATTATCAGCCTCTGTTCTCAACAGAAAACACTGTATATACAGTTAATTACAGAAATAACTGTGTTTTATAAAGACCTACAAGCTAACTCAGGTCTGAGCAGTTCGGGTTTCACTTTCCAGGTTCCCACTTCCTTTTTTTCAACTTACTCACAGCATCGTCACCAACGTTGTCTTCATGTCTTGATATTTAATACAAATAGAGCTCTCAAAGAAACCCATTACTGACCTTCCTGGGGGTTATGAGAACAAATTCTTCAAATTTCAAAGGCTGTTACCACAGGGGATGCGGCTGCACCTGGGGAAACAGCAACCTCTCACGGGAATACGGAAAAGAAATGCCATTTTCTTTCTCTGTTCAATTCAGACAGGGTGTTAGAGGGGTCTGTGGACCTACACTTGGGGTAAGCCGGTTCCCATTATCAGCAGCAGCCTCTGATAACAAAAATCCAGACAGCTTCCACCATTTCTACAGCCCCGACAAAGCCCGCTGCTGGGGCAGTCAGGGCCTGCTGTGGGTCAGCTGCCTTGGAGGTGACCCAGGTGGTTCCTACAGTTCATCCTGAATGCCAGGTGGCCACAGTGGCATGGCCCACTGCTCCTCAAGCTTGCCTGAAGCCAGGAAGAGCAGAGGGAGCCAGCCTACACAACCAGAGACGCTCTCAGAGGAGTTTTTGCAAACAATCCCTCAAGGATCACTGACGATAAAGCACCAGTTCTTCAGGCACCACGGCAGCTCCTTATACCAGCATCTTCAAGAACTGATACTCTGTGGAGCATTTACACACAAAACCACAGCAGTTATCCATACAAGCAACCTTTTATGCTATCCCACCTTTCAGATGAATCTTCTATGGTGCATTATAAAAAAATTCTTACTGTGAAAAAATAGCTAGTTTTTTCAAGTTGTCAACATATCTTCAATCATTTGAACAGTAAACTACAGCAGCAGTCTTGTTCCTCATGACATATCCCTGACGCCCCCCAGAGAAATTTGTGGAAACATCCTCTTTAATACTCAGCTGCAGTTTTAAAATGCAAATCGAGTATAATTCTCTTTTTTACAAACCTCAAGCCTCTTTGCTCCCACTATCTATTACTGATCATGCTGTGTATCCAGAAGGATGCATGGCTCAATCACACTTACTTGATTCTTTCTTTTACTGCATCACAGGGCTTTATAATAACAAAACTCAGAAAGCTTAAGGCAGGACTTCCACCACAATGCAGACCTCTGCAGCTCCTTACTCACCCAAGGAGACCGCAAAAGACAACAAAAAGCTGACAGGAAAAGCTTCAGGGTCAGTGTTGTTTGGGAGAGTAACACAATAACATTTCCACGAAGATTCTTGTGCTGTTTTACTCTCCAAATCTCACTCCCACAGATGAGAAAGAGCAACTCTGACCACAGGAATGAGCACTAAAGCTCCAAGTTCCTGGCACTCTTCCTCACTTACCTTGCAACACCAGAATTGGCTGTGGTGTTACCACAGTTCAAAGAGTTTTCTAAGGACCAAAACTAGCAAAAATCAGGACAGAGAATAGGAGGGAAAGGGAAATGTCTATTCAAGTCTTCTTAATAACAGTAATAATTATTAATAATAATAACAACCAACAGCAGCAGCAACAATAATAAAGCAGCAAGTTTTCCTGTCCTTGCAAATTACAGTCAAGCTAACAATACCTTTTAGACCTGCTGTTTCATACTTTGAAATCATATTTTGCACTTCTGCTTCTCAAGTACATGCACAGCACAGTCATACACTGTGTCCTGGAGCCATGGCAAAGGGAGAAGGTCAGTGTACACACTAAACAGAATGGTGTCCCAATTAAAATATGCAACTACACTGGAGGTACCTGAACTTAGAGTAACTGCACAATCCAAAAAAAAGACGAAACAGGTCTCCAAATTTTTCATCCACACCCTTTGTGCAGTTCGCTTGTACTGCATTCTAGCAAAAAAGAAAAATGGGAAAGGCAACTCCAGGGAAGTTTCATAAACAAGCAACCCCTGAAATACAACCCCCAGAAGCAGGTTGATCAGCTCACAGATAAAGCAGGACAAGGGTCCTACTAGTAATTTGACCAGCTTCTCTCAAAGCCTCAGAAACGCTACAACTGCCTCACACACTAGTCAAGTTTAAAAGTTTTAGTCTCTACACCTGTGTCCTGAGGATTTTCTCAACGCATCGAAAGGTGATGTCAAATGTGTCTAACCTCAAAAGCTATGTAAATTTTTTAACCAAAAAATTTCTAATAACTAGTATGACTACACATATTTCAACTGAGAAAGCACAAAATTATTCTAACTAAAGGATATGTAAGAATAACCATACTAGGATCAGACTCAAGGTCCACACTGTCCCTGGAAGAGTCAGAATATTAGGCTGTTAGTGGATGTGGGACAGAGAATAAGAAAAAAGGCACAGAAAGAGTAAATCCTTCTTGGAAAGTCCCGCACAGAAGGTGGGACCCATCTCCTACCTGATTGTTATCAGCTATTTAGGGACTTATTAAGTATGATAATCTGGATGCAAACATCTCTGACTAGCCAATCTTGATTTCTATCAGCATTCACAACAGCAAAACGCCAATACCCAAGCACTGAAATGACACGTGGCATTGGTTACAATATATAGCTCTTATAAACAAGTAATTCTTGAACGACTGTTCACTATGAATACAAATCACATATTTGCTTAGATAACCATCTTGCTTAGATTACTTATCACCTGATCGCAACTAACTCTTGAAAAAAAGACATTCTTAGCGTTCGATCTTTGAGTTCACGCTCCTATCCACTGCTGTACAGCCGTTTGATATTCTTTACACTTAACAGAATAGAATAGACTATTGCAGTTGGACGGGACCTACAACAATCATTAAGTCCATCTGCTTGACTAATTCAGGGCTGACCAAGTTAAAGCATGTTATTAAGGGCATTGCCCAATTGCTTCTTAAACACTGACAGACTTGGGGCATCAACCACCTCCCTAAGAAGCCTGTTGCAGTGTTTGACCACCCTCGCAGGAAAGAAATGCTCCTTAATGTCAAGTCTGAATCTCCCCAGTGCAGCTTGGAACCATTCCCACACGTATAAATAATAATAGATGCATTTATTCTATAAACATATCTTTCTTTTAAAACTGTTTAGTGACTTTTCTAAACAAAGGCTGGAAGATTTTCTTTTTTTAAGCCAATGCACATCCAAAGGCCAAACAAATGCATCTGCATACAGTGCAAAGAAAAACTGGAGTACCTACCAAGCAAAGGCTAAGGGACATCTGTACAGCCCAGTCTGTGTGGTTACTATCATCAAGAACAATGTTCTATTGATTTAAGTTTGCAATTGCTTATGGTGTTACCCATTAAAAGTTTGTAAGACTTTTTTTTCTACTCAACACAGACATATGTGCAGGCCAATATAAACAAACCCATAGACAGCCAAATTCACACTGCAGGTTCAAAAATAATTCTTGCACTTATTTAATCATTCCATAAGAATTCCTTATATACTTTAATTTCCTCTGGAATTTTAATTAGATTGAAGAAAGAATGCAGGAATGGAGTTCAAGGACTATTTTTCATAGCAACAATTATTCAAGATGTAGTCTCCTCTATTATATCTTTTCAAGAAAGCCATTTTTTATAGCTCATCCATTTTTAATTCGATAAAGCCTCTATGTTCTGTTCTCCCTTTTCAGTTGACTGCTGAGTCTTCTCATAAATGTTCATTTCCTAGCAGCTATAGCACAATGAACAGAAAAGCAAACCACTGTTCATCTGAACAAAGACACTCCCCCACAGAGGAGTGTCTGTGTCTGGGAGCTGTGCTGTAGAAAAACACATGCCCACGGTTATTCACGGATTCCACTTCAGCCGCAGTGCAATGCCCTGGCAGGCATGAACAGCCTCGTTTATTCAAGAACTCTGATCTACTACAGCCTGCTTTTAAGTATTTGATATCCTACACTGAGGAGATTAAATAAGCTCGATGCCAAATGAAAAACTTTGGGCATGCTGTTGATTTTTTGTAAACTTATGAAATCAAAATTTGAAGGTCTTGTCCTTAGAGACTAAAATCCTTTGCTCTAGGATTTCATATATATTGTGCTAGCAAAGTCGATCCTATGTCTGACAGAAACTGATTTCTTGACAGGTTCTCTCCTGCCTTGAGTGCACTTGAAAACAAAACACCCATCTCTCTAATTTCCATACTGCTCCTCATGTAATTAATCAAAAATACAGTCTAAACTGACTTCCTTCCCAAGTGCATTATTGCGATTGAGTCACTCGTAGGAGACAAATATAAAGAGGACTGTATTTTACACCTTGTTTAAGAAGAGCCTGTCATACTGGGAAGGGAGAAGATGGGCTAAAATGATACAGCATTTAAATAAGTAAACATGCACAGGGGTGCACACAGAGAGCGCACAGGCGTGCTCTCATGTCTCATGCCTCCAGTGAAAGAGGTCACGATCCTTTAGACTTTAACCTCATCACTTCTAATTTTTCATCTTCGTTCTCAGAAGAGAAATTTACCCCATCCGGTTTTCAATTTTATGAGGTCATGAGCCATGAAAGAAAATATAGATTTTAAAAAATGCAGACATAGAATCTTCCCTCACTGTGTCCGAGCAGATCATGCAGATGTTTCTGTTAGGTCAGAACAAACTTGCAAGAGAAAAAAAATCCTCTCCACAATATTACCCATTCATATGTCTACCATTGGGTATTTCTTTTTGGTCTCTAGTCACAAAATACACAATGGTCAACCTTAAACTGCCACCAACACAAAGCTGGGAAAATCCTGCCATTGATGTCATCACTGGGATGTTTCGCCTAGTGCCGCAGTGGGGCAGTAACCTCACCAGAAGGGATGGTTACATTCCCTACTAGAGCAGGGCAAAACCAAGCATCCCATCCTTTTCTCTGAACCAGAGAGAGGTCAACATGTGTCTGAGCTGGGCATTTCATGGGTCGGTTTACACCTCCGGCAAAGCGTTTAACAGAGCTGCTCAAAGTTGGGGTTCTTTTGCTGTCTTAAAAACACAACTGAGAAGTTTGCAGCTTCCCCCTCCTGAGCCACAAAACACATAGAGCTTCAGCATCATTGCCCCCCTCCAAAGCCCCCACACTGTACAAACATTTTACACACAGAAGAGTCGGTAAGATCACATACAGAGTTTTTGGTATCCACCAAAGCTAGAGCACCACCATCGCAATTTCTTGACGGACTTAAAATATGGGGATACTCGCAAGTCAGACAAGTTCGTAGTGTTTTATACATATAAATGACACAACAAAACTAGTCATCTCAAACAGCATACCACCTTCGACAGAGGACTAACTCACATTTCACTACAAAAACACTTAATGATTCACCCGCTTCATGTATTTAAGAGATGAAACCTCATAGTAAAATGGAACACACAGGAATGCTTTTTTTTTTAAGAATATCTTTAAAACACAGCATCTTCCAAGTTTTGAAAAACAGTAACACAAAACAGTATGTAAAACCAGATAATAACTGTTTCTAATACTATTTCTCTAATTGCTTTACAATTCAAAGGCCAAACAAGTCCTTGTGGACTGTGTCCATCTAAAGTCCTGTTCCCTTCCCCATCATAGCAAATACACACTGAGCCATTAACTGCAGTATTGCTAATTAAAAGACAAAAAAACCATGACTACATTAACAGTGAAATTGCCAATTAGCACATAAGGCTCTCTCATTACTGCTGCTGCAGGAAATGCGAAGCCCAATGTGGATAGCAGTCATAAAAATAAAAGGCATTTTAAAAAAGCCAATAGGTCACATTTTCAGCTTACTTTAAAAGTTCTGCTGGAATCAGTAGCTGAGAAATTGACCCAAGGGACAGAAAAATTCCTACAACATTTTGTAAAAACCACTAAAGAAAAATATTGCTATTTTCCAAATCTGCATTCACAATGGTGTTCAGAGGAAAGAGTAGAAGAGTACTCGCCCCAGTGTAGCCAACAGAAAATATGAAAAAAATACAAATAAAATTAAAAAACAGCAAAAAGGCTAACCTTTCAGTGGACAATCCACCTGACTTTATACTCCACATTAAGCTTCCTCATAGGGGACTAATGGATATTGAAAGCAGTCCGGGTGATCCTAGCTTCCTTTATTCTTTAGAAGTTGTATTTAATTTTGTGTCCTTCAGTCTCCTTCAATGACCACTTTACGGAAGTTAATCCAGATCTCGCTTCCATAAAGCGATTGTACTCTTCATACACTCTGTATTTCCTCAGGTGTCTCTCTATTTTTTTTCCTTTCTTTTTAAAGGTTTGAATTCTAACTCAGAGGTCCCATGGTAAATAAAACTGAAATACTTTCAGCATTATCTTCCTGGTGGGAACTGGAGTATATATTTGTTTTTCACTTGCTCCCTTTTAATCAAGCATTTTGTTGACCATAATCAATTTCTTCGCTCAGAAGAAAAATGTGCAATTATCTACAATGAAGAAGGTGTGTTTAAGGAATAGGGGGGGGGGGAAGAAAAATCAATGGAACCATCTGTCTGACATTCCTACAACATTATAAGAGACTTGTAATTAACTGCTTGCCTACCAAAGTCTGCCAGCTTTAACTCCCCCGTGTCACTGATCAGAAGATTCTGTGGTTTCAGGTCCCTGTGCAAAATGTAACGCTGGTGGATGTAAGACAGTCCTCGCAGCAACTGAAATAAAAATAACTGAAAAAGAGGGGGACAAAAAATGACCTCTGTTAATATTTTGTATATAACCACAGATGATTTCTTCACAATATGCAGGGTGCTTGCATATTGTGGTAACATTGTGTCAGAATTCCTCCCAAACTGGCGTAATTCCCTCCCAAATTTAAAGCAATGAAATTTCCATCTAGAACATACGTACTTTGCAAGGACTAACCCCAGTGTCCAAGCCCTACTATATCATAGATTCAATTTGCCTGCTTTAAAAAGAACAGGAGCAATACAACCATGTGCAGAAGGCTCAATTTCTACCAAATTATAATTATATTCCATTTACCCATATGGCCTTAGAGATTAGGTGGTAGCCTGAAGACAGATGTGCATCTCCACTAATTATAGGGAACAACAGGAGAGGGTGGATAGGGATGGGGAGACAAGGCTGGGGGATGGGGCACTGGAGCTAAAACAAAGAAGACATTAGTATTATAACCATAATGCCTGCGTACCCAAGGAAATCTGCAAGTGTCATAGGCTTTCTCCTTCAAAGTTGTTTTTTTTTTTTAATTGGAGTTGCTTATGTATTTTTCATTAGGAAATAATAATTCTCATGGAACCTAAAGATGACTTTTGAAAGCTAATTATAATAGACTTTAAGGTAAATTTAGACAGGAACCAATTCACCCCCCATGTTTCTTTTAATCCTTCACTGGACTCTACAAATGCTTTCCCTAGAGCTAAGCATTGATTTTGTATATTTTTGTAATTTACATTTACAAACAGAGAGCTGGATGATGGAAATCTTTTGTCCTCCCCTTTTCATCTCCTCTAATATTGTTCTCCTGCATTCTTACTGGCACCTGCCGTGAAGGGCTCTGTTACCCTCATGGGTTTTGTCAATACAAAGGGTGAACGATCATTTCTCAGGAGTTTTCTTTGCAGTTTTGAAAAACCTCCCCAAATATACAGACCCTTTCTATTGCCTGAAACATTTCAAGAAATACTAGTTTCTAAATAAGAACACAACAAGCTTTTGCAAAGCCTAATATGGAGAATTCAAGAATGGACCCTGTTTCTCTCAGCTCGGCAGCCGATCAAACGTGCTCTGTCAGGAGATGTGGAAACCACACCAAAGATTTGGGAAAAGTCAACCCGGACACATGAGAATTTCAAATTAACCTGCAGCACAAGCATCCTATTTAGTGATTGCTGAAGTGAGAAGACATTATAAAAAGGGTTACAAAATCTTATTATAGAAGAGAATAAAGGCTGACATGAAAGAAACAGAAATGTCATGTTACTGAAGTTGAAATGAATTTAATTGCATTTCATTTTTTCCCTGAGTGCAGACACAATACACTGTATGTTTAGCTATTTAGCCAGGGCACAAAGAGCCGTATCAATCAACTTCTTGCCAGGGCTGCGTCTAACAATGTGCAGAGGAAACCTAAGAGCAAAGTGCAGAAATGAAAGAATAGCAGGAAAGTCATAAGTAATATGCACAGTCCTTTTTGAATTGTGGTTAAAATGGAACTCATGGTACACAAAAACTATTTCAGTAAGGGCAGAAAGCAGAAACAGCTTTCATCACAGCCTTAAAATATAAACTAAATTCTATTAAATGCCTTAAAATTAGTGGGGTTTTTTAATAAAAAGATGGAGAAAATATCCAGTTTGCTAGGCTTAATCAATGGTATTTAACTTCAAACACTATTTTTAAATATGCAAAGAAATTTCAATTATCATGTTATCTTACAGCACTGTAATCTTTAGAACTCAAAACATATTTATTAATGTCGGCTTTCATTTGGCTTTAATGCAAAGAATCGAGTGATTTGACGTAACTTCCTAAGGAAGGAAAAAAAAAAACCAAAACCACAGAATAAATGTATACTCTTGAGGACAGCTTTGGAATATAGTTTTATTCCAAACTTGTAGACATGTTGTACTGATCAAGTACTTCCACAAAAGTCAATTAGTTCACTCACCTACACTGTATCAATTACTTCCTCCTTGGAGGAAGATCATGAAAGAGGAGAAAAAAATATCTCTGACTTTGTTACAGGGTAAACTCAGCCACTGCTTTGTTGCCTTCTCTTTTCTCTTTCCTCTTTTTCTTTGGTAATATTAAATGTGAAAAGATTTAAGTAAAAAAATGAGCTTAACACATGGCAGTAGAGTATTCTGCAAAACAGGCCCTTCGGGATACCTTAGGAAGAGACAACAGTAGAAGAAGCTCTCCATTCCCAAGGGTTCCCCACTCCATAAAAAGAAAAGACGAATCAGAAAAAATCATTTCTGATACCTCAGGAAACACTTCTGCCTTCTTACAGTCATGTTCCCTCCCCTGCCTTTGAGGAAAGCCCTCGCCAAGAAACCCTTTCCCTTCAACGCTATCTGCATTACCTTCACAAGGACAGAAATGAATGCCAGATGAGGTACCATCACCTCATACCCACAGATCCCATCTGAAACCAGCATAGCACCTGTCGTGGTCATACTCTGATCTTCCTTGCTCCTTCCTCCAGCTTGCTCAATTATGATCACTGTGAAATCTCAGCCTGGGGCTTCTGTGGTGGGTTTTGAACAAGCAACTGAAATGCATTTCCCCAAGGCCACAGGATGGCAGCCCTGTGGACCAAAGGACAACTCTAAAAGGAGTCAATGGCAAATTCCATATGCTTTTCAATGGGTTGGTTGTGAGGGGAGAAACAATACAGAGCCATGGTTCTTGAGCTTTCACGTTAGTAATATTAATTTCTGCATGGTCACACACAAGGCTGCGTAAGTGTCAAATAACCCGTAATAAACAAACTAGGACATCACTCGTGTACAGTTTGTAGCTTATTAGTAAGAACAGAGGTTTGGTGATAAAAAGAAAGACTCACAAAATGACAAGGGTCATTGTGATAAGAGTTGGAAAAGACAGAAAAGAGGAATGAGATTGGTCTCAGGTTTTCAGCAAGGCTTAACATCAGGAGTCTCAACGCTTTACATGCAGACCAAAAGAACTGTAATACTTGTGCTTCAGGCCTTATTTATTCTAGCCATGAAAAAAATGCCTTTTTTCTCCTAACAGTTATGTAGCTCTCACTTTAATGAGCAACGTATTTTAATGGAAGAATTTTTGATGTCAGTGAGAAAAATGCATGCAGGTCAAAGCTAATTTGGGGTTTATGGACTGTGATATTAAAAGAATATTAGCAGTTCTTAAAACTTACAAGAGAAAGGAGTCAAGTCCACAAAAAACGTTAGCACCCAGATAGTCTTTCAAGAGTGAGGCCTAGGTAGTGACTTGAGCTACATGCAACATCTGACCTAACGCCTGTTTAAACCAATCACATTTTCTGAGAAACCTGCCAGCTGCCTGGATGAACAGCCCTGCTTTCCTGGTGTTTTCCATGAGCCTGGGTGAGTGTACAACCTAGACCATTCCACACACACATCTAACATTCGGCAAGATGGCTCGTGTGCCACAGAACACTTTACTATCTTGTTGGCCTCTGAATGTCACACAGGCTCTTCCCATCCAAATGAGCTTATAAACTAAACACTGACACAGGTCATCCAAAACACATCTAACCAGTGGGAGTGACGGGAGTTAACACTTCCTGACTTTGGTTCAAGAAAGCTCTGATGAATCTAATCTACTCTCTAGCTTAAATTGTCAGAAGAAGAAATTCCAGGAACGAAGTGTTGACTTGAGATGAATTTGCACCCTAAGGAATAGAGGATCCTATCTGAACAAAAAAATATTAGTCATTTGAATCAGTGTGATTTTCATGATCATAATAAACTTTATCTCAATAAAGGGTTCCCCTCCCTGGAACCAACTGCATTCTCTCCAAAAGAATTTTAAAATAATTCACTCCGAAAGAATTTTAAAATAATTCACTCCAAAACGCATTTATAAAGGTTTCTAACTTGTTCCTGCATTCCTTACCCAAGAGTCTTACCAGAGACAATGTCACACAGAAATGCACAGAATTACAGCCACTGGGAAGCATACACCATCATTACTTTAAAAAAGATACAGGTTTTTCCACTTATTTGCAGCAGAACTGCATAGTAAAGAAATCGGAAAGTGTTAATTTTCTAACTTCTAATCTCTTTAATGTTATTTTAATCATTTTTTGTCCCCTCTGGGTACTACTACAGTCATTTGCAATGAGGAAGGTGTGCTTAATTAACTGAGCATAAAGACACGCCCTTATGATCAGTTATACTCGTCTGCTAATGTTCAAGAAGTGGAAGACTCTCTTAGGTTTTTTCTCCTGAATGACAAAAGTATAAATAAATTCAATTCAATTAAATCTCCTTTTCTACCTTTCACGAATTCACTTCCATTCTGAACAAGGTCATAGTGTCAACTGATGTCTCACCGATTCTAAAGACAGTGGAAAAAGTGTTTTCTTCATCCCTACAATATTTACATATTTTTTTGCCATACGTGAATCATACGGATCAAACAGACAATAAATTACACAGGCACACAGGAGGTATGAAAGTGACATACTTCTAGCATGAATTTTAACACACTGATAAAGATTCTGCGGTTACTGCTCACAGTTGTGCATATTATCAAACCATTACTTTAAGTGACAAGACTGTCACAGTGAAATGCTGATGCCATATTTAATGTCTAATAACTAAAAAGTCTAATTTAAATAATCAATTCTCAATGCCATGTGTAAAAGACAACCTTAATTTGGCACAACATTATTCTGCCTGCTGTACACCTGCTTGTTTGCTGAACGAGGAATGAAAAATAGCAACTTCTCAACCACGTTAAACAGCAACGCTTCCTCCTGAGCATATCTGTCGAAATAATATTTTTATTTCAACTCGACCTCAGCAGCATCACTAATTTCGGTGAGAAAGAGAGAGATTTCAAAAGCATGACATTAGTTAGATTTGCTTCCAGACCGATAAAACTCAAAGGACCACCATAGCAGGTATTCACCTTAGAGTAAAGGAGCGTTTTCTCTGATCTCCAGTGAGTCAATACAATAGGTGAAACAAGACACAAAAATCCATCATAGCTGGACGTGCTATCATGGTTTAATTGCCCGGTTTCTGTGTACCTGAGTCTATGGCAGTTGACCTTTTGGTCAGACACCTCTAGTTACACACAGGCACTCACATGCCACAGCTTCCCCTACATCACATAATCACACCTTTGTCACACATGGCTGCAGGACTGGCTGTGTAATTTTACACTCGTCTCCCACAGAAAAGGGGACCACAAACCCCTTTCCACGCCACAAACCTTTATACAACCACACGCTGGAAAGAAAACAGGAGGGAGGTCTACATTGATACCACAGCTGGAACCCAAAACCCAACGCATTTTTATCATACTTTTCAGATACTATGCTTTCCTAACAAGCATCTGGTTTCATATCTTACTAATAATGAACAGAGCTACCGCTTAGCAAGAGCCAGTATGCAATGCTCTGCTCCTGCCAAAGTTGAAGTTCAAGTGCAGTGATCGTCACGGGGCCAGGAGACAGGAGCTGCCTGACCCTCCCACGTTCTGCATGTGTCCCTCCCCTTTGTACTTCACATTAGTCTAAAGCTGTCATAGGTTCAATGGTAAATATTTATGTATACAAAAGACATCAGATGACAATTGCCCTATGGCTTTGACTCAATTATTAATTTTCACATTAGTCATTAAGTGCCAAAATTATTCATCTCACAAAAACAGATCCAACTTTAAAAACTGCAACCGCTAGCTAAAGGCAGTGCTGTCGGTACTGCAGTGTGGAGAGGAATAAATTAATACAAGTGATTAAGTGCCAGAGACTTCTGATAACATCAGATTACACTCACTGTATTTCAACATTTTCAATTCAATGTGCACTTCATCTTCTTTAGGAGGTCAGTAATAAATCCAATATTTTTATCGTATCTGATCTGACATTTTTAACTTTTTTTTTTAACTTAGAGTGCTATAAAGCGGACTGATCTCTTCTTGAGCATTTAGCCCAGAAAAATATTGCACCATCCCATTATGTTTCAATCGTTCCTATTAATTACATTTCTTTTAAACTATTTTTTCCAGAAGTGTAAAGACTAAACTAGTTACTTTGTTGGTTTTTTTTTATTTTTCTGAAACTCAACCATATTTTGTACAGAGATTATTGGGCCATCCTAGGAAACTTAATGCCCAAATTCCACTCCAGACTTTGCCACATACCTTACATGTGACCTTGGCAGTCTCAATATTACAATAATAAAACACATTTTTAAAGGTTGTGGTGGGGGTAGGGCTTAGTTGCTTGAGGTTTTCCTTCCAAAATATCCATCAGTTATGCATAGAAGACTGCTCTGCCTTGCTTTGTAAGAGCAGGGAAGGCTTAGAATTGAAATGTGTAGAAGCTGAAGTCTTGAAGGCTCCTGGGAGAATGCTGAATACTCCTGTTCCCTGCACGCAAAGTTCAACACGAGGGCCTGCCTAGTTCTTAACACTTTTTGGCCCTGGCAAGAGAAAAAGTGCCGAGGGAGAAGAACAAATCAGAGCAGCAATATTAGATGGAGTAAGAAGAGACTAGATGTTCTTCTCTCTCTGCTCACAGTCTGAGAGGAGCCTTCCAAGTTGTCTGAAGTAAAAGATTTCAAGAGTGATTAAAAGACAGAGACAGCTTTTTTTCTGGTTGACAACCATGTTATCATTCTGGCTGGTGTTGCGTGGACTGAGGAACAATAGGTCACAGGCAAGTGCCTTTTTATTTTGTATAAGATCTTCTTTTGAAGTCAAATGCTCGCACAAGTAAATGTTACCTCTAATACTGCAAGTAGAGAAAAAAAGAAAGAAAAAAATGAGGATGCTTTTTCCCAAAGACTACAGCCATTTAATGCAGCATCACTAATTAAAAAGCAAACCAGTTTTCATTAGCAGATTTATTTTTAAGGCAGGAATACAAGCAAGCAACGCAGGCGTGACAGATGAAGCCTGTGCTCCACTTGTTCCACCAGTAATAGGAGTTACAGAAAATGGACTCAACTATAAAATACATGCATCAAAACATAAGATGTATTTACTTGCATTACTAAGAATGTAATAATATGGAGTAAAAGATACAGACAAAATAAAGATGATAGTTTAAAGGTTAAAAGAAGTTAAGAATAGCTACATTTTCACAGGACATGCTGAAATGCACAAAAAAGATACTTAAAAATTATGAATTTACTAAACAAGAACCATTTATGGACAGCTGCAAACAAAAGCTCAGGAGAACCAAGAAGGTAAGTCAAAAGGCTGGTTGAGACAGCCCTGTACCAGACAGAAAGGAGCACAAATCAGAATGAAGATCATCATGAAAAAAAACCCTAGCAGGGTCAGTTATCTGCTGTGAGCCATCAGAGTTCCTGCTGTAGGAAGCAATCCAGACATTTCAACTCAAGAGTCCAAGAAGTACAAACTATCTCTAAAGGCAGCAACAGCTGTAGGAGAGAAAGCCAGGAGTACAGATTTCAGCGGTCCAGGCCAGGAGGAACAGCACAGGGAGAGTCAGGAGGAAGCCTTGGACCCCACTTTGCCACAGCCACATTTCAGAGCTTGGCAAGCACCACAGGGTATGGCCCTACATCAGCTCTCAGCTCCAACAACGCTGCAGCAGCAGCTTCCAGCAGAAGCATAATTGTAAGTGGGACCAAGACTTATCGCTTGCCTTCAGTTTTGGAAAAACTGAGAAAGACGTCTTCAAAACAAGAGAAGAGAAGATGAGGCTGTGCCTACTAAACAGGGACTTAATAACCAACTACCTTTTCTCTCTGCATCTCTAGCTATAATATCAAACACAGTAGAGTTATAAATGACTAGTAGATATGCAGGCTGGTTAGTTACCAAAGCTGTATACAATTGTGTATTTGGAGCTAATAGAGTTTAGAGAATATCTGAATTGAAACAACTGCTTTCTGCTAATTTCCCTTACAGCTGATAAAGATGTTGCAGATACCTAACCACATTTATGTCAGCAGGATACTTGGTTTAACAGTCCCTGGGATAGGTATTCTAAAACCAACTTCAGATAATAACAACATCTCAGCTTCACACACAGATTCTTTGGAGGGTTTAAAACCTGGTGTTATTTGTAAGACTTGGGCCTCCATACACGAATTAGAAAATTCTGAAATCATTATGTCTGAATACATATGTACCACTAAAAATGCGAAATATGCCTAATATTTTAGGAAGCAATATTCTTTTTTTGCTTAAACATACTTTCCCAAGACTCTTAAAACTGCTGATTGAGATATTCTTCTTCATAATTCCACATACTTTCAATATTCTGGTTACTCTTTATTTAAAGTATTTAACTGACAGTATTTGAAACCACAAGAAAGGCAATGTCAAACACAACACCCAAGGGGACAGCAATATGTATGTCCATCAAAGTAATTTGGATTTTATTCCATTTACAATTCTTCATCTAAAAGTAAGCCTGAGGGAACGCTCATTGTCTTCAGTTTGTAAATACAGTGAAAATTCAGAAATATAATTAGGCTGAAGATGTTCTATAGAAACCAAAACATAAGTAAATAATGGCTTTGCTTGTGCAGTCCTGTAAAGCACTGTTTTACAGGAACTACTGTATAATATTCTTTGGAAAAAGAAAGATGTGTGGTTATGTGGTTTTGCATTTATAATAACTGGCAACAAGCCAGAAAGGAATATACATCAGTAGCTAATGTTTTCCTCAAGAACCAAATTAAAAGGCCGGGTGTCTTTTGTCGTACTGGGAGAGCATCAATGGCTCAATCCCACAGGCTAGCCCCAGAGAGCCAAGACTAATTTATTGCTACTGGAATGTAATTGCTGAACTGGAAGTTTTTTAAAATGGATTTAGGGATCACACAACCAGTGATTCTGAACAAACACTGTCTAAAAGTCTTACTGAAAGTGAAATTCCTGAAGGACCAATAGCAAGAAGGGGCTGGCAGGGAGAGACAGCTAATTACCATGGCTCAGCTCAACCCTTAAAAATCAGCTGTAGCTCCACACAGACAACTCTGTCCAGAACCTAAAATTAAACAGGTGGCAAAGTCTCAGAACCAAATTTACACAAGTTGACAAAATGAGTACAGTGCAACAAAGCACTGGGATATTATGTAGTAACCATCTTCCCTCTTTGGTAAGGAGAGAGGAGCGTGAGCTTTTTGTTTCGCTTACTGGTGAAGGTCTGGGAGCTGTCAGCGTGTGTGCCTGGGCTCCCGTCCTCCCAGCTGAGGAAACCCCTCTGTCGGGTGAAGCAAGCAGTTTTCACTCATGGCTTTCAGAGCAGGTATTTTGCTGAAAACCCCAGGCAGGCTGCTTCAGTTTTTAAGTGGCGGGAGCTCAAATCATCATGCTAGCTTTGAATAATTACTGCATGAATTAAGGCTAGCCTTGGTTGCTGGCTTGGCAAGAGAGTCTACTAAATACACTGATATTACTCAACAGATTAAAAAGAATTTCAATAGTCCAATGGGATTGCTCATCATAGGAGGGTTGTTTCATCTGCTCCAACTTCCCAATGTTTTTTCTCTTTTTTTTTTTCCCAGTTTCCTTTTTATTAATAATCCGTCTGGACTTTAAAAAGCTTTAACTAGCAGCACATCAGGACTCTACACTTGGCTACTCAAAAGAATATTTCTAATGTGTCCATAAGGTTCGGAAGCCGAGCACTGCTGTCTGAGGGTAAAGACAGCCACAGGAATATATGCAGCAAAATTTAAGAGGGAAATACTGCTGCTGCTGCAGCTCCCTCCGCAGCTCCTGTTATAAAAGGTATCTCTCTGATCAGCAGTGAGGCATTACCGAGCCCGACTCTCCCCTCAAAGACAAGCTCGCTCAGCCCTCATACACTCAAGGAAAAGTGCAGTTGTGTGAATCACGATGTCCTCTCAGCAGCACACAATTCCAGCTACAATGACTACTGCGTGTTAGATCCTCAGTCAGATGGCACCGCAGCCCTGGAGGGACCTTACAGACCTGGAGTGGCACGAAGAGTTTTCAAGGCCAGTCTTAGTTTATCCCAAATCTCAGAGAGACAAATGTAAAAGTATCCGCACAGGGAAATGAAACACAAACCCATTCTTTTAACAAGCGCATTCAACACAGGGAACTCGGCTTAGGAAACTGAGCAGTGAAGAAAACCTACAAGTTTTGGTGTTCGAAAAGCAGGTCCCACCTCTCCCACCATCAGCCGTTCCAAAGCGCCGCACTCACAGAGTGCAGAAAAAGAAAATGCAGAAAAGAAAAATTTTTCTGATTTCTTTTTTCTTTGGATGGCAGCTATTCTCATCTAACTCCTATGTTGTAGATGCCACTTTTAAGTGAAAGAACACATAAAATAAATTGATCTACATTACACAACTAGTTGATGTACAACAATGATCAGCTATTGGGAAAAAAAATTTTTTCTTCTCAAAATATTTTCTTTTCTTACACCAAACGGGCCTTCTGAGTTTTCCAGGAAAGAGAGATCTATTTTTTTTTCCATGAACTACTCAATTTCAAGAAACTAAATACGGGAATAAAGCTCTCAGCATGACAAGTGAAGATTTAAACACTTCCAAAGTGGAAGAACAATAGGACTGATGTCAAACTGCAAGGCAAGTTTAACAAATATAATCTGGGTGATCTATCTACACACACCCCACACTCTGCATGTCTGACTGGCTTCCATTTGATGCTAAAGCAATTTGGCTGACTTCCCAGAAAATAACTGGATCCAGTCTCTACCAATCTATTTTTCCATTAAATCCTGCTAACAAACTCCCTCCTCCCTGCACGATGATTCTCAGCATCTACCTTAGAAGGAAAAAATTTTTAAAAACTGCGATCAGCTATGAAACTGTTTCATCAAAATAAGTGAGCAAGAAGATTAGGGAAGATTTTATATGCTCAGATAAAAAGCAGTACATTCAGCTAATGTAACTCCTTACAGTTCCCTCAAACTCACTGACCCTCCAATGGCTCCCCTCCCTGAAGACCTAGCACCGACAGCCTGAAGCACCTTTACTGGGGGGTTCAGGGCAGCATCATCTTCAGAGCAAATGACAAAATGGAGGGGAGGGGTTACCACCACTGTAACAGGATTCACTCATATATTCTGGCTCTCAATCAGCTTTACAGACTTCACAATTTCTTTTGTGGGAATGGTCAAATAACTGCAGTTTTAGTTATTTTGTAAGAAAAAATATTTTAAAATATAGTTCATATGCCAATCAGTTTCCCTTTAGCCAATAATCAGTTTCTATGGAACAACTGACATGACATTTTACACAAAGCTACTGTTACTGTGTTTGTTTTGAATGTGTGCTCTTTTTGACTCTTACCTTCACATTTTCTGGATGAAGCCCTCCAGGGTGTTTGTCCATGTACTGACATAAATCAGTGTGCTAAAAGAAAGTCAGATGGAAAAAAGTGTATTAATATCTGTATGACTGCAGCAATAAATATCCTTCTAAGTAGGAGTGGACAGAACAAATGGAAAATAAGGAGATTTTTCAGGCACGCGTGCACACACACACCTGTACCTTTACAGTCCATTTTATTTAACAACCTTGGTAACTGATACAAATATTCACCAAACGTAAATTACTTTTTCTTAACATCCTGTATATAGTAAATTAATTATTTGAATTTTAGTATCATTTTATACCTTGTAAGGACAATATCACCATCAACACCATAAAGGTAATATCTGGAGGGAAGAGAAGATGCTAAGGGGAGAACCTCAAATGCTACTCCCCTTATTCACATTAAAACATTGCCCACTAAATATAATTTTATGGTGATTCTCGATTAAGATGGGTTAATGGTTTAGAAAATACATCTGAAAGTTATTGCATATCAGAGTACTGAATGATACTTTCCAGCTCAAACAGAAACATATCTTATGCACATATGCAGCCATTAATTACAGATACTTTAGGAAAACACTGAAGACTCAAAACTTTCAGTTTTAACTTCAGTTGCCTATATTCCCTGCAAATATACCATAAAATCTCTTCAGAAAATAAGCAGGCTTGCAATGTATACATTAACAATACACATTATTATATATATTATATAATATACATTATTTTTCATTAATAATTATTTATTGCTTTTACTATGAAAACATTATTTTCTCTGAATTTTTCTTCATTTTCCTACCAGTCAGCAGCACACTCTCAGTGAAGTGCCGTGTTGCTTCTCTGATTTGCCTGCACAACTCAGCTTCTCAATTACTTTCAGAATAAACAAAGCGAAAATACGTGCTAGATTAACCATCAAAAACTCTGAGACTGACTCTGCCTTCCACACCTGGTTTCTGAACACATCTGGCAAAAATCATCCAGCATTCCTTGAAATGCTATCTGGCAATACCTGCCTGACGTACACCCCCAGTGAGTATCGGCAATTCTTGAGGTGGGAGTTTTGGACAAAAGCTGCCTTCCTCATGGCAAAACGGTTTCTCCAGGCAGCACTTCCAAGCCCAGGAGCCGTTCTCTCATGCTCTTTTGCAGAGTCACACAGACACGCGGGAACGTTCACATCTTCTTAGACACAAAACCCACGCGTTTTGTGTCTTAGACACAAAACCCACAACTGCTCTGTATAATCTTCTCTTCTGAAGTCATAAACTATGAAAACACACCCAGCACGTAGAATTAACACTGCAATGACATGAGCTGCACTGGTTGATTAGGTTGTGCACCAGCACACCTTTTTTTGGGAATTCTTACCCAGCTTCAAGAGAAGCCTTGGCTGCAGGAAATCACTTGAGTCCCAGAATGAACAGTGTGAGTCCCACAAGGGCAGAGGGATGCTCAGACAGGCAAACCACGCTACATACAACACAACACAGGCTACAGCGAGCAATACTTCCATTAATAGTTAACTCATCACTGAAAGCATTTACAAAGAACATGAAAAAATACACCTCTACCAGTGGATAGTTACTGTCAGTGAAGTGCATTTTTCATCAAGTCAATGTTTAGCTTAAGGACTTATTCCTAGTTTCCGTAAAAACTTTAACCACTTCAGGTTTGTATTCCTCTTCTGTTGTCCCAGTTAGTTTTCTGGGACTATATCAACGAGCCGTGCCCAAAACGGAGCAGTCATCCTTCCGCACACATCCCTGCATGACTCAGTTTTGCCTTGTTTTACTGTCCAACACCAAGGACGTACTTTTGAACTCAGTCACTGTCCTGGGTCTGGCAGGGATAGGGTTAATTCCCCCCAGGACCTAGCAGGGACACAGGTATTCCATCCCATGGAGCCATGCCCAAGGGGTACC
>JAOXJK010000012.1:24223970-24244360 GCA_025774025.1 Xenus cinereus | reverse complement strand
CATCTGCTGCCCTCCCCTCATCCAACCAACCAGTTATAACGTCGTAGAAGGCTATCAGGTTGGTCATACATGATTTATCCTTGGTAAACCCATGTTGACTACTTCCATGTTGAAGTGTTGACTTGTTGACTTGTTGTTGACTATGGGCCCCTACAGAACTCTACAGAAACTTCCAGAACCCTACGGATTTGTTCGGAACCCTACGGAACCCTATGGATGTTTTTGGAACCCTATGGGCCCCTATGGAACTGCTGGAAACCCTAGAGTGCTGGAAACCCTAGAGTGCTGGAACTCTACAGCAGAACCCTATGGAACTCTAGAGAACCCTCCAGGCCAGTACGGAACTCCACAGAAACTCCTGGAACACTACGGATGTTTACGGAACTGTTCAGAACCCTACAGAATTCTACGGAAACTTCCAGAACACGACGGAATTGTACAGAACCCTACAAACTTCCGGAACTCTACAGAATTCTGCGGACCTCTATGGAAACCTGTGGAACCATATGGAACTGTATGGTAACTTCTGGAAGTCTACGGAACTGTACAAAAGCCAGTTCTGTAGAGTAGTAGAGTAGTAGAGCAGAGTTCTGTAGGGCCCCTACGGAACTCTACAGAAACTTCCAGAGCACAGCGGAATTCTACGGAACCCTTCAGAATGGTCGGAACCCTATGGAACCCTACAAAAGTTTTTTGAACCATACTGCCCCCTACCGATATCATCAGAACCCTACGGAATTCTACGGAAACTTCTGGAACTCTACGGAACTGTACAGAACCCTATGGGCCCCTACGGAACTCCACAGAAACTTCCGGAACACTACGGAAATCTACAGAACTGTACGGAACCCTATGAAACCCTATGGGCTCCTACAGCACTCTATGGAAACTTCCTGAACACAACTGGAACTGCAACAGTACGGGACTCTAAGGGTGCCTACAGAACTCTACGGAAAATTCCAGTGCTCTGCGACCCTTACAGGAAAGACGTTCCTCCTCGTGTTGAGGTGGAACTTGTTCTATTCCAGTTTGTGCCCATTTCCTCTTCTCCGATGGCTGGGCACCACTGAAAAAGGACTGGCCCCGTCCTCTTGACACCCACCTGTGAAGTATTTAGAAGCCTTGATCAGATCCCCCCTCAGCTTTCTCTTCTCCAGATTACAAGACCCAAGACCCTCCGCCTCTCCTCGTAAGGGAGATGCTCCAGGCCCCTCATCCTCTTTCCAGCCCTCTGCTCTACCCCCTCCAGCAGTAGCCTGTCCTTCTGGAACTGGGGAGCCCAGAACTGGACACAGTACTCCAGATGGGGCCTCACCACGCTGACCTATGACCCCACACAGTGATCCCTGACCCAACACGGTCACCTCTGACTCCCACACAGGGACCTTGGACCCTACACAGTGACCTTTGACACCACAAGGTGACTTCTGACACCACACAGGCACACGTGAGCCAACACGCTGGCCCTGAGCTCACACGGTGACCTTTCACCTCACACGATGACCTCTGAATCCACACAGGAATTTTTGACCCCAAATACTGACCTTTGACATGACACTGTCTCTTTTGACCCCGTATTGTGACCCAAACGGTGAACTTTTGCCCTCCACATTCTGACCTTTGACCCCGCATGGTGACCTTTGACCCCAGACGGTGACCCCTGACAACATGTGGTGACTATTAACCCCACACTGTGACCATATACACCGGTGAGCTTTGACACCGCATGGTGACCTCTAACCCCTTCACCCTGACCCCTGACCTTACATGGTGACTATTTGTCCTGGGTCTGGCAAGGATAGGGTTAATACTCCCCAGGACCTAGCAGGGACACAGGTATTCCATCCCATTCGAGCCATGCCCAAGGGGTAGGCTGACCTTGTCAGGGAAGGGGGAGGGACAGGAAGTCCCCCGGAGGAGGAGAGCGGTCAGGGGGGCATCCCGGGTGCAGTCGGCAAGTGGCGGTATCGTAATCGTGGTTGTATATTCGTCTGTCAGTGCTATTGTTGTTGTTTCTTATTCCCTTTGCTGTTCTGTTAAATTGCCTTTGTCTCAACCCACGAGTTTTGCCTTTTTCTCCCGATTTTCCCCTCACGGCCGCGCTGGCGGTGGGGGCTCGGGTCTGCGCGAGCGGCTGCCACGTGGGCCTTTGGTGCCGTCTGAGGCCAAACCACGACAGTCACCTGCTAACCTTGTCAAATGTTTGTTTGGAAAAACTGAGTTTTTGAGTACTAACCCTGGCACAAGAGATTGCCTCTGGCAAAATATCGGCCAAAACACTATTACGATAGGTGATGTCAGCCTTTGTGACTGGTGTCAAATAAGAAGTTTGGGCGATTCCCCCTGTTTTAATGGGTTCTCTCTTATTGCACAGAAATGGCAGCCTGATGGAGTAACACGTTCTCTTCTCTAACTTCAATAAAAATAATGATAGCTCCTCCAGTTTAATGAAAGGCCTGAAATTTCCCTTCAGAAAGCCTGGCAGAGTGACCAGGGCAGTGCTGTCCCATCCCCATCACAGCACCTATGACACCCAGCGTGGCCCAAGCACAGCACGCTCCCTCGCCTTAGGTGCCTGAAGGAGGAGGAGCTTCATTTCCCCACAGTTCAGTCTTCAGTCTTCTTTGTGGATGACAAATAAACTGGTATGTGGGAAACTTACTGCCTTCTACTATTTCTAAGATTTGCAACTAGTCAGCCAACAGAAACAAGACCAGAGGAAGACAAACTCAATGCAGCTTCTGAAGGTCCCATCCCTGAAGCCCCAGACCCCAGCTGCCCACCCAGCTGCACCTTCCTATTCACCAAAAGCTTTGTAAGAATAACCTTTTCAGAGTCACGTCACTAGGAAAGGCAGCAAATCATCTTTTTCTTTCCAATATACTTGTAATGAATTGCGAGGATATCTCCTTTTTTTTCTACATATATTTCAGTTATTATTTGGATGCATTTCCTCCATACAGGAACATCAACAATGATCCTCTTTGTGTTATGCATCATTTGCCTCTTCTTCCTGCCCCAAAGACCAGGATGACTGGTAGGCTGGTCCAACCTTCTCCATCATCAGTTCTCTCCGATTGCTTGCATCTACCTAAAATTCAATGTAAGCAGCAATTCTACAGAATCCTGGACACCTTACACAGTCAATTGCGCAGCAGTCTTTTGGCATCTATTTTTTCCCCACATGCATGCTACACATACAGAGAAACGTCTACCAAATCTTCATTCAGCCAGTAAACAGAAATGGAAAGCCTTCTCTGTTCAAATCTTTTGGGAATCTGCCCTCATAAAACTGTTAGAGTCCTTCTCCTAACAGGAACTGAACACTGTGGTACCAACTGGGAAAGCAACTAATCAAGGTACAGTACATTGTTCCTCACTTAAAAAAAAAAAAAGAAAAAAGGTAGGGGTAAAGCAAAGGCAGCATCAGCTGCTCTTCTCTCCCCAAGGTACGGACTCAGTGCACTCTGAATTAAACACTAGCACAGCCAGGAAAGCCGGCAGGGCTGCAGGGGCGGCTGTTTCTAAACCTGTCTTCCCTTTTGGCGGGCAAGTGTCTGCTCCAGTTCCCGTGCGCTCAAACTGACATTGAAGAAGACAACATGAGTGCAAGTTTCAGAAAAGCATTAAAACAAACTGGATGAAAGTAGTTTTCTAACAGTATTCCATGAAATTGGTACCATATAGATGAATGGAGTCTTTTTCTTCACGCTGTATTTCAAGGTAGAAGGCAACATGCTTTCCAAGCGGAGCGGTGGCTGCAGACACAGCACGCCATGCTCCGAGACTAGGGTCTTTGCTGTGGTCTTTGTGTGTATTTGACCTAATAAAATATTTACCCTAAAAACAATGCAAGATACAATTACATATTGGCAGCAACATGAAACCATGCTGAAAAAAGCTAGGAAGACAAGTAACAAATTGACCAAAACACCTTTTACAGTCCTTTCCCCACTGTCTCAGAGGGTGAGGACTCCTCCCAGGGAAGCAGGATGCATTGGGAATGCAGTACAGACTTCCAAGTAATTGCAAATATCTGTCACACTCCTCTTGATCCCAGGTGGACCTCTCTAGACCAATTCTGCTTTAAGCTAGTTTTTAAAAACTCTATCAGCCATGCTGTTAATCCCCAACACATATAAATCACCACAAGTAACCCCATGCTGACAGAACGTGTATTTTAGCTTAAGTTCAAAATCCCATTTATTCCTGTTCTTAACACTCCACCAGCTTACCCACACTTGTATGTAAAAATAATCTATTAGCACTCATCTCTTCACAACAGCTACACAAAAACATTAAATAGAGATAAATCAAGTTTCCATAGTGAAGAACTCAAAAGCTAGGAAAGTCTAGAATTAACAGGGTTTATCCAACCTTTTATCTCTTGCCCATGTACATTATTATAACTTTTTAAAGATGATCACATACTTTTTTCTCTCCACGGGGATTAGATTCACTCATTGAACAGAAGGGACATGATTACAGAACAGTTGTGCTGGTTTTGTGGGGTTTTTTCCCACTCTCATGCAGCTTGAGGTCTCCAGCTTATTTACTACTTTGAAGACAGATATATTCATCTCACAGGCGTTCCTGCCCTGCTTATTGCTATGCTATTCACATGCTTCACAAACATAAAATAATTTCATAGCAATCCAGGGGGGATGTGGTATTATTCCCCTTTATCAGGTAGGGAATTGAAGCAAAAAGAAAACATTCTTAAGTATTTGGGGAACTCAGTTTAAAGCACTGTGGTTTTGACTTTTCAGAGTATTTGGCACTATTTCACCTTCTGTGTTTACACTGACTTCAGTTACAGCTGCGAGTGTATAACGCTTTTGCAAGGGAGACTGAGAATCTCGTGTTGAATAGCACTAGTCAGTCATATCTGAATTGTGATGACAGTAATTTGTGATAACATCATAAAATCATGGTGGTGACGATGATTCCCAATGTAGAAGGGATGGAATCCAGTTCTCTATAGCAGCATTACCTGCCTTAATTGAAATGATTCTTGGAACAAGGGCAGGAACCCTAGAAGACACCAAAGTTCCAACATCCACAAAAAATGAGAAAAGTTCAACAATCACCATGTGCCTTCACCACAGTCCTGTGCAGAGATGCAAAACAGGCTCTTCTGCAAGGATGGTGAAAGGAGATTGCACAGGCCATCTTGGCATCCTCCAATTTTAAGAACTTGACTTTGCCACCACACAACAATGTTTTGTGCAAAACTTCTTATGCTTTAAGTGAACAATTTGATTATGCCTCCTACTAGTGCCTCCCCAAGAAGCAATTTCATTGCTTTGGGGATTCAATGTACAGTATTTGAAGTTGTGAAAGACTAAAGCCAAGTCTTTGAGAGCAGAGGGGCAATCTTTAAAGGCATAGTTCTTAATTACAAATGGCATTTTTTCTGATGCTTATTACTTGACTAAATTTGAGGCAATTTGCAAAATGACAGCTCTATGCCACCCACAGCAAAAAGGCTACCCATTCTCCAAATTCCAAACCCATGCTGTAAGGCTTGAATATTTACAACAGAGGTCCTGCAGCTACAGGTTTAAGACATCTTAGCCATTTTGGCTGAAATTAAAAAATAAATATAGGAAAGCCAAGGCAGACTTCGATATCTCATTTCTTCATACAGTTGTAGTTTACCAAATCATGCCAGAACATCATGGTTCTAGCACACACAGCTCCACGTCCTGGAGAAGGCTCTGTCGAGCCTCTGCACTACCTTCTCTCAGTGAGTGAAAAGACAAACCCTCTCCTCAGCGCACATCGCAAGCAACCAGACCTCCACTGGGAAACCGCTCACCCTTCCTGGGGCAGACGGCACAAGTTCTGATTAGACCAGAGACCGCACAATGCCTCCTAGGACAGGGAAGAGAAAATTCATGCTCAGCTATGCTAGTTCCATCATTCCCCTGTTTCCAAACTGTATGTAGAAGCAGATCAGAGAATGCCCAGCTTTGATCCAAACTTCAAGGAATTCCGAATATTTTCCTCCCTATGATGGAGACAAGTATCACAAGCCCCACGAAAATGAGGGAGACATTAAGTTACTTATCCAGTATAACTCCTCAGAATCTAAATAAAAATCAACAAAGTTGTAAAAGGATTAAGCAAAGTGAAGCTTGGGTTAAGGAACAAGAAAAAACCTCATAGTACCAAAAAAAGAAAAACAAAAACCAAAACAAAACAAAAATGGAAAACACACACTTGCTCAGACTCTTTGCAATGTCTGTAATGTTTTTCACTCCCTTCTCCCCTACACCATCAACTACCGTGACAATACCACAAAAGGTTTCGTTTATCTTATGAAATACTGTCTCCAGGCTCACATGAAGAAATGAATTGGGGTTTGCTTTAAACTTGTGGCTGTGTATATGAAGGACATTTCCATTCAGCAAGGCTCTGGTTTATGTTAGTAGACACGTGTGTTTATGTTTGGGACAATACTGTGCAAAAGCATCTGCTGAAGGGAAAAGAATGCAGACTGATATTTATACAGCTGAAGCAAGGTTTATACACATTGCGTCCTACTTTTGGAAGAGAGAGTATGAAAACGGAAAAAAAAAAAAAAAAAAGAGACAAACCTTGCTGGTTCAGACTCCTCCCTTCTCCCTTTGAAGAAAGAATTCTAATTATGAATAGATGAGTAAACCACGAGCTACAAATGTCCTCAGATACGCTCCCGTGCTTTGCTTTAACATCAGCTATTTTGCTCAACTATCTGGCTCAGAAATCAGAGACTCTGCCACCAAACACAAATGTGTTCAGACAAAGGGCAAGACATCTCCTTTAAACGGCACGGCTGGTGACTTGAAATGAGCTCTGTTCTTCCAGCCCTTTTCCATAATAATAATGGGACTGTCTTTCTCTTCTAATTAAATTAGTCACTTCTGCTTCCCATGCAATATATTCTCTTTCCCTCCTCTTCCTCAGTCATGATAAATCTCCATGTGACTTAGCTGTCCCATAATTCTGCTTAATTGGTTTCAGCTGTCATTTTTGAAGCCGTAATGCTCAGAGAGCCTGAGGCTTGTGAATGGAACAGGAAGCATTTCCAACTGCATTCCCATCATGTAAAACCAGCAATGTGAAAGAATCCTTCCATTAAAACAGAAATGGGAGTATTTGGCTGCCAGCGATGCCATCCTGCAGCAGACAGATTGTGCTGCTCCACCGAGGCAGCGAGGCTGTTGCAAGCCATTCTTCTCTGGTCAAAGGAGAGCACACATTATTTATGCCCTAGCAGTTTTACTGACTAAAATACTTTCCCTTTTGTCACCAAAAAATTCTCAAACTGATAATATAATTTACCAATAAAAGCACAGGCAGTAGGAATATTTGAAGTGACAGGAGGACAAAGGAAAGTTAATTCTATTTAAATGGCACGTCTCTTCCAAACTAAGCACTCTGCAGATTACTGCACCACGGTTTAAACTAATTTCATGTTTCTGGTAATTTCAAGTGTCATGGACTCTCATTTTCAAGTATTTCTGTGGCTTTCTATAATTCAATCTTTTCCCCCTACGAGCCCGCAGAGTGTTAGCCATGCCAACAGAAAATACCCTACAAGCTATCTCTGGGTGATAACTGAGCAACCTCCAGAAGAAGAGCAGAAAGCACCAGCAGCAGCTGGGCTCAACAGCGGGGAAAGATATATAGTAGGGATTCAGGAAAGAAAAAACACACCCCACAAGACACCTTTAATGAAAACAATTTTGCCAACATCTGTTTCTAGTGCCTTAGATTTCTCTCACACAGTCAACAAAGATAAATATACTTCAAAAACATGAACAATACTATATAGAAAAGGAGGTTGGCCAGTGGGGGAGTTCCATGATAAATATACAAACCCACTTGAAAATCCCAGAGAGAAAAAGGAATGCACAGTTGACTTGATTTTTGGTTGCCATTAGAAAATACGTATTTATTTACTGATACAAAGTCTCTGTTCATTGCACAGAGAAAAATCTGGTCTGTGACTCCCATCAGTGAGACACAAACTGCCATGGGAAGAACTGCTGAATGAACTAGGAGATCTTCAACAAAAAACAGTTTTCCAGAGATACCAGTTTATCCTCTTCCTTAAATAATTGCATCAGCCTTGTTTTCTTAGTAAATCAGTTTAAAAAAACAGTGAACACTTAATTTAGTGAGATTAATTTCACGAAGAATGACATCTCAAAAATCAGTAGGAATTCCTGTTTGGTATGAACAAAGCCCAGCAGCAGATCATCAGCTTGTATAAACTGCAATATAATCCCCAAAGCCAACAGGGTTGGGATAATTTTTACAAGGTGAGCAAGTTCTAATATATTTGCCCACACAGATGTGCACATGCACTATTTCTTTAATTTCCTACGTCATTAGGTTTCCACAGCACTGACCGTTATATCCACTATATCCACATATACCCACCCCCCAAAAAAAAATAATTTTGAAGACACAAGCTTCTTTTGAAGCTTGAATTTTGAAGCTTCTTGTTAGACCACGGCAGGTAACCCTAAGCTAATGGTGAGGGCACTTGCTCTGGGGGCAGGTGAGCAGCACACGCAGCAGGGAGGCTGACAATCCACGCCCAGCCACACCGTGCTGCTCGTGCACGGTAACGGCACAGCACGGGCCACGGGCAGTACAGACAGATGTACACAGGCTGAGCTGGCACAACAGCCTGTGCCATGCTGCTGGGCTGGGCTGGGCTACCAAAAAATAACATCTTCAGGGCAGAAAAAAAGCAGCGCAAACCCTTTCTCTAAAAGCTTCCACATCCTCTGCCAGACCTCTCCTCACACTGGCTGAGTGTACTGTTTTTCTACCATGCCTCTTAATCCCAACACGATCGTAAGATTAATAAAAATTTTATAGGGAAAATTGCAGTTCAGACTGCAAGGTGCACAAAGGAAAAACGATGCTTCCATGGATTATATCCTCTTTACTCAAAGTAGTAAAACAATAGGCCATTTTAAGTGCTGTCTCTGTTTATTACTCAAGCTTGATTCTTGACTCCTCTTATTCACCATTCCTTAACTATTCTTTAAATCATAAAACTATAAACATATTATAAAGATATCTCCATTACTGATCTCTATATTCGGACTCTAGGATTTTATTACTATTATTTTGCCAGAATTGCTTACCCTAACTTTCTGTTTTTAAGGGTTTCATAGATGGTTTTTTTTTTTTTTTCAATATGATTAAATTAGTATGAAGCTGCATACTGCTAGTTCAGGAAGGGAAAAAAAAAATAATCTTTTTTAAAGATTTAGAATTACAGCAATCACCACTCTCAAACAGCCAGGTTTTGGGTTGGTGTTTTGCTTGTTTTTTCAATCTGCACTGAATAAATCAGAGCTTCTTATTTAAGAGGAATTAAACAGCAGTTACAAACCACATTACTAAAGAGCCTGAGAAAAAAAGTTTAATTAGATTGGACAGTCTCTAGTCCAACTTGAGATACTGTCAGGCTTCAACTCAGAGAGACTTGGACAACAGAGTTTATTACTGAAATTAAAAGATAAGGAATGTATGGGATGTCACCAGAATATTACGGATGGTAGAGCTGTCCAGAAATCTATAACAGAGATATAATCAATTGCTAAAAAAAATAAAATACTAAAACTAGAAGGATTTTTGTTTCACTTGTTTGAATTAGTAAAATAAACTGACATTTTTCTTCAGTTTCTGATACAGGAAAGTAACAGTGTATTAACTTCACTAAAAGACTACAAGTATTCATATTGAACTGATAAAAATTAAGATGCAGAAAGATACACACAGAAAGGGACTCACAAATAAAATATAAATCACCTTAGCTATATCTACTACCAATGACATGTCATTCTGCTGAGTATTTGTCTAAACTGTTCTTACAGACTGCCAGTCCTGGAGAAACCATCACCCCACAGTAGCTTCTTCAGTGCTTTACTATCATTATAGTCATTCCTGTATTTTAATCTTTCTCTGCCTTACTAAAATTTCAGATTTTCTTCTTTATCCACTTTACTATTGACATGGAAATAGGTCACTGTCTTTCTCTATGATATATTTAAAGATTTGTAACCATCTGATCCTTTTTTCCCCCCAACTCTGAACAACCCTACTTACTTTGACTTTTCCTCAGAAGCCTTTATGCTAGATGCTTGCTCATTCTTGTTTTTTGGTTTTTGTTTTTCTCCACTCAGGACACCAGTTGATTCATGTTTTCCTTGTGCGTACAAATTTACCATTTTGAGAGGCGGCCTTACCTGTATTGAGTAGAGTGTTATCTCTGGCATATGCATCTAACTACATCTATGTGTTTTTGCTGGACAACAATGACACTTTAAATTTTTATCTGTAATTTAGGAAAGAAATAATTGAAATTTGTCAGTAGGTAGAATATCTCACGTGATTTCCAGTGTTCCATCTGTAAGTTCAACTCTGGATGTTTTTTATGCTTTGATTTTGTTGTGGTTGTTTTGGTTTTTTAATTTTTACACTGAATACACTTTTTAATAATTAATAAAATGAAGAATAAATAACAGATGCTAATTATTAAATGGTGCAAAGCACACTGCAAATCTAACCAATATCTGGTAAGGTTACAAAAAACATTAGTAAATTGTACAAAGAGTAGACATTCCGATACACAAAGTCTCCCAATCTGTTGGATTGCAAATCTTGATTTATCTTATGAACACATCTATTCATCAGTATGCACCCTCCATAAGAAGTCTACACAACCTTTGTGAGATCCCGCAAAGTCGGGATGATGAGGCAAACTGAGTGACGTCTTTCTTCCGCCCACTAGACCTGTTTACTAGTGTAAACTTATTAGTCTAGCAGGAGTATTTTTATTTAAATTTAAAATACAATTTTTCATTCCTTCTTTCCTGCGGATTCCCATGTCTGGCACAGTCTTTACCTCTCGGCAAAGCACCAAGCAATTTCCTCTTGAAATCCCTTCTGAATCGCTGCCTCCCAAAGCTGATTTTGTTTGCATTTCCAGTCTATGCTTGGGCATCGGCAGCTCCTGTCTCTGACCTGCTCATTAGAACTCAAAAAACAAGACTTTCCCAAGAGCAGTATTCCCTTACTGCCTCTTCTCTAGAGCAGGGGATTTCCTATCTCTCTATTTCCCCTCAGCCTTCTTCTGTCATCATTTTGACCGCAATTTACGTAGTGTAACTTGGGACAAGCCTGGGGCAAGAGGCCGTGGTTTAACCAACAGGGGAATGGTTCCTTCTCCACTCAAAGCAAATGGAAACTACTAAATTCAACTGCTCCCATGCTGGGAACCTCCGACGTATCCGCTCCTTCCTGGGGTGGCCGAAGCACGTTCATGGCAAGCAGGGTGTCTGCCAAGAGGGTGGCAGGAGGCATCTGACTGGTTGCAGAGCTTCACTGGCTTGCAGTCCTTGCTTACTGTGGCTGGACAAGCACCTTGACCTCAAACAAAAAGAAATTTCCTCATCATTTCACTCTCACATCAAAGTAAGGTAATGTGGCCTCCAAATAAGTTTCATTCTCAATCAAGAATTGACAAGACCGCTCCTTCCTTCTTGTGCCCAGTTTCCTCAATTTCCTCTAGCATTAAGCACCGCTGAACACTCCTAGTGATCAGAGGTCAAAAGCAGCTCTGGAACTCTACTGATTTTCCCTGGTCTCTTATCTGCTAAAATAATGTGGCTTTTTTGTTTGTTTTCACAAACAAGCAATGCCATTCTACATTTAGTTTCAATGCGTTCCCTAGTAAAATCAGGAAACAAGTAATAGTGTTAAATGCAAATTATCAAAAGTTGTAAGAAATTCAAAATTTTCAATGCAAAAATTTTTGATCCTTGTAGGTAATGAGTGTTGACCATTTCCTTGCATAATACTTTTCTAAGATGTTCCACGACAAACTCAAAATCTCAGGTTTTGAAACTCCAGCTCTGTAACTCTGAATCCTGATAAACAATATATATCTCAATTTCCAACCAGCATTAAAATAAGAAACTCACAGGAAACTAATGAACTTTATTATGCCAATTGATTGTATAACAACCTATTTTAGCTGCTGTAAGGAAGCAATGAGAATTAAACATTCTTTAATGGAAAGTAATTTTTAAGAAGGAAAAACATATACAAAGACTAAAATAGGCAAGGTAATTGAAAATGCTTGGGTTTAAATTACACTATTAGATTAGTCTGGAGCATTTTCACTGGTAAGGCAGAAATAGCATTTCTCATTACTCATACTTCCAATTACAAATGTAGGTGTTCTTGTTTCAAATCTCGTTCATAAATATTGAAAGCATAACGTAAAGTATTGCTTTACAAGCTCACTCTCATATGCCAGGAATAGGACATGTTGCTGGTTCATTTATTGATGATAATAGACTTACATAATTATGCATAATACTAAAAACGTCATTATCATTCTACCAAGCCTGTAGCAGTACGTAATGGTTAGGATTGCCTTTCAGCAATCGTTTCTAAATATAGTCATATTCCTTTTAAACAAACAAGTGATGAAACAAACCGTAGCAGCTAATAACCATTTCAGAACAAAGAGATGTGAACCCCTCTTCCAAGATGTCTCAATATGCCTGAGATCTCACCTGTAACACTCATCATTTCCTTGGGCCAAGCTGGCTATATCGGTGGCACTGGCACTACAGCTGGCATACCCTCCAGGTGGCACAAACTAACACCTGAGGAGAGCCCGGAGAGGAGGGGAACAAAACTTAGGTGAAGAGTCATACTCCACCCTTGGACTGTAAAGCTGAAGTGACCTTTTTCATTCGGAAGTCAGTGCAGTCTCAGATACCATATGCAAAATACGTTAAAAATACACATTTTTGTTTTCAGGTCTTTTATCCCAGTTAACTATTTGGAAACCATTTTCTCTACCATTCATACATGAAAGACAACACCTGAGAGACTCTGTCTGCCCACCCGCCAAAATACTAAACCACTACTTGGATCAGTTGCTAGAAACTGCTACTAAATGATATCCTGAAACCGTTCCAATAGCTACCAAACCCCACGGGAATAAAAAGGTGCAATCACCGGAGGCTTGATCCAAACAGGGCCCTGTTGAAAAACAAGCAGCGAAGTGAAGCCAGGAGAAGGAGCTGCACGAAGCTCAGTCTGTGCCCGTGCTTCTCATGGGCAGCAACGTGACATAACACCCAACTGGGAGCCACAGTCCCTAAACACTAGCGAATGTCAAATACAGAAATTTTACATTAGTATAATAGGCAAAACCACCTATTTTAGGGAGAAACGTATTCTGTATATCTCATTTCTCAATCAGTTCTCAATCAGCTAAATACAGCCACTGATAAAAGGGACTGCAAAATTCATGTGAAGTTATGCAAATAAGTCTACACTGACCATTACATAAGATTAAATATCAAGGATTTTCCTATGCTAATTCAGTGTGTAAGTCAGGAGCAGCAGAATCACCAATTTTAAGAAAAGGAATTAAATCTTCTGTAACATTCCTGTACCTGAGGTAAAAAAATCCGTACTGCATGCAGGGGCCTGGAGCTGCACACCCCCAGTATTGCACTGCAGCATTTCTGTGCAAATAGACACAGTGAATGGCTTCTCCAGACAAGACACTCTGTGCACTATCATGTAAAAATTAAGGCACGCTCACAAGACACACAAAACAACTCCACCTGTCTTAAGCAGAGATGTACTAAGAATAAAACTAGTAATCACTGTACTTTATAAACACACTGACTACAACACAGTAACAGATATTACACTGAGAATCTAACCTTCTCTAAACTCATTTGTTTCTTTTAAATTACACGTTCTTGGACCCATCTGTGAAAACTGGAAGGTTAATTACGATAGTACATTGCATAAATCCACAGCTAAATGATGAAGCAGTTCTACATAAATGCCATACGTTTGTCTTAGAAAAACTAAAAAGATTAATTAGGAGGCCAAGCCCAAGACTTTGGAAAGTAATACTCTGAACAGTTAGATCATTACACCATGTACTATGTAAATTGAAGTTTTAATTAGTAGGTAAAACACTAGTCACAGCAAAAAAAGTAATAATACCAAATTCTAAATTGCATGCGTCAGTCTTCTTTTTTACTGACATTGCTTGTAAGAAGAGACTATGCACAAAGCAGTCACAACAAAAGCCATTTAAACTTGCTACGTGCTTTTGATGAAGGAACTACCTGTTAAGCATTTCTGTCTTGTTCTTCTTAATTACATTATCCTCACCAATAGGTGAGCTACCCAATCATATCAGTAAAGAAAAATCTCCAATAAAAAAACTAGGAAGCAAAGTAAGAAACCAGTTTTGAAAAGTCAACTGAACAGCATAAGGTCCAGCATAAAAGCCCCAGTAGCCACTTCTCCATATCTGAATATGCTCTAGTCCAGCCTTCCACATTTAGCCCACTCCACTCCAAAAGCATCATCTCTTACTGCCTCCACTCTCCTGAAGTAAGTAAAGGATTATTCTGGCCTGATCTATAGATCACTGATGGTAAAGAGAACTTTTCCATCAAATTCTCGACCATATCCCAAACATTAGTTACTTTACTTACCACATACTCAAACACAAGTGTCAAGGTCTCCTTGGTGTGAATGATGTCATGAAGCAGCACAATGTTGGCATGTTTCAGTCCTTTCAAAAGAGAAGCTGAAAAGCAAAACATACACATTATCTTAAAAAGGACTGAAATATTTTATATTATTTAGCTTTTTTTATTGACATGGATTATTTTTTTGACACCTGAGTTTCATAACATGACAATCAATAGCTGTACTTTAGTATCTTCTGTGTCCATGACTTCTACCCGTACAGTGTATTTTAAGTGTTTGACAACCTTGTTGGTCAAACTCAGCCTCACTTGGAGGCAAAAATGAGGTGTGGCTAGAGATGCTTTCCTTACGCAGCCTCCACTAAGCAAATCAATCACTCACATCTCATCAACCAGATACCAAATTTGCTTCTACACTCAAAGACAATTTTTTTGTCTCAGATAATAGTAAAGTGTGTCGTTTCAAAACACCGTATTTCCTACCCAACACAACAGAGCTGCTTTCTAAACAAAGTGCAACATCTGTCCTAAGAAGAGTGTTTTAAGCAATAACTCTCCTTTCTCTCAAACGTAACACAGGTTTGATGGAATCATTTGTATTAGTTCATGAGAATAAATATATGGTATTTTCTCACCATTTTTTTTAATGGCACTAGTTCATATTTTCAGACTACTGACAAATAAAGACTCATCTAGCAAACCTCCAGGTGATCTTTTTCACCAAATTTCTTTTACAGCATAATGCATATTTAATGTTCATACCATATTACATATCTAATGTTCCACGAGACATGGCATATTTCAGCAATATATGCTGACAAGTCATGTGTTGTTACCGATGTCATTCTGTCATTGGTGCCTTGTCATCTCATACATCTGAACAAGACGATCAGTCACCATGGCAAAGTAAATAACAGACACAAAGACATGCAAATGAGGGGCATATTTCTGTACTGAACAACATGGAACTTTCTTCTGTCACCTTTCTTCTTTTGTTAATGAAAATAATGAAACACCAAACGTGTCTCACTACACTACTGTGCACAATGGAAGCCAGGGATCTTCCACAGCGCTGTTACCTCAGCTTGATGGAGCACCCTCAACAGGACAGCCAGGGGGAACTCCAGAGGCTGTCTTGCTTTGAATTGGCCTAAGTCCCTATCATCTCTCATATTGGTCTTTAAGAGATTGATCTGACAAGCCGGTCACTCTAGGAAGCAACACAATAGCAACATGGCATCTAGCTGAATCTGTGTTCCTCTACAAGCACCCTCAGCAGCAAAACTTGGGAGTTCACACGAGGCAGAAGGTAGATATCAAAGGGGAAAATAACACACAACAGCTTCAAAGCAAGTGTATCCCAGATATCTTGATGACAGGATTGCAAAACTGCAAGCAAGCTCCATGACCAGGAATGAGGCAACCCTTTAACCTGACTGAAGAAGTGAGAAGAAATTGTTTCAAAAGAGCTTGCTTTGGCCTGCTCTCCATAAGTCATGCTTCTCAGAGAGTCAGCACAGAGGAATCTTTCCTTTTTTCTCAATGGAAGAGCCGCGCATAATTTTCATAGGATCTTCATCTAGGAATTTGGAGAATCTGTTGGTGTAAAAACTCAGAAAGTCTGGCTATAATGGGTTTTTTTAAAGGATAACAATGAAAAATTGCTACTGAAAAAGACATGGATACAAACAACATATAATCAGAACAACTGTTCCAAAAGGTACCTTCTGAGAGAAACATGAACTTTTAACCTGGGGGAGCCCCGAGAAGATTTCACCCGCAGTAATGGAGCTTTTACCAGCTCTTCCCTCAAACCTTGTCAAACGACCATCTATGCAGAGAGACTGGGAACATACCAACCGCCTCCTAGCATAGCCTATGTCAAACTGTAACAGGATTTATGACCTCTGTCAGCTTTTGCTATTCAGACCATCACCTGAGGCCTTTAATTCTTCTAGTTGGCCATGACTTTGTTGCTAAAATCTGTATATGGGTCATTAAAGCTTAAACAGTACATTGACAGCAGCTTGCCCTGAGGCTATTGCAAATAATGTCTTTCTATTTGCCTCACTATCCAATATCTGCCATGCACTACGAGAAATACACAACATCACCTGCACAGTGAGATGGCCGTTTTCTCCATTAGTCCTAGCGAAATACAGTAAATAATATAGCACACAAAGCAAAATCATTTTAATTGCACTAATTTTACACTGTGGAAATAAGAAGCAATTCCATGATGCATTTATATTGTGAGAAACCAAGCATAACTGGTGAAAGTAAAAGAATTACCCCGTGTGCTCTTTTATCAGGTCTCTTACCGGTAAGATTGCCTGTCTTTGTGAAAACACTGCTTTGTTGCTTAAAAAAGGGCAAAACAGGGAATAAATAAAAAAAGAAAAAAAATTGTCTGAAACAGGAAAGCTGTTTCTTCCCCCACTGAATACTTTAAAAGCAAAATGAAATATGAACTGATGATGCTCGGTGGTTGTTTTTCCAGAGACATCCCCTTTCAGAACAAACAACCAGTACACCTCCTCTTTTGGGGAACTTCTCACTCGAAGGGGATAGAACTTTGGATGAACTCCACTAATTCAAAGACAAAACCCAGAAATTCATATATAACACAAAGAAAAAGAGTCCAGGGAATCTGTCAGCATCAGCCTGAGACAATCCTGACTTCACCTTTGAGGCTGCCAATGCAGCTGCTGCTGAAGCTCAGCGAGAAGTCAGGGGCTGCTGTGCCTGTGGTTACTTTTAGAACAAAATAATTCTCCCAGTAAATGCCATCTCCATCTGGTGATTATCACCCACAGATTTCACACAGACTTGTTTTCTTTTAAGATAAAAAAGACTAAAACATGGCTGAAAAAGCATTACAACAACTCACAGAAGTGGGAGCAACATACTAGTACTTACTGTATCCTAGCATGTATTTTTAAAATAAAAATTATATAATGCTGCTTCAAAACTGCCGGCATTCTTCTTTTATCCTTAGTATTCAATCTAAGAAAAACAGATGGCAGCATTTTTAATTCATTTCCCTAAAGAGTTTTGATGGAGCACAGCAGCAAATGATGCTAAAATGTTTTTTTAAAACACTTCGGACAAAATAGTATATGCATTTGAATGGACAGGTGTTTGTTTTGTCACACGTGTTTGCACATTCCATTACAGCAAATTCTAGCATTAAAATCAGGGCAGAGGAATTGGTGACATACTTCATTAATTAATGACATCCAAAATGATTGTGTCTGTGGCTTGTACAGAAGTTCATGACCTGAGCCACTAAAAGTACCAACACTCAGCACTTCTCCATCAAGGGCTAATAAGTGTATTTGCATACCTAAAGAAAACACACTGTATTTTTGCTTGAATAACCATCACAGATTCCTCCTCCAACAAGGGGATGTTCTCATGTATTACGAACTTCTGCCAAGCTGCCTTATGCTTGTGTTGGTCAAGGAGCTTTTTGCTGTTCCCAGATGAGCTGGGTTCTAAAGTACTCTCTCTCCATGAGTAAGCCAAGCCAGATGGCCTGCAGCCAACTCTTACACAAAGCCTGAGCAGCATCACTAAATGAGTGCTTTGCTCCCTGCAGGGCTTACGGCACCAGCTCAAGCCTGACACTCCACTGACAAAGCCTTGTGACTTTCAGATCAGCCCTGAATTTACCTCAAGAAGGCTTGGAGAGTTCTGAAAAAGTCTATTCCAACATGCCCAAAAGTAGCATTTCACAGCTGTCTGTCAAAATCAACAAAGAGATGGGGAGGGACTCCTTATGAGGGAGTGTAGTGATAGGACGAGGGGTAATGGTTTTAAACTGAAAGAGGGGAGATTTAGATTAGATATTCGGAAGAAATTCTTTACTGTGAGGGTGGTGAGATCCTGGAACAGGTTGTCCAGAGGAGTTGTGGATGCCACATCCCTGGAGGGATTCAAGGCCAGGCTGGATGGGGCTTTCAGCAACCTGGTCTGGTGGGAGGTGTCCCTGCCCAGGGCAGGGGGTTGGAACTGGATGATCTTCCAACCCAAAGCATTCTATGATTCTATGAAAAGCAACTACTACTATCAACTCCCAGGCAACATGCAGGAAGAAGAACTTTTCACTAGCAGCACTAGAAAAGCGCACAGCACTAGAAAAGGGCACGGCAAGTACATTAAGCTTGAACTTTAATTACAGTCCTCGGATCATCCTAGCACAATTAATTCGGTCTTGCAATTCCTGACTATCTCTTGTTCTCACTTTGTGAAAAATGACAAATCTCCACTGTGGCCCTAGATAAAAGAATCACCCATGATATGATATTTCAGTGACCTCGATGCTTTTCTCAGCAGTACCAGAGGAACTCAGCCTCATACTGCTCATATTCACCCTAATGTACAACTGCTGCCGATACTCTCTCGGATTTCCTACTATATGCAAAGGCTGTGATATTCCCATCATTCTTCTAAAAAATATAGCTATGAAAACATCTGCTTTGCTCAGTATATAGCAGTTGATGTGTCCTCTGGGGCTACCGTGCACCAGCGGTCACCATCTCCCATGCTGCTCCTCACACGCAGCGTTCGCCCCTTCTCACTGTCACTCTAGGAGGACATCTCTCCTTGGGAGAGTTCTACTCTTGAAGACAGCACGTCACGGCCATTTGCACCCATGTAATACTGTTAATATAACTGTGCACCTTTGCTGCCATGTTTAATCTCCGAGACACCAAAGCACGCACATTCTAGTCAGTAACACAAATTTGTGAAAGCAAGTGATTTGCTGTGCTTCAGAGCCAAAAAACCCATCTGCGAAATTCTGTGACTTGTCCCACTCCAGAGACACGAGGGTGCTCTCTGACAGCATGCCAACTTCCTCTCATAAACAATCGGGTTCAGTCTCTGAACTCTCATGGAAAGGCATCGTTAGTGAGAAAACACGCATGGGTTTTTCCCCCTCATCGTGTCTTCTGAACAAACACACTCAGATGTGTCTTACTGCCTGTACAAACTGCAGAAGTTCTGCTTCCCTTCCCAGCAACTTCTGTTTCCATCTACACATCTTCTATAGCAATTTTAAAAATTTGGCCTCAGAGCACAATGTCCCTTATGCTTCTCATCCACTTCCCACACAGCAGGACTTCCTGTGTGCAAAACATCGCGAACAATTCCAGCACAAAGACAGGAATTCAGCACTCGGTTCTGAAGTGATAAATGCGCAGAAACTTCCTCCTCAGAAACATGGTCCTTCGCTGTTTTCCAGTTCACCCATTGGAAATAATTTACTTCGAGCAAATAGCTTTGCTTTCCCACAACAAGCCTAATATGACGAAATTCAATTCAGTGAAAACTCTATATCCTAGGTAAGACCACAATGAGCACAGCCTTCCCTTCTCACCACAGGATATATTCTGCAGAGGGATCATTATTTTTAATCCCAAGTAATTGATTTTAAAGCTGCACACCTAAAAAATGCACAGAATCGGTCAGCTTCTCAGCTTCCACTCTGATCGTAGTGCACACAATGCAATAAAGATATATAGGTCACTGAACAGCTTTGAAAGATTTCTAGGAGGAAGTTTCTTAATAAATTTCAAAAGAATCCATGAACTAGAGCAAGAAAGAAAAAGCACCAAATCGTTCCAATGTAGGCTTAGCTGAATTATCTTCTTTACAGTCAATTCCAACCTCATGACAGTCTCTTCTAGTTTGAACAAATGGCCCTTATTCTAGTTTTCATTAAGTAAAAAAAAAAAAAAAAGACAGTGTCCTAGGTTGAGAGACACAGGACTAACTTTTCTTCTAATGCTGGGGAAAATTGCACTTCTAGAAGACTCTAGTGTCTGAATT